>CAOLHI010000880.1:0-489409 GCA_948474755.1 Ctenosaura bakeri | reverse complement strand
CTTCTGTATTCGAATTCAAAAAATAATGTGACGACCCCCCCCTCCCATTTTTTTCATCATGAATGGATCGGTTCAAGCCCGGTGGGAAATGCTTGTGGACTGAACTAACTGTAGCAGAAGTGGGGGGAAGACACTTTAATATTGCTCGGAGACGTCTCTCCTGGTAAGATTTCCAGCAGTTGTTGTAGTTATGTGAGATTAAGCAATTCCCCCTCTGAGGAAAAATCCCGCTCTGTAACAGCATTATCCCTTTCCCTCCTTTCATCACCAGTGAGATGCTCCAAAGGGCGGCCTGAGAGAGGCTATGGGCACGGCGTAGCGGGAGACAACAGCGCCATCTAGAGGTAAAAGTCTTCACCTCGTGCCGTAGCCATTAGAGAGAATTATATCTCTGGCCATTTCCGCACTAGCCTGTTATAGCGCGATGATTCCACTTTCAACCTCCTCTGGAATCCTGGGGTTTGCAGTTTCGGGAGGGGCCGACTGGAGAGAAACCGGCCTGGCCCCTCCCGAAACTGCAAATCCCAGGATTCTAGAGGAGGTTGAAAGTGGAATCATCGCGCTATAACAGGCTAGTATGGAAATGGCCTTTGTGTCAGGGTTGGGAGGTGGGTGGCTATTCAGTAGGGCGCATCTAGACGGGTGAAAAAGTTCCAGGTCATTTCCACACTAGACTTTTATAGTGCTATTATTCCACTTTCAGCATCCTGTAGGCCTTTGAGGCCCCTCCCTAAACTGCAAACCCTAGGATTCCATAGGATGTTGAAAGTGGGATAATAGCACTATAACAGCCTAGTGTGGAAATGGGCTATGCCTCTTTCTTTACAGTTTTCACCACTCTATGTACAGAGCCTCCATTACACCACAACTGCTCTTGCTTCTTTTTTGCTTCATCTTCCATCTGTACTATGCTTATCTTCCTTCCTTCCTGCCACCTCGCTTCACTTTGTGCCAATCTTCTTCCCCCTTTTTTGTACCTTCTGTCACTTATGCCTGTAATAATTCCAGGGTCATGGTCCAGTCAGTTCCCAAGCCAACTCAGGCTCAGGGGTCTGTACATCGGTGATATCTTTGTAATTTGGGCTCAAGAAGAGGACTAACTCAAAGCATTCCACCAGAATTTCAGCAACTCCCACCCTACTGTCAAGCTCAGCCCGGAACTATCAACAGAACAAGTTCATTTTCTGGACACCACCATACAGCTACACAATGGACATCAAAGTACCACACTATACTGCAGATCCATTGACCGCTACACATACTTACAGGCCTCCATTTTCCATCCTGAATACACTACCAAATCCATAGTTTACAGCCAAGTCCTCTGCTCAAACCAACAAGACAGAGATGCCAAACTCATTGAATTAGAACAAGCATTCCTCAAGCTACAGTACTCACCATAGGAAGTTAAAAAAAATCCACAAGGCAAGACTTGTACCTAGGGCACAACAGGTTAAAGACAGAAAATGACAGAACCCCACCAGTAGTCACATGCAACTCCCAACTGAGAGCATTTAGATGTATCATCAATGAACTGTAGCTATAATACCGCCTCTTAAGGGCTCTTGGTGGCAGTCCTTTACTTGCCTACAGACAGCCTCTCAATCTCAAACAGTTGCTTACCTACAGGAAGACACACAAAACGAATGGGGAGACAGGTATAAGACCTTGCCAGATGTCAGCTCTGCCCACACATCTTCTTAAGAAATGTCACCACAGGACTTAATCACAATATTAGAAGTACTTTAACTTGCTCATCCTCTAATGTGATACATGACATCCTCTGTCGACAATACCCTTCAGCATTCTACCTTGGGCAAACAGGCCAGTCTCTGTGCTAGAGGATAAACGGACATAAAAAAGCCATTAAGAATGGGATTACACAGTGGAGAACACTTCAATTTGTCTGAACATTCCATCTCTGACCTCAGAACAACAACCCTTGCATAACAACAACAAAACAACAATGGAAGATTAGAAAGAGAAAGAGCAGAACTGGAATATATCCACAAATTCTAGTCCATCAATCCTGGGTTAAACAGAAACAATGGTTTCCTGGCATACTATACATATTATCAGCATTAGTTCACTTGCTAACAATCCAGCTTCATGAGAGCTCTCTTTATAGCATCTCCTTTCTGATTACCAGGCAGCATCACACTATATTCCAATAACTCCCTCCATCATTTATATGATTATCTACTCACCTCGACTTTAAGCAGCATCTTTCCTCTCCCTTTGTCCCCCAATGATCCTGATTAACATTGAACTTGTCACTTCATCACCGTACCCAAAAGTTTTGCCTTTTTATTGCTATTCACACACATCTCCTCATTTATAGCTATAAAGATCTGTTCTAAGGCACTTCACTCCATATGTCTGGTAAGTGGACTTAAATCTGCAAAAGCTTATGCTACCAACTTCTTTCTCTCTGTTAGCCTCAAAGGTGCTACAAGATCCCTTTGTATACTGATCTAGATTAACGTGGCTATGTCTTTGAATTCTACCAACATGATAGATGGTGAGAGATGACAGAAATAATACTTTGTTGCCATCTGAGTGCCACAGGATCCCCATGCCTACCTTAGAGTGTCAGTGTAATTCCCTCAAGAATTGTTGAAGTGAGCCAGACCCAAGTATAGCGCATGTAGTATGTCTAGTAAGTCTGACTTGGCTCTTTAAGAGCTATCTTGGTTATAATAGCAGCAACCTTTCTTCCTTGAGTGAGTGGCTTTCTCCATGATCCAGTTAGGGCCCCTCTGCATACCATGCCGATGTTCTATGTTCTGCTGTGCATCAATAATAAAGATTTTCTAAGCGATGTATTTAGGTAACCCAGTGAGTCTAGCTGCTGGATTCTGTGTGACTTCAGCATCAGTGGGAACATTACAGTAGTCAGATCTGTAAGTTATCAGAGCATGGATCACCATTCCTGTCATGGTGGCAATGATGATGGAACCATCCTTCCCTTTGACTGGCTTATCCAGCCTCCAATATCAGACTTCCTTCTGCCCGTGGCCACTGAAAATCAATGTCTCAGCTTCCTCACTCACTGATTTCCCTGCCCAAGCACTGAACATGTTCAGAAAAGGATAACCAAGATGATAAATGGTCTGGAAGCCAAGCCCTGTGGAGAATGGCTAAGGGAGCTGGGGATGTTTTGTTTGGAGAATAGAAAACCAAGAGGTTATATGAGGGCCATTTATAAGAGGTGATGCAGTATATGCAGCAAGCAAGAGATTTCACCTAAACATTAGGAAGAACTTCTTGATGATAAGAGCTGTTTGACAGTGATTGCTTCAGAAGGTAATGGACTCTTCCTTCACTTTGAATTTTTAAATAGAGTTTAAATGGACATCTATCTGATGTACTTTGGCTGTGGATTCTTGCACAGCACAGGACTGGACAAGATGGTTCTTAGGCTCCTATTCTATGATTCTGTAACAACAATGCTGGTTGAATGAAATGCAGTTTAAAAAGCCAAAAGGCAAAGTTTCTAAGTAATTGGTTCTGTTTATAAAATATTTGCAGCCCTATTGGTCTGTTGGAATTTTGTTAAACAATTAGCGAGATAATACTTTTATAAATTCTAACAACAACAAAAAATCCCATAGTAATGTGTATTCAGGTAAAAATCAACATTCAGGGAAGGAAGTACTATTCTGAATGCATGCAGGGTGATAGTCTAAAGAGGTCATCATGCTCTCCACATGGAGTCTCTCTACATGATTGAGGGTTGTTTTTTTTAAAGAATTCCGCCACACATAGAGTCTTCCCATATACCAGAGGCTGCCCACTTCAGCCTGCCTTCACGTGAGCAGAACAATAATGGAAAGGGCAGGACTAACGTAACACAGTCCTCTCGTCACAGGTTGATTTTAACCCTCTTTGTGAACACTTGAACGGAATTATAGTCCATGTGGCTTGTAAGGATCTTTTTCAGGTTATACGTTATGTTTAAAGCAGCTTAAAAGGTGGGTGAATGGGGGATTATTGGGCCATGGTATAAAAACCAATGTGTGCCATGATGTAATGACAGCAACGTAGAAAATATAGAATGAAAATAGATTTGTTTCTTTGATGGCTCATGCAAACATGTGTATGGAATAGCACTGTGATATGTGTGTTGAAGGAGGATCTGTGTTTCATATCTTCACCAAGCCTGTCAAAATGATGCATGATCTATTTGCTAAGCTCTCATCTAGAACAAATTTGGTTCTACAGTGACTTGTATTTTGTTCAGCTCTGCTTACATTGGGTATGAGGAAACTTTAGAATGCTTTTTCTGCATGCCAGCAGATGGCAGCAACCTTTTCAATATACAATAGCATATGTAATAACCTGTCTGAAACACAGAGATTTAACCACAGAAAAGACTCAAAGGCAATCCAGAAATTATTCTCCTAAAGAGTATTTGGCTTACTTGGCATCGTGTGATGTGGTTTCTTTGCTTCAGCAATCTTGAGTTTCTCTTACTAAATTTACTACCACCTTAAAGAATCCTCTGACACTGGCACACCGTAGTCTCTCCTGCTGTCTGCTTATGGCATACTGTAATTTGCCTTGATCATAGACTGTATTTTTCTATTATATGGTTAATCTGCCAAGAATGCAGAGTAGGGTAAATTTTGGCTTCCTTGGATTAGGGGAGTGGCCTAGAACAGTTTCCCCCAATTTGGTATCCTCCACATGTGTTATATCACAGCTTCCATCATCCCCAACCAAATTTGATCAGTAGTATATGCTGCCCATTAGTGTAAGTGGGACACTGCCCACACATGGATTGGGCTACCACTTAACCAGACCACTCCTGTCTGCAGCATCACTTATCACCACTCCATGGCAGTTGCAGCAGACAGGAGTACGGGGGACAGTGTGTCTTTGATATTTTCTGGGGGTTTTGAACTGAGTTACTAATGCTGATAAGGCATGCTGCAGTTATTAAACATCAGGGCAGCACCAGGCTGGAGAAGGTTAACCCAAAACTCCTTTATCCATTCTGCCCTTCCTTTGATTCTGTAATTGGGAGGTTTCCTTTATGTATCAGCACATTGAAAGTAAACCTGAAGGTTTATCTATATGTCTAGCTTTCCTTCTGATCTAATCATCTAGTTGGGTTTGTGCAGGCCCCATTACAATTGTGCAGGAACATAATGGCATCAAAAGAAATGCTAATCACACAGTTGAAAATCTGGTTCCACTCGTTCAATTTCTCCCTCATTCTCATGTGCTATATAATTTTCCTCCGGAGAGGGAGAGAAAAAAAGACATAACTCAGCATTCTGCTGACACTCCCAAGTCTTTTTCTTCAGTTCTTTACAATGCATTTCATAGATGGAACTCACAAATCATTTAGAAGCTATTCCTTGGTTGAGCAGAGCTAGAGCTGAACAAAAGGAGGTCACCCCGTCCGAGTCCCCTCACCCTCTGTGGAATGGCAGGAATTTCTCTACACTCTATAGTCTGGGGGAGTAACGGCATCAGTGCATGGCTGATTGTTTTTACATCTAAAGCCTATGCAAGGCCCCGGCTTAGTGCCTGTCAGCTTCAGGGGTATTAACCCTAGATCTCTCAGAATGAATAGAAATCTTGAATGCTAGGGAGATCATGGAGGAGGCAATGGCCCTGCCCTTTAGTTTATGAGCAATTTTCCTTTGAGGTGAAAAGAAATTGAGCATTAATCTTGTTCACTTTATAATCATAGGGGCTGGAAAATTCTTGAGCATTTCTTTGCTTCCTTCCAATATTCCTCCTTAGTTTATTTCCTAAGTGAGAATACTGGTTAATAAACCAATATGGGATAATCATAGTTCTTTAAAAAAATGCTGTTGATTAAATGCCGTCAGCTTATGGTTCTGGATCAGCAATGTGGCTAAAATATTGTCTGGTTTGTATGAGGAGGGGGCAAAAGGAGAAAGGAAAGCTATAGATAACATTCATGGCACCTTTATTTTCCAATATTCTCTTTTGTAAACTTTTATTTTTACACTTGCAGTAATACAGGCCTTGAACACTTAAAATCTTTCTATGCTCCTAGTTTAATTCATTAACATTATACCCAAAGTGTAGTGGGGAAAGTACAATGTAGTGTGAAAAAGCTGCCTTTCTTCATTCATTTGGACTGCACCAGTAGTGGACATATTACAAATCTCTGCTTTGGCCAGGAAGATGGCTCGTGCTTTTTTGGAGGTTGGCCATCCTGTGTCCTGAAGCAGTGGAATGCTTTGCATGGCTTCAGATGAGATCTGAATGTGATCTCACTAGCCTACTATGCCATACATGTCTTCGCAGTTATAGACATGTTCTTCCAATGTAATATAATGGTTAGAGTTTCAGATTAGGAGTGATGAGTTGTTAAGTGTCATCAAGTTGTTTTTGACTCAAGGTGACTCTATGCATGGGAAATTTCCAAGATATCCTGTTATTAACCACACTGCTCACAGCCAAACTCTTGGCTATGGCTTCCTTTATTGAGTGGATCCACTTATAATACTGTCTACCCTTTTTCCTACTGCCTTCAGACAGCATTACTGTCTTTTCCAGTGAATCAAGTTTAATATGCTCAAAGTACAATAACTGCAGTTTAGTAATTTTGGATGCTAGTGAGATCTCAGGTTTTATTCCCTCTAAAACACATTTATTTCTCTTTTTGGTTGCTGGTAACTTAAGAAAAAGTTTTTTCCCCAGCAGCATCTTTTTAATTAGGTGATTCCTCCCCCCGCCCCCATCAGCTGTCATTATCCAGCTTTCAAAACTATATCACAGAATTTGGAAATACCATGGTACAGATGATTCTGACTTTGGTGTTCAGTGATGTATGTTTACACTTGAAGATCTTATCTAGATCTTCTAAGTCTTAGTTTTCGCTAAAATTCTTGTGTATACTCTCCATTTTAATTGATGACTTTGTCAAGTTATTTAACAATTTTGAAGTCTTCATCATCACCTTTAAAGCTATGTAAATCTCTATGGTCCTTATTTTTGTCTTCTCAGTGTTACAGATGCAACCCTGCTTTTACACTTTCATTTGTAACTTTCATCAGGACTGAGAAAAACTACATTAAAATCTCATCCTAGCCATTAAGCTCCTCTTATCTTCATTTTGGGTCAGTCACTATGGCCATTTCCGCACTAGAGGCCATTAGCATTTGTATTGTTACAATCCTGGTATTGCCAGTCGTGTGATGGCAGCAGGTTAGAAACACTGTTTTCTGCACCCTTCTGCCTTCAGTGGATGAATAGTGGTATTGCCACCGGTGTTCCTTCTGCACTACAGCATCCTTGAGTACTCCCTTTCCCTGCCTTCATCTCACACCACCGTCCCTGATTGGCTGCGGGTTTTTTCCCCTTTGGAAGCTGTACTAGCACAACACTGTTGTAACTGCACTACAAGCCAGTACACTATTGCATTTTCATGCTATAATGCTTAAAAATTATTTTTTAAACATAAAAAGTCTTAATGCAAAGGAGAACTTTAAAATAAACACAGAAGTCAGGAAGAAACTTAAATGTCATTTGTCAGGGTTTTTTTTAATCTCTCTTCCTTTTTCTTTTCTTATGATGTTAATATGTCTTAAGATGTACTGCATATATATAAGTAAGATTTGGTGGGTATTTAGGAATTTGGTGGGGTTTTTTTCCTTTTTCTTTTTTTCTTTTTTCCCTTTGCTATTTTCTATTTTCTATCACTTTTTATGTTATTATGATATATGTTATTGTTGCCACTGTTGGTGTTTTTTTTCTTTTCTTATTTTTTGTATGTATTAAATTAATAAAGATTATTTTAAAATAAGAAAAATATTTTAAAAAATTAAAAGTTTTAACGCAAAGGAGAACTTTAAAATAAACACAGAATGGTGATAGATTTCAAATTTACCATGCATGCCATGGGAATAGCTGAGGGAGAGACAAGCTGGGCATGCCCACACCCCACCCACTACTGGATCCGTGACAACAGGGAGCTCTATCAAGTGCTATTACAGTATCCCACAGAGCCAGCTGAGAGGATTGAAGCACTAAAGGGGGTACTTAACAGATTTTTTCTGGAAATAGCAAAAGGCACTTCCGCAATGCTTGGAGATGGGATCGCAGCTGGAGAGTGATGGTGTTGTGCAATAGCACGACACCTGAACTGGAAGCAACCTGCTGCTGTTACAGTATAGTGATGTCATATGGAAATGGCCTATGTCTCAGCCTAAACTATTTTTCAGCAATGTTGTGAGGGTAAGGATAGAACTGTGTACATTATTTTGAGCTCATAGACAAAGGGTGGGATAAAAATGTAATAAGAAGAAATGAAATAAAGGAAGAAAACACAGCTGTACTTGGCTATATCATGTAATCTCTCTAGGATCTTTGGTGTGTTCTTAAGTGCTTCTAATCAATTTTGTCAGGCAAATAAATCTTAATGGATAGTTAGTCACCATTTTCCCAGGACCTTCAAGATGGCAGAGTGGTGTAGCATTATATGCTGTCCAATTAAAGGTACACAGCTTGTACCTCTCATTTTCTTCTAATCAAGTTTTTGTTGTTGCTAGCTTCCTGGCATCTGACCTCGGTAAGAGATTGGATGTAAGTGATGCTGTTAAATCTGAGATGACAGAAGCCTAAGGTAATTATAATTGCCAGCAACTTGTAACACAAGTTCATGTAGGCATATCTATAATGGTATTCTGCTTCTCCTGATTTCTAGGGTTCCCTTCCTTGTAGCATTCCTGGGTTCAATATTTCTGTAAACTCTTTTTGTAGCACTGGATTTGAGGTCAGTGCTGGCCCATGTAGACAGCTATGTTACTAGTTAAACTTTGAGGCCAAACTAGACAGTATGTTCTCTACATATTTAGAAGATGTGCTCCCTCAAGTGCTAAAAATGTCTGGTTTTCATAGCACATAATTTCCCTCTTACCATTTAATGTGTATTGTTTTGTAACTAGACTTATTTTTTGAATTCTGTTTGCAGAAGCATGCATGTTCCACAAAATTCTACTGTGAAAGAGAAAAAAAGGTTAATTACAAGAAATTCCTCTTAAATGTCTAGTTTGACCCAAAGTGGCTGCCTGCTGTGACAGAACATTGTTATTGGGCAATAATTAGATGATGTATGAGCAAATAGGAACATTGCTGAAATGTTTAAAATGTTTTAACTCAATGTGATTTAAATGAGGTGATGAAGAAAGCTCAAAATATAACATTATTTCTATTGAGCTAAGTAAAGATTTTTGCTAGATTTAGGTAACTCTAAACACACATAGTCCTGTTTTGAGGAGTAGAGAAGGAGTGCGCAACTCTTCAGGCAGGGAATGTTCTTCAGGGCCACACAGTTAATTAAGGGAATGGCCTAAGGGAAAGCAGCAGAACTTAGCAGAACTTTAAAAGAAAAAATACATGAGTAGACAGACTACTTTTCCACTTATAATTTATATTTTGCATTTAAGTTTCATTATCAATAAGTAAGAGTCCCCCCTACTCATTATTAAGAAATTAAATACCCATTCATACTTTATTGTGATTGCATTTGTATTTATATATAAATGACTCTTGGATTGACTTTAATTATTATGATATTGAATGTAATATTGGCTGTTGTATATGATATTGATTGTCCCTTGACTTTAGGATGTTCAGTTCCTCTTCCCGTTAACTGTAATTCACTTATCAGTTTCAGCAGCAAACAGCAATGTCATATTTTTAAAAAACAGGGAAAGATGTACTGCAATAAGGGGCCCACAGGCCACGCTTTGCCTAACTGTAAAGTAGAGGATGTCTAGTTCTTTTCTTACTTCTCAGTGGCATTGGTGTACCCCCATTTTTCCTAAGCTATCTGATGTCAGGGTCCTACAGTTACCACCACCACCACAGTTTGCCAGAGATCGGCACCATATTTGTGCCCATTGGCTAAAATTGTTTCTTTCCTGGAAACTTGCCACAGACTTGTAGCTGATGGCTAGCAAGCTGACACCAGTTCACAGACCACCACTTTGAATAGCGCTGGTATAGCCTACCATTCCAGAAAATATCAGTGAATTAGTATCCAGTGACTTTGTTTGGAATGGAAGGTCATACTAGGTATCTGTGGAAAAATGATTACCTTGGATTTTCAATAAAGCCTCAGAGATGCTCTATAATCTCAGTATTACAAGGTGCTAATCTCCACCCAAACCAAAAGAGGCCTACCCTAGGAGTAGGTATTAACAATGACTTCCACATTCTTAATATTTAAGTAAACATATGGCTTTACTTAAAAGGACTAGTAATATTTTCTTACTTTTCCAAAGATAAACTTGGTTTGTAGAATTCGAGTTTCCATAGTGCAGTGGAACTGAAATAAAATGAATTCATTCCACAGGTGGGGATCTCCAGTAGCAACACCTAATCTTATTATTATTCTGCTAACTTTCCAAAAATATAGTGTGAAATACCTTAGGGATGGAAATGGAACAGTTCCTGATATTTCCAGACTAAAAACTTGACACCAACAGGATGTGAGGAGACTGCAAAAGCAGGGAGTTTTACCTTCAGAATATGTATGGTGCATACATACTTAGTAAGGAATAAGCAGGTGTTCTTAGCCAGGCACAGTTTTCCTCGCTTCCCATAGACAGATAGTTTGCATGACACCCTGTAACAGTATTTTCTTAGTATACATTTACTTTACTGTTTCATTGCATGTCTGCTCATCAGAGACACATAGAGTTGATTAGTGAAGGCCAGGCATATTTTGGTTTATGTGGCTTCCTTATTGTGCAAAATATCATGGAAGCGTAGATGAAATCTAAATGCAAATGACTAATGTCTTTCACCAAATATCAGCTCCAGATGATGGGGAACTTCAGATGTTAATTGAAATACGTTGTTTTCACATGGGTCAGATAATAGACCTCTGGCTGACTAATAGGATTGGATTGAGGAGAACCCCAAGGTGTATATTTCCATAATTGCAAATAAACAACAGCCAGTATGATTCCAAGAGATTTTGCTACAGTGCATGAATCACTTTTATCTGAACACACAAATCATTCTTGTCATCCTGTCTGTGCTATGTACCATAATAGATTATTGTATATACCATGTGGGAGCTGATGACACTTGTAATATTAATATAAAGTTAATTCCAAACTGCATGAGAGGCACTGACAACATATGGTCTGAGCAGGGGGGTAAATCTCACACTGCAGTGGTGCAGCAATGGGATGAGGCACCCCACTGCTTTGACCAAGGACTGATAGCGATCAGTGGCTAGATTAGAAAAAGACTGGTAGCAGCAGGTTTCTGATGGAGACCATTATTTTGTTATATTTATATCCCAGCTTTCTTCCAAGTAGCATTGCATAGGGTTCTTAGGTGATCTCATACCCAGATATAGATCGAGAGTCAAAGTTGCTTATATTTAGCAGGGCTGATGTGTGATATATCATCATATCATGAACTAAGTCTAGTATAGATCTTTTTAAGAGGCTATGCTGAATGTTAAGCGTGAGTCCATCTATAAGCAAAGTTAGTTCCTTTCCACCAAAGTTATTGCCTCTCCCTAGCTGATATACTGGTGACAATTTCTTTGGAAGTTTTCAGTTTAGCAGCCAAAGATAGAAGTGGGAGAGAGTGTGTTGGTGAATGAGTGCTTGAACTACTGTTGACTCAGCCAGTCCATAGCACTACAGTGCCCATATGGGAACGTTTGGCCTGCAGTACACTACTTATTAAGTGCTTTGTGTTCAACCAAACTTTTCAGGAGACAAATATCTTTCTGTATAGTTTCTGACAGGTGCCCACCTTAATTAACCCAGGCATGTACTGCACAGTTCCAGAACTCTTTCAGATCTGGGGCATTAAAGGGTGAGTTTTTTTTTTTTTTTTTTTTTTGAGCCCATGTGAATGTGGGAGGTCAGGTTCATGTTAAAATAAACTGGAGACAAAGCTTTGAATAAATCTCTCTCTGACGGCTTCCCTTTCAGTTTCTTGTCTGAGCTCAGGTCCCTTCTGTTCCAGAGCTGAGACCTCTCAGTCTATAAATCCTCCAGGCCCACGTACCCAGAGACATGGCTGCATATATAAATGTGTATGTATTTGCACCACATCCATTCCCTCCTGCTGTGGGTGGCGACATTAGGAATCGCAACTGGCCAAATTTGTGTGTATGCTTTTTTAATGTGCTTCCTGCAGGTTGCTCAAAAGGAAGTCCAATTCCGCTGTAATCCCCAATGACTTTAAGGTGCAATAAAAGAAGACATCCCAGGAGAGCAGTGAGCAGGAAAGTTTATATACTGTTTTAATGAGCTCAGTTGGTCCTACCAATGGAAGTTAATTTCATTTCTCCTGCTCACCCTCATCTGGTTCACACAGATATTTCATTTTAAGTACTTTTCAACTTTCAGTATTTATTTACATTATATACTTGTTTACTACTTTGTAACAAGTCTTCTCACGTGTGCTCCTACTTATCTGTTTGTTGAAGTACTGAATACCTAAAGGCATTAGCAAAGCAAAATTATCTCCTGTGTCAGAAGAGTTCCTGTCTGCCATTTAATTCATTTTTATTAAGAATTGTTATTTTTTATTTATTACTTAATTCTTCCTCCAAGGAGCTTATCTTTTATCCTTATGATCCACTTAGAGTGTTAGCTCAGAACTACCCAATGAGTTTCACAGCTGAGGCCTGATCTCTTTGCTGTCCCACACTGTCTGTCTTATTGGTAGGATTTATGTTGTGGCAATTAGCATAAAAGCAAGATTCTAGGGTAACATTTTCTGTTGTTCAGATCTTTTGGGGATTGTTGAGAGACCATTTGCAATATATGACAGATATTTATGCAACCATCTAGGAAGGAGTGGTGGCTTACTGCTGGATGTGATGGACTCTTCTGAGATTCTTGATGCTTCCAGATGAACAGCATCTGTTACTACACATAAAATAGGATCGTGCCGTTGTTTTATCTTTTTCTTCTTAACATGTTTTTATGAAAACACAGAAAGTAGAAAAAGCAGTGGGAAAAAACATGAGAGATGACCATGTGAAGGTGACAATGGCCGGATCTCTCTGTAAAATTCTATAAATGAAGTGGGATAATAGAATAATAAAAGTCCTATCTGAAGGCATCTGTAGAAAAGAAGCACAAATCAGCATAGTATCTGATAAATCCTTGTCATCTGCAAATCTGTCAAGTAACAAAATGGAAACATGGGTACAGAAACACAGTGAGAGTTGTCTTAAGTTGGATCTGTGTTTGCTTAAAATATGAGATTCTCCATTTGGTTTGTTAAGCTGTAAGATAATTTAAGTCTTAAATGATTTCACAGCTTGATAAGCCAAGTGATTTCTGACAATTTTTATCATCATCATCATCATCAACATCATCATCATTATTACTGTCATCATTTAACCAATAATATCATTTTCAAGAAGATTGCTTTTTAAAAGGCTTCTTCCATTAGTATATCAACACAGGTTGCCATTTTATTTGTAGTGAGTAAATATTAACTATTTCTTGTAGTACAATTTTTCTCAAGATATCTGGTGGGAGAGACTGGATTTTTTTTTCAGTGTGTCAGGGATCAGCACCATATTTGTGCCCATTGCCTTGTTTGTGTGTTTATTCTCAGTATTCAAGACAACCCTGCATACCAATGGATTCCAGTTTACAATTAAGTAAATCACAATGAGGACAAAATATCATTATCCTTTATACAAAACAAAATTGCAAGGAAACGATTTCATAACTTGACAGACACAGCAATACAACCATTTTAAAATGCCTGGGCATCTGATACCCAAAGGATTGGCATGTTGATATTGTTCAAAACTCCTTAGGGAGGCAATTCTAAAGTCAGAATGTCACCACAGAAAAGGCCCTCTCATTTGTAACACTATTCACCAACTGATGGTATTTGGCAAAGGGCTTTACCCAAAGATCTTAATTTGCAGGTAAAGATGGTTCAAGTGGTGTTTTATATCCTGCCATTCCTCTTTCTAGTGAAAGAGGCTTTCAGTACTAAACACAATAACAAAAAGCAATTCAATTAAAAATGAAATGAATTAAATTGCAATAAATCAGATTTTAAAATATAAAGCCTTGCTTATCAACTGGTGAATGCTTGACAAACATAATAGGCAAATGTTCTTCAGCTTTCTTTCCAAATTGCTTCTAAAGGAATATATACAGATTATCAGAAGTTAAGGCAAACTGTTTAATACTACAGAATAATGGATTTTAGTACATGTTATAACAGATCTCCCTCACTCCACCCCCAATACAGTAAATGTAACAAAATTTCTTTGAAGTGATCATGTAGAAGTGGTTCCTTACCAGAAAAACAAATGCTGTGAAGTTGCATTTTATTCTGAAACTTGGGTCTGTCTGACTTCCCATCTATCCCAATACAAGTAAAAGATGAGTAATGAATTTGACATGCTGTAGTCTTTTGGCTTTTTTCTTTCATCCCTGATCACAAGAAATAAACAGTGCAGTATGTCTGATAATGTTCATTTCAAGTGACAAAGCAAACCTGTTGAGAGTAAACCATGTATGTCTGCCCTAGGCAGTCTTCAGATACTAACAGCAAGTCAGAACTATTTGGAAAATCCCAGCATGGCCTTCTTGACATTGTGAAAGAAAGATTACATTCTTACCAGTTAAAAGGCATCATAAAAGAACAGTGGTGGTAGTGGTGATGGTAATGATGATGATGAGATAGTAATAATAACAGCCAAGGCATCATTTTCTTGAAAGGCAAACTCAAGATATGTTGCTGCCTGAGGCAGAGCAGCAAATTATGCTTTCCACTCACCCTAGTCAAGGGATCTTATACCCAAAGCCAGTCACGTTATTGTGGCAGCTAAAGCACAAATTCTTTAAGGAGCTTTTCCTACTACTGGTAGGGGGAAAAGGAGAAAAAAAATGTAAATAGCCATATGTTTGCTGCCCTTTTGCAATACTCAAATTTGTTCTCTGAAGTGGCTTCTTCACCCTACCTAATGCTAGTGCCAGTCCTAGAGTAACCAGTCCCATCTTTCCCATTTGTAGGTCTTCTTTGTTTTCAGCAGAGGTATGACAGACAGAATACAGTCCAAGCAGCTTTCCCATCACTACACCTAAGAACCTTGCTGCTGCTGCTGCTGCTGCTGCTGCTGTTGTTGTTGTTGTTGTTGTGCGCCTTCAAGTTGTTGCTGACTTCTGGTGACCCCAAGGCAACCCTATCACAGGGTTTTCTGGGACTGAGAGTGTGTGATGTGCTCAAAGTCATCCAGTAAGTTTCTACAGCCGAGTGAAATCAAATCTCTAGGGTCATCGTCCAACATTCAAACCGCTAAACCATGATGGCTTTGAGAACCTTATCTGTTGAATATTCATGTGACAGACAAATATTAAGGCATGGGAGTCCAGACAGAATATCAGTGATCAACATTCCTCTCAGCTTCTAGCAGCCCTGTGACAGAGTTGGGAAAAAACGTTTTTTAAGATCACAGTTCCTAGAATCCACCACCAAGCATGACTCTCTTCACTTCTCCTGTTGCCAGTTCTCCTGTTCTCCTGTCTCCTTTCTTCATGATCTAACAATGGGCATGAGAGAGAGAGGAGTTTAAGTGAAAACAAATGGGTTCTCACACAAACATGGCAACATTGGCCATGCTTGTTGGAGGTTTCTGGGAGTTGTTGTTCAAAAAATGAGCATTTTCACATTCTGGGTTTGTTAACCATCATTGAGCTGGAAGGTGGTTTTTTGCCATTATGAGACTATATGGAAGCCACATAGGGAGTAGTTTTCTGTTTGGCCTCCAGAAGTCAAGTGATTTGTGAGTGAACAGTGTAGTACTTTGACTAGAGCAGTATCTTCAGTATATTTAGACTCTTTTAGTCTGAGCTTTAGTCCATACATGAACTTATGTCTTACTTTTTAATATTTTTTTTTACCATATACTTGTACTGTTGTAAAGCTGCAGTTGTCATGACCTACTTTATGTTGTCTAAAGCCTAGTACTTGGTTCCAATCTACTTGCTAAAGAGCAGTGGATAGGACCATAGGTTTCCTGAACTTCAAATAGTTGTGTTGACACAGGCCGTTTGTCCTACTTTACAAAGAACAGTCCTTTATTAGAAGATATCCTGTATCTGAAATGCTAGCCAATTTAAGTGTGCCTAAAAGATAAAGAGTCAGAAGGAACCAGGAAAGTAGGAGGTCTTGAAGATGCCTACCAACAGTCATTCCCTGTAACTGAGCAGCTGCACAGGTCACCTGGTCAGACTATTCAGTTCTATGAGGAGATGTAGCATAATTCCATTTAGGATTCTTGTATTTTTCCATTTGGGAGCTTGTGTAGTATAGTGGTTTGAATTTTGGTCTAAGACTCTGTGAGACCAGAGTTCGTAACCCACTCAGCCATGAAAACCCACCGACTGACCTTGGCAAGTCACACTCTCAGCCTCAGAGAAAGGCAAAGACAAACCCCCTCTGAACAAATTCTGCCAAGAAAACCCCATGACAGGCTTGCCTTATGATTACCATAAGTCAGAAATGACTTGAAGGAAATAACAGCAACATTTCTCCATTTATACCTGCACATTTTGATTACCATATTCAAATTTTATGTAAATATGGTAGTGCATTTCCTCCTATTTAAATGTTATGTGCAAGTGGACACTCTACATGGAAGACACAATAATATATAGAAAATACTATAAGCTCTACTGGTTCTGTATGACTATCATGGGTACAGAATGGGAGGCCTGTCCTCTTTTGTATTGCTAGTGATGCAGGAAACCTAAAATCCAAAATATCTCCTAGAGTTTGCACAAATAGCACAGCGTCTGGGCCACTATGAGGAGTTTTGTTTATAAAGTAAGCCTCAATTATATGAGTTACCCTAGCTATTATGCAATTACTTTAGAGCACTAAATTGTGGGAAATCAGCTTTTTCTTACTAGATATGGTCCCTCAAACTCCTGCTCCCATGAGTTCAGAAAATGGTGAGGGTTCTCCTTTCACATGAGAGAGAAATAGTGAACATGCTCTCAGGCTGAAATTAAGTCACTTTGCTGCCTAAGATGAGGGACAGGAGAGCACCTTCACCTCTTTCCAATGGATTAGCAGTTGATTCTTATTTCAGCACTAGCCAATGATGGTAGCTGTGGGTTACAGATTAGCATAACAGATGCAGATCCAGCTATGTGGCCAACACTGTTCCCTAACTCCTCTTCAGAATTCATTCACTGCTCCACATGGCTCCTGCTCAAGCAAATGCATAAGTGCAGGATCAGCACCAGCATAGAGGAAGTTCAGCTCGACCGTTAGGCAAAGCGAGGTGGTGTTTAAGGCAGCAGATGCTGAGAGGAGACAAACAGCAGCAAATTGTTAGAGGCCATAACTGTGTGTGCCATGTAGTCTAACTATTATCTCATAAGTACCGTAGGTTCTCTGCTCTTAAGTGTAGAAGATGGTGTCCCATTGCCAATGCTGAATTAAAATTAAAATGCCTATCTGGTTGGCTTCTCCATGTTGAACAATATAGGTAGGGCTTATCTTCTCCTTCACTTTCTGAAGCAAAATACCTTTGCCAGCCCTAGAAGAAAGAACAGCAGTTCTTTTGAAGGTACCCATCAACAGCAGCTGCACAGCAAACTACACAGGCAGATGTATATAATTTATATTTAAATTACAGTGATTGTTTCCAAATTTGTATCCAAACATATAGATTACCATGCATATACACATTTTTTTCAGACTTTATCTTCTTTTGTCTTCATTTTTTGTGGGGGCAAGAAGGGTAGCAATCAGGAGTGAGTAGTCTATGTAGAGAAAGGAAAAGCCTATGTAGAGAAAGAGAAAACAAGGAGCAAGTTACTTTCTAGTATGGAAATAGCAGTGGAATAACTGTGATTGTAATGGGGATCTCCTGATTTTCTCTAGAATGTAGGAGCCAAATACACTGATTCAGCACATATGATACATCCCTAAATCTTGGGGTCTAGAGCAGGGTGAGCAGACTTCTAGCTCAACAGAGATGCTTTCTTTCCACCAGAACCTCAAGGCTTACCAGATGCAAATTACTGGTACAGAAGATCTTCTATACATTTATTTTCCAGACAAGAACTGACCTCATGGGTCTGTCACATCCAAACTTTTAAGACACAAATCCACTGCTGTTTCTCCCCCAAGCAATCTTCATTTCAGCAACCTAACTGGAGGGTGGGATGGAGCAGTCCATCAGACATTCTGAAGTCACTTTTGTTAAACCACTGCAAATTAGATGTTTCTACCATCCCCTGGAAATCTGTCTTCTGTCTAAGTCTGAGCTATAGGTTAGGAGAGACAGTGGGATCCTTTGCAGAGCCTGAATCTGAGGTTGCTTCCAACTGAGACTCTTAGCGGGCAATCACCCTGCTTCATTCATGGAATTTTCCATGGATTCCAGCATACATCCTTTTGCATTTTTAACCTTCTTATGTTTTCTCATGAAATCTCTTATAGAAGAAAAGATGGAATAGCTGCACTGTGTCTTTTTGTTTTATAGTATTTAGAACTAGGAGCCTTGTATCTGGAAGCATGGAGATTCCCAAAACAATTCACCTTTCTTTCCCTCTCAATATCTCATGAATAAATACTTAGGGACAGGTCAATGCCCCCAGGTAGCATTTTCCCTGTTAAAGTGCTGTCTCAGTGGCTAGGTAAGTGTAGTTGAAAGGGTTTTATTGTGACTGTTTTCCTAAGGGCTGTATATACATCATCTTGGAGAAACCATGTTTGGAAATAAAACCCCAACCTCTAATAACTCCATTCTGAATGTTGAATCTAGTGGTGGCATTTGTGAAAGTGACAAAATATTTACGCAGTTGGCTTTAGTCCTGGCCAAGGCTTCTGGAAATAAACAGATGTCTTGTTAAACTGTATAGAGGTGGGGAAGCAAAATCGAAGGGAAAATGTCTTGACATATTACACATGTGCAAATAAAACCACAGATTTTCTACAGGGTGAGAAAACTCAGGAATTAATAGATCTCCTTGGGATTTAGTCAGTCCTGAATGGAATCAGGCTGACCATGTCTTTCAGAATGTCTGAGGGCCATTTCCCATGTTTCTTTTTCCTACATCGTCTTAAATCGCATGTAGGGAACGAATGGAAAAAGAATAAAGATGCATAGCGTTAAATGTGCACAAATAGAAACATCTTTCTGATGTTATGAATAGGCAGTAATTTGTATTTCCAAAGGCTTCATCCAGGAGAGACTTTTGAAACATTTGTTTGGGGCACTGAAAGGCCAGCATTATTATATAGAATTATTATATAGGGCTTAGGACTGAATGGGCAAATAGTATAATAAAATATTTTAGCAGAGGGAGCACTTGTTCCTACTTACAGTTCTTTGGAGTGATCTCTGACTTCAAAAAAGTACTGAAGAGCAATAACTGCTTACACTGCATATTTTAATTTTACTGCCTGTTATTTTTAGCAGTCCTTGAAGGAGACCTTATTCTAATGTTCTGCTAGACACATTTTGTGCAGTAGGAGAATAAAATGAGCAGTAGGAAATGGCTTTTTGTACAGTTGGCAGCATGGGCTCTTATCAGGAACAAGGCTAATTCTTAAAACAAATAGATGAGAAAAAGAAATAGAAAATAAAATTATTACCACTACCTTTCAATCCTTATAGCCTTATATTAGTAATATATTACTCAGAGCAATTACCTCACTGCTCCATCTGTGAACAAGGAGGAAACACATGAAGATATGCCTCTTTGGGATGCAACTCTGTTGCTGAGGGTATTGTCAACTGCATCCTGTTACTGTAGTTTCTAGCCCAGACTTGGGAGGATATTAGATATCACTTTGATATCAATAATTTGGCCTTCTCTACCCATTCCTCTCCATGTGCTGCGAGGTCCCCCAGACAAGCTCACAGACAGGCATGGCCACTAATCGCTGTAATATTCCAGACGGCCAGAAATAGCTGTCCTGCTGCTTCAGGAGACCTCAAGGCAAGTACTCTATTATGTATGCACGCTACTTACAAAGAACTCCCTGCCCCGAGCAGGCAGCTTGATTAGAAGAATCTTTATCTGTCAAGCACTCTGCGTTTGCATACTGTCTACTCTACTGTCAATTCGGACTGAACTCAAACATGCTAAATTCTGTCCTTTCGGGGGCTTTGTCTCCAGCCCGAAACTCATGGTTTTCTCCAAGTACAGACTAGTCTACGGTCACATTTTCCCCTATAAGAACCCCTGACTTTGAGAGCTTCTTCAGATCGCTGCCGACTTCCATCCCGCCTTGCTGCCACTTTGCTTGGCGAGCCTTCCCCGCAGTCCCACGTACTGAGTACTCCATACCTCCGAACTTCTGCTGCAGACTACCTGGGCTTCAGGACAGGTGTAGTATTACCCAAACCAACAACTCCTCTAAGAAACTGTCTATCCCACTCCAACCTTTATTTCTCTAGTTATCTGAGTAAGTGTGTTGCATACACTGTTTGATTGTATTTTAATAAAAATCACAATTATTATTTAAATCCTGTTTGCTCCTTGACTTGGCCTGACCCTGTAGACATTGGGTCAAAGATTCTGCTCCGTTGCCCTGCCTCTTGCATTGCTAGCTTGCGCTCTTGGCTAATTTCCCCAACTTATATAATTGAGAGCGCATTTAGGTGTCCCTCCCGGGACCCTCAGAAAACAGGGTAACAATCCCACACTTCTTTTGTACCCTGGCTGCAAGTTTCACAGGAACCTAGAAAGTTCTGCTTGTCATCAGCAGATTTTGTAATGCCTTTCACCGTTACATTTTGTCAGTTCTAGTTTGGTCCACACTGCCATCACACCTCAGGGACAGTGCCAATATATTTTCAGTCAGTGCCTTGGCGAGGCTGTCTCTGTCACTTTCTACTGTGTGCTGCTTAGTCATGTGAAGAACATGTGGTGCCAGAAAGATTGGGGAGAAGTATCTTGTAAGTACCAGTCTTCTGGCTTCTTGTGCACTAGGAAAAAATATGTAAACAGTACATATATTTAGGTTTGGGTGGGATATTGTAATTAGTGGGATGAGAGGGTATTAATATGCAAAAAGTATTGATAATTGATCTTATCTATGATCGTTAAGAACCAGGAACAGGATGCTAGCACAAACTTCTTTCACAGATGAGCTAATTAACACATTTATTGTGAAGAAAAATCAAGAAGAAAGACAATTAAAACGAAAACATTTTGTAGTCAGTGTGTCACTCTCTTTCAGGGTTTCCTATAGTATTCTCACAAGCATGTATATTTTCAACAATCATAATTTTAAAAAGTATTGGCAAAAAAACCCCTAAAATTATACTACCAGAAACACTTGTGCATGTCATCGTCCTCTATGTCATCACCCCCTCCTCCTCATCTGTATTGCAGCAACATTTATCCCAGTCTATAAGGCAGGTTTGGCTGGGAGGTAGTGATTGGTCCAAGGACATTCTGTGAACCACAGGGCCAGAAACTGTGACCCGTAGGGGACGTGAAGAACCCCAAGGCCATTTTGAGGCCTCGAAGGGTACAACACCCATCCAAAATCATGGCATTTTTAAAAGTTCACAGTGTCTCCCTGCACCCTCTACAGGCTCAGAGAGCAATTTACCAGTGGTTTTGCCATTTCTGTTTAAGTCTAGGTTTCCCTGCTCCCTCAACTGGGAATAACTTCCATCTTACTTCAAGGTTTGAAAAAAGCCTTTCAGTGATAGCTGTGGAGGGGGGTAAAAATTGACATATTTGAGGGTTTAGGAAGTATGGTGGGGGATGTCGGGCTGCATTACTCTCCATGGTACAGTTAAGGGCTAGTGCAGTCCCTGGAAAATTGGTCACATCTGCCATACATTGCGTGACCAAGCAGGAATTTGAATTTAGGTTTCTCTGTTTCAAGATAGCACTTTTACCATTTAAACTGTACAGGCTCTTTCAGGTCAATGCTTACTTTATATGTACTGTCAAGGATAAAGCACGGCTGTAGAAAAACAATGCAACAATTAATGTGAACATTTGCACATGAAAGTTTCCATATCTTTTATTTATTTATTATACATAAGTTCATAATATGCAAAATATACTACCTAGATTTGATAAACTGAATATGGCAACCCTATCCCATTGTCTATTCCCCAGCCCAATTATTGCCAGATGTAGTGGACTGCAGGTTCCATAATTCAACAGTCAGCTTGTGGGATTATAATGAGGAAAGCTGCTCTAGTACATCCAAGACATGTCTTTCCATCAATGAGACCAAGGCCAGCTGAATTTTTGCTAATCAAACAAGCGTTAAATGTACAGGAGCTCTAACAATAAAAATATTTCCTAACATTGTTGCAAGCAAGTTATTTGCCTGCCTGTCTGGGATCTTTTTTCAGGACTGTGTGTATCTTATACTGTACCCCCAGTCCTTGGAATGTTAGATATGGAACTTAATTCAATAAAAGTTAAACATCAGAAATTTAAAAAAGAATTCACTATGATAAATGCTAATAACGAAAACTGTTTTATTAATCAAGTTACCATTAATTAACTCATTGATTAAAATGTTTGTGCTCCCCCAGACCATGAAATTTTACAGAGAATGGCATGTCTTGACTTTAGGGCAGCACATTGTGTTACTGGCTCTTTCAAGAGGTTTTGTTTTGTCTTTTAAAGCTGCCTTTCTCCAACCTAGAATTTTTTCCCCATATGGACTACAAAGCCCATAATCTGAATGTTGTCTGGGAATAGTGGGAATCCAAGAGCCTTGGAAACTGAGATTGGGAACGCTGTCCCAAAGCCTGGGATCTCATCTTACAACCTCTTCAGTTCAATTAGTCACTCTTCTGCATTTCTCTTTTCTTTCCCTCCTCACCAACACATATGCTTCTCTCACTTTTCAAATGTCTTGTTTATTAAATACTTGATTGATTGATTGATTGATTCTCACAGGCATGTAGTGATTTAGTTTAGTTTAGTTTAGTGATTGATTCTCACAGGCATGAGTGATTTAGTTCATCAGAGGGAATGATCTGCTGTAAGTAAGTGGATAGCTACAAAGATGAAAAAGGAGCGAGAATTCTTAAGCAGAAATGCCTTGAGAGCCTCTGAGCATATCCCTAATCTTTCTGTGCAGCTGAATCTAGTTTACGATGACATGTGTAAACTAGAGTTATGCACTCGTGACAGCCTTGCATTTGCAATCCTTATGTGGCTGGTAGTTTAGAGGATACATTTATTATTGTTGTGTGCCTTTAAGCTGTTTCTGACTTATGGAAACCCTAAGGTGACCCTATCATGGAGTTTTCTTGGTAAGATTTGTTTTTTTGGGGGGGTTGCCTTTGCCTTCCTCTGAGGCTGAGAGAGTGTGACCTGCCCAAAGTCATACAGTGGGTTTCCATAGCTGGGCAGCAATTTGAATCCTGGTCTCGGGAATTGTAATCCAGTGCTCAGACCACTACACCACGCTAGTTTTATAAGGGATACATAGGGATCATGAAAATGTCCTAGACCCTGCTTACTGGCCCACAGCCACTATGACAGACGGTGTTCTGCTCCCCTGTCATTCAGGAAGTAGCTACCTGATAGTCCCCCTCCCCCTCACACAAGCAATCTCCAGCACATGGGAGAATTGTTACAGTGGTCCCACTTCTGCTAGTTGCAACAAGCATAGAAGGGGGTGGGACTATCAGTCACCTGCTTCCTGACTGAAAGGAGAACAGATCCCCATCAAACACAGTGACTGCTATCAGGTAAGTGGGGTTTGGGGGATCAGGGCAGAATTCACTGCCTAGCACTATAACTATGGTACTTATGCATTTGTAACTCTCTAACAGGATTCTGGCCCTTGTTTTTTTTTTTTTTTAATATCATAGAATCATAGAATCATAGAAATGTAGAGTTGGAAGAGACCACAGGGGCCATCCAGTCCAACCCCCTGCCATGCAGGAACACCCTCAAAGCACTCCCGACAGATGGCCATCAAGCCTCTGCTTAAAAACCTCCAAGGAAGGAGACTCCACTACACTCTGAGGCAGCAGATTCCACTGCTGGACAGCCCTGACTATCAGGAAGTTCTTCCTGAGGTTCAGGTGGAATCTCCTTTCCTGTAGCTTGAATCCATTGCTCCTTGTCCTGGTCTCTGGAGCAGCAGAAAACAAGCCCTCTCCCTCCTCTACGTGGCATCCCTTCAAATATTTAAACATGGCTATCATGTCCCCTCTTAACCTTCTCTTCTGTAGACTAAACATACCCAGCTCTCTAAGTCTATCCTCATAGGGCATTGTTTCCAGGCCTCTCACCATTTTGGTCGCCCTCCTCTGGACTTGCTCCAGCTTGTCAATATTCTTCTTGAATTGGGGTGCCCAGAACTGGACACAGTATTCAAAATGGGGTCTCACCAAAGCAGAGTAGAGTGGTACCAGTACCTCTCTCGATCTAGACACCATACTCCTATTGATGAACGTGTTGAACATTTAAATGAACATATGTTGAACATTTAAATGAATTAGGGATAACAGATCAAGTTATAATGAATTATTTCCAAGTTTTACATTAAAGGGAAAAGGGATGCTTTCCTATTCATCGGGTCCTGTTACTCAGGACTAAGAAGTTATTTCCTCCCTGCAATGAAAGCTGAAATAAAATCAGAAATAAGTTATTCCAGATGTGGAAAAGGTACAAAAAAGGACACTTCAGATTATCAAGGGAATGAATCAATTCCCCTATGACGAAACAGTACACTCTGTGGAGGTTTTTAGCTCAAAAAAGGCAAGATATCTAGAAGACACATGCTTCTTGTTGTTGTGTGCCTTCAAGTCACTTCCAGCTTATGACAACCCTATCATTTGGTTTTCTTGGCAAGTTTGTTCAGAGGGGACTTGCAGTTGCCTTCCTCTGAGGCTGAGAGAGTGTGACTTGGTCGGGGTCACCCAGTGAGTTTCCATGGCCGAGCGAGGATTCCAACCCTGGTCTCTTGCAGCTGTAGTGTAACATTCAAGCCATTAAACTATTCTGGTTCTCATAAAATAATACATGATTTGTAAAAAGTTGACTGATAGGGAAAAAAATTGTCTATCTGCTTTCTCCACACCATGCATAATTTTATACCTTTCTACCACATAATATGTCTTTGTTTTTAACTATTAATTATCATTGAATAGCCACAGGTTCTAGTAGAGAGTAGGGGAAAGTTCCTCATCTGATGATGGTGAACTCCTGGAAACTCAGAGCATATAAAAAGAAGCATTGATTTCACTACCAATTCAGGTATTTTTAGTGGAGGGGGGATTAGACAATTTAATGAATGATATCTCTGTCGGTGGCTAATGACTACTTATCATGATAGCTGTGTGTTACCTCCACTGTCAGTAACAGTTTGCTCCTCCATACCAGGGCCCTCTCATAAAATACAACTATAGCATTATGATTCTTCTTTAACTTCAGTGGTTCCATTGTATGCAATCTTAGGATTTACAGCTTAGGGAGGGGTATTTACAATTCTCAGCCAGAATACTCTAATACCTACCATTCCCAGCATACCATAAGGTGGAGCCATGGCAGTTAAAGTAGAATCATAGTGCTATCAATTGTGTCGTATGAAAGGGTCCCCAGTTGACACAAGCAGGGAGATGCTGTTGAACTTGTGTCCTACATGTGAGCTTTCCATAGGCATTTGGATGGCCACCATGGGAACAAGTTTAAGGATGACAAAATCTGGTATTAGTACCCCAAATTAAACAATGTAGTCCTATCCTAATTGAGTTCCACACTTATTTAATCAGAGATTACTCATGAAAAAGTTCTTTAAAAAAAAACAAAACAGGATTAGAAGCTAATCTTATGCCCTCACTCTTTGATGGCTGAAATTAACAGATTCTGCAACAAGACAGTTGGCAAAGCTGTTACGGGCCTGCAGACTCCCCCTCAGTTTGATATGGTTTAATTGGTGAAATACAATTTAATTGGCAAATACATTGATTGGCATTAATATAAAATGGAACCTGAGGTGACTGGAAGGTCAGTCTGGGCAGAGGAAAATTACTGACTGAATATCTGTGATAGCAAGGCAGGTCAGCCGATCACCTGTAGCCATAGCCAAAGTTGTTGTCAGGCAGATTACCAGGCAGCTCCAGAAATAATAGGCTTAAGATGAAGTTGGAACATCTCTGATAGCATATAATAGCCAAGGAAAGTTCCCACTAAAGCACCGATTGTTTTGACCCTATTCCCTCACACCTGGACGTTTCTCCATGCCTCTCCACAATTGCAGAGCTATTATGACAGCCATTAACTCTTTGTCATCTAACATTAAGACTATTAACTATACCAGTGCCCAGGACCTAAAAAAAAATTTCATTAAAATGATGCATAGGTACCACCTAACACCAGTTAAAATAGATAAAATGTATCAAACAGGTAACAATAGATGTTGGAAATGTAAGGATAAGGCTGGTACGTATTATCACATATGGTGGTCCTGTCCCATTACAAAAAACTACTGGACACAGATACATAAAGCTATAACAGAAATATTTAAAAGAGCAGTTCCTATGCAACCAGAACTCTATCTATTGAATATGACACACATGTTTGACAAAAATTTTCTGCATCAGAATAAACGAGTGTTGTTATATTTAATAACAGCTGCAAGAATGCTATTTGCAGGTTCTTGGAAATTACCTAATGTACCAAACATAGAACAAGGGTTGTTAAAAATAACGGAAATGAAACAAAACAATATGATATTTTTTCATACCATTTAAAGGGGAAAAGAACTGAGAATATGGGGGAAAAATGGCAACCAGTGATTGACTATGTAAAAGGATATGGTAAATAGACATTTAATAATGGTATATATGACCAAAAAGTTCAAAGAAATAAAGGGTGTAGAATAATATTGAGTTTTTAGAAGGCAGAGGTAAACATAAAGTATAGAAGTATGGAAAATTGTGAAAAATTTATATTTTAGTTAGGCATTACTTTTCTTTATCATTAACTGAATTTGTAATTAATTATCTTTATCTTTGGATGTAAAGAAATAGCAAGAAAAGGTGTACTCAACAGTTTAAAGGGTGGAGATAAGGGAATTTCATATGTTGAAAGGTAGCGTGATGATATTATTCTAGGTATTTGGTAAGGGAAGTCAAAAGGATTAAATTTATTGTTTAGCTTCTATAAAAAGAAATCAAATGTGTATATATACATAAGAAAAATGTGGAACATGGAAACATATTTGTAAAATTATACATTGTACTTTTTTATTTTTACTTTTTTTTAATAAAAATAATTTTAAAAAAGACTATTAACTATATATAGACCCCATTGCCCATGTGGCAACCTCTGTTGTTCGCTTGGCCAGAGAGCCATTCACACCAATGCCCTCAAGGTAGATTTTGGGTATAAAAATCCCTTTATTTTGAGCAGTTTGATACAGTACTTCACTTTCTGGTCGCCACGCTGTTGCTCCAGTTTCCAAATAAGTACTGTCCATAGGTGCTTGTCTGAGCCACATCACTGCTTTCTTCACTGCTTTCCAGATCAGTAATTATCGCCCATTCTCTAAACTCCTCTGTCAACAACTTTCCCCTCTTTATCCTTCAGTTAGCTCTTGTGCAAGTGTCTGAGTTTTCGGATCTTTTGCGTGTGTGAGTGATCTTTCAATAAAACACATTTTAGTTTACATTTTGGAATCTCTGACTGGTTCTTTCCTGCAAGGACCCCATAAACATTGGTGGAGAGATTGTATAGGTTACCCCCCCCGCCGCCCTTTGGAGGCTTCCTAATTTGAGCTAATTAATTCCCTATTGTCACATGCAGGTACTGGCATAATGGGTGGATCCCTGAGTCATCCACATTTTGGGGTAACAAAGCATAAAGAGCACTAGCTAAATTTATGATGAAATCAGTTTATGAACTGAATTTATCTTTTAGAAAGTAAACATCTTTTACCAGGTACACTGTTATGGAAAAAGACTGAGCAAAATTGTTACAAATAATCTCAAACCTTACATTAAAATATGTGCTGAGAAGAAGGGTTGATTTTTAACAGGTCAGATTAAGGTTAGAAAGAAATGGTAAAATACGGGTGAGCATGACTATATATACTATTAGAACAAAATAGGGAAGCTTGCAATTAGAGGTAGCCTTATTATGCCATTTGCCTTTTTAAAAAATGTATTGTCTGTCCTAGCTGATTAAATGTAATTTTTGGTTTGTGAAATTACAGGGTTACTAACTCCTATGATTTTGTCTTGAGAAGTTTCACTGTTTCTTAGAGACAGTCTCACAGAGATCTTGGCTCTCAATAAAAAAATAAAAATAAAGAACACCCCTTCCCTGCTTAAATATCCCTTGAGTAAGCTTTGTGGTGTTTTATAATCCCATATCTCTAATCTTCCTGACTGGGAAGAAAAGCCAGAAGTTACAATTGAGAAGGGACCCTAAAGTTTCAAAATCTACAAAGCAAATAAACTTTTTAAAAAAAATCTCATATTGATAAACTTATCCCATGGGCTGCTATTTATGTTTTCTTTGACACTTGGAGTCAGCAGTCCTGGTCTCAACACCTAATAACAGTTGTGCTTCCTGTACAAGCAAATAAGCATTCTGTTAGTTGTTTTCAGTCTCTGTTTATAATTTCTAACCACAAGTTTTTAAGAACTGTTTGCATGAACTGCTTTTGAAAGGGATTATCTTCCAGGCAGACGAAAAGTGAAGTCAGATTATTCTTTCAGATTTTCAGTCAGATAAATGGTCTGATCACAGTATCTCCCTTACATTTTTTATTCCTTGCACGCAAGAAGTTTAGGCTGTATTTGTGCTGTGTTGAGTATTATTCAAGCATGTGTTTTGGTTAGAGGTGTGGGCAAATGCAGTGTTAGTACCAAATAGAACAGATCCATGGAAATTAATAAGATGTGTTAGTTGCCATTTATGTAAGTCATGTTGAGACTAACATTGGATACAGCCCTTTGAATTATTAGCAACCTAGGAGTGGAGCCTTGTTCCGACTGAGGTACCATAGTCACTTATGATGGAGAGATGCAAGTGATGATTCACAGACTTAAGCTATATCACTGTAAATTTCCTTCCTATTAAGGATGTTAAGAATTCTTCCCAAAAAAAAAAATGTTAGTAGGAGAGGAATTTGCTGTCCTCTACAAGACTTCTTCCTTTTAGCACAAGAATGAAATGAAACAAGGAATGCTTTGCTCATAATTAATAGTTTCTTTAATTTATGCAAAAATGAGTATGCAAAACTGTGCAAAACTAGGCTTGGTTTGACTATGCAAAACTGTAAACTCTGACTGGCTTGAGGCCTTGATACTCAAGGGAGCACCATTCCCTATATGTGCCTGCCCAAGGACTGAACTCTGGCCACTTCCGTACTAGGCTGGTAGAGCGCTATGATTCCACTTTTAACATCCTATGGAATCCTGGGGTTTGCAGTTTTGGGAAGGACCATGCGGCCCTTCCCAAAACTGCATCCCCCAGGATTCCATAGGATGTCTAAAGTGGAATCATAGCACTCTAACAGCCTAGTGCGGAAATGGCCTCTGTTGAGTGATGGCTCTCCTTCACTATATGAGAATGTGGGAGAGGGCCTTCTCAGGGTGGCACTCCAATTGTACAGTGCGCTCCCTTTGAGGCCTGATTGGCACCAATTCCGTTTCATTTACGTACCAAGTAAAAACATGAGTAATTCTTTGGGCTTAGCTGATTTACTTCAAGTGCTATGTACAGGGCTTTTAAAAACTGTTTTAACCTTTTAAACCTCTTTTAAATTGTTAATGTATTTAACCTATGAGATAGGCGCCTACTTCTCCCAGATTGGTGTGGCAATTCCCAATCTGATAAGGCATCCAGTCATTACCACACAGCTCTGCCTCCCCTCATATCCTTTGGATAAAAGGGTGAGGGTCTCCAATGTTTTGATGTTTATTTAGAACCACTTAATAATTTTTGTGGTAGTGTGTTTTCTGTGTTACTTATCACTATAGACAACTCAAGCAGAGTCAGTATTTACAAAGATACACTCTAACATTTATTAAGATAACAATAAGAATAAAGTAATGTGTTAGAGTTCATATGCAGTCAATGTTAATACATTTCCTCAGTGCACTTTTTAAATAATTTTTTAATAATTTTTATTATTTTCAAAATACATAAAAGCATATATAGACAAAAATATGTATATCATTATTATAATTTTTATATCCCCCCTGCTCACTTTTTAAACAATATTAATAGTTAACTCCCTGCTCAGAAACAGTTCAATTATATGTGTAGAATTTCATGAAAGGCACAATTATCATATAACAGCACTTTGGCTGAACTCCCACCAAAGGCTTAATCCTCTAAGTCGTACTCTCTGACTAGATCGTACTAGGGTTCAATTACTTTTCTGCCTCTCACTAGGCATGGAGAACTAAACCTTCCAAAATAGCCACAGCTTTTGGCTGACCAGAGGACTGTACTCCTTAGCTTCTTGCTAGGTCCTCACTGAAGGAACAAAAATACTCACAGGTATGTGGCTTTATATAACTTTTTCTCTCAGCCATAAACCCCTCCCATACACAACTGGGCTGGGTTTCTCTCCTGCTCTTCTGGTTGCCTAGCAACCTGCTTCCAGGCTGCATTGGCTCCCCAGATAACCACACCCCCAGGATTTCATCACAGTATGTTTTAGGCCCTTTCAGTATCCTACCTTTTCTTGGTGCTGGGATACGGTGCTCGCGCAAGCAGCCTCTTATGAGAGGCCCTCACGTCCAGGTTTCTTCAGCTCCACACAAGCTGCTTGTGTGAGAGCCCTGCCACTTCCTTTTGCAGTGCAGCCTGGGACCTTCCCAGGCTGCACTGAGACAGGAAGCGCGACTGGCCCGGCTCCCGAGGCTCTGCACACAAGGTAAATGCGCAGGGCCTGGGAGCAATGTGTGACCATGCACCATTTTTGGCTTAAAGCTGAAATTGAAAAAGTGTGTGAGCGGTGCCTGCCAGGCCCTGGAGCGTCACGCAAATGTGAGTGCGTCATGTGGACTGCTCCTCACATTTGCGTGATGCTCGAGGGGCCCTTTTGCATGGAAAATGCCATGCAAAAAGGGCCTTAGTCTAGTTAAACTATTTTTATTTGGTAACTTGTTTTAACCTGTTAGTATTGATTCTGATATAGGACATGATAGAAATATTTAAATAAATAAATAAGCCTATATGTCCATCTGTCCATCCTGTCTTTTCCCTCTTTGTGAAGCAAACATTCACATACCACACAGCAGGCACAGCAAGGGCTGGCTGGCTGATGAAAAATACTTACTGATAGAAAGATCTAGAAAGGGCTGTTTGATGGAAAGGCTGGTAAAAAAGATCAGAGTTTTGAGCAATCAACTATCACAGCTAACAACAATTGTGACATTTGGGCAAAAATTATTCCCGCCAATGTGATAACTCTTACCAAAATCGGGCAGGAAATATCTCACCATCTCACAGAAGCGAATTCAATTTGTGTGATTTCTCATTTCCATGCACAATTAACAAGATAGGCAAGGATTTTAACTTTCCTGTTGAATTCAAACTAATGACTAGGTATACAAAGGATTGCACTGAAATGGAGGGTAGTCATGCAATCTACTTTCTAGAAGATATTTATCTGTTTGAAGGCTTGTCCAGTGTGATGTAGTGGCTTGAACATTGGACTACAACCCTGGAGACCTGGGTTTGATTCCTCACTCAAGCCATGGAAATCCACTGGGTTTCTGGGCACATCACATATGCTGAGCCCCGGAAAACCTCATGATAGGTTCACCTCAGGGTTGCCATAAGTCAGAAACAACTTAAAGGTATCCAACATAACAACCAAAGAAAGATCTGTGTTTGAAGGATTCTTCTTTCAGAAGGGCTGTATAGGCCATGTCTGGTTGAAAAATAAGGCACCATCTGAAGAGCAAGAAGGCACCTTGAGGTTCTCAATGAAATAGTTAGCACCTGAAAAGTGATTAGAAAAGCACATTGGTCACAGTCATCCCCTATTACAGTAGTTATTTCCAAATCTGCAATTTCTCTGTTTGGGGTCATAGATGTATGTACTGCTCCCCACACTTTTTTTTGGCAATGTCTAAATGACCACTTCATGTGAAAACATTGCAGTCCTAATATAATGGGTTCCCCATATGTTTAAAAATTCTTGATTGTGGGCTTCTCTGCTATTAATGATTACGTAAAAGAGGATTTTCCCCTCTCTTCTACACAACCATTAAAAGTACAGGAACCGTATCATAATTTTCACCTGCCCTCCCCCATTAATTGTATGAAAAGCTGTTAAAGACTTCCAACTGTAGCTGTAGTATAACTAGCTGTAGCACTGTAATTTTTAAAAATCTGAAGACTTGGCTCTCAGTTGAGTGGAGCAAATATTAAACTGAGAGGAAAGTATTCAGGTTTTTTGAAAAATAGTATTGATTTCTTAAAATATTTCTGTATTACCTTCTACCCAAAGTTCTCAGGGCAGCATACAGTAAAATCAATTTTTACTGTTAAAAAAAAAAACAGTTTAAAACAAGAGCAATTGCTACAGTTTTCTTTGTAATTGCCATTTCAGCTGGCTTAATGCTTTGCTAAACCTTTGCTCAGTTTGAAGAGGGGCTATAGCTGTATTGGTATATTCTTCAGAGGTACTTAGTCCTGTTATATGTTCCAGTTTGTTTCATATCTTTCTGTATCATGATTCAAATATTTCTGTTGAAACATCCTTCTGAATGACATTTATTTTCCTAATTGTCAAGAATACATTTTTGTCTCTGAGAGATAGAACAATGTACAGAATTTCAGAAAAGAGGATTGATTTAAAGAGATGTCGCTTTTGATCTGGCATTTATGTAAACAGTTCATTATGCACGATATTTTTATTTATCTTGTACCTTTATGTTTTGCAGACTGGGTTAATATCTGATGTGTTTGAGCAGTGACTGATCATATGACTCCATTTAAACTGTATGTGTTTGGCCAGTAGAAGGCATTTCTGCTGGTCCAGCCCTCAGCTTTCATTTTTTCTCAAATGTGTGGTTGAAACCCTCTCTCCGAGGAGTGAATGTGGTCTCTCTTCCCTATTCACACTGCATGCTGAGGCCAGTGCATTCATTTCAGCATTATACTCACTCAGTCTTTCTTAACTATTGCTGAACAATTGCCTGTGTCTTTCTGATTCAGGAGGAACACATTGCTATGATTTGCATCATCACTATGTTCTTTTAACAAGTTTTCCAATCCAGTCCTGCATAGAAAAGGACACATCTAAAGAGAGTATTGTAGTACCTTAAAGACTAACAAGTTTTATTTGGCTTAAGCTTTCATGGGCTCCAAACCACTTCATTAGATGTTGAGTGGGCTGGATTTCACAAAAGCTTGTGACAAATAAAATGTGTTTATCTTTAAGGTACCAAAAGACAAAACAATAGACAGGCTTGCTTTCTTTTGAGTGCCTTACCTTTGAAACTCACTTGTAAGTTGTTTATAGGAAATTATTTCTAGTTTGCTCTAAAGCAGGGGTGAGCCAAATATGGGCTCCAAAGCTATTTTCTTTGTGGCCCTTAGCACCTCCAGACTCTGCCATTTTTCTTGCAAAGAAAAAAAATATATGAATTGCTTCTTCTGGGTTACCCTAGAGTGGCAACTCATTCTTTAAATAGGTTGCATTATTCCCTGCTTCCATACTGTTTCTAAACCAGAAGTGGACTTCTTGCTGCTTCCAGTTTTCTATAATCCTTGCAGTGTTTCCAGCATATTTGACAGTCTGTGTGGCCTTGGAGGGTTCCAGAAAATTGACTCCCAGAATCACCCAAGTTGTCTGAAGGTTTTTGTGAAATGAAGATAGCACAACATCTAAGCGATGTCCGATCATCTTCACATTGCTCTAACAAATAAAAAGAGAAGGACCATGAGAGTATAACATATCTGTATGCATTTCTGGGTAATATTTGGCAGAAACTTCCTTAGGACAAGAAAGAAGCAGCTTTTTTCCTTTATAGATGTGGTAGGGGGGCATTATATTTCATTTTTAGTTTGCCTGTTACAGTTCGTGCTTTTTGCTTTTAGCCATGAAGCCATGTTAACATGCCTCACAACAAAATATGGTTTCATAATTAATGTAAGACAATGAGGAATATCTATACCAGGAGTGGGGAACTGGTGGTCCTTCAGATAGGGCTGGCCTCCTATTCTCCTAAGCTCTAGCCAGAAAGGGCAACAATCAGGAATACTGGAAGTTGGAGTTCAAGAACACCTGGGGAGTGACAGGTTCCTCCATCTCTGATGAAAGAAAGCCCTGAAGATCTGGGCTGGTTCATCACACCTGTTCTCTCAAAGCTTTGGGGCCTAAAAAATTCACTCCAAAATAATTATACAAATAGTTTTAACCTTCTTAATCTGTTTTTAGTTTGTTAAATTGTTTGCTATGGTTTAAGTCTATTTAAGTTATTTGTATTGTTTTAAATTGTATTAATCTTTTAATATTGATTTTATTTGTATGCTGCCCTGGGTTCTTATAATATTGGATGAGATATAAATATTTTAATGCAGAAATAAATATCAGTCTTTTTAGGGAGTGTTGACATCTGCAATTCAGCAACTAGGAATTCTGTAAGAGAGTATCCATAGCACTTCTCAAATCCTAGGATGCTTTGGAGAAGGACTGAAGGCAATTAAAGTGATACAAAGCCACTGTACACCCATTCTCCCACAAATACTGCCATTTTCCTGAGTGCCCCTAAGAAATAATGCTAGAGATGACTGAACAGTTTGGATTTGTTTTTAACACTGAGAATGCTCTTTGGTTTGCACACCTGTGCAATGAAAGTCTTGTGGTAGAGAAAGCCAGATCAATTATTTATTCCTAGATTCTTCAAACCCTCAGTATAGATACTCAGCAACAGGTTTCATTGATTTCAGTTAGTCTTATTATCAAGTCATCATACTTAGGATTACAGCCTTGGACAGGTTTCTCTGGTCCATAATTCAACTGTGAAACTGGAGAAAAGACCTCTCCTTGTTTCTTTTTCTCTGACATGCATATTGTTTGCTTTGGTAACTGGCGGTGTGATCTGGTTCTGTCAAATGTTTAGCAAGCTGAATGTATCTGAGCTCAGCTGGATTCACGGGGTGATACCATTGTGTGACTGGTTCACCTCGTACTTTTTGCTAATGTGGTTGCTCAAGTGTTGAAAAGTCTGTCATAGTACATGATTTTCATCATCTACATATCTTGCGTTTAGCATGCTTTGATATGTAATTGGTCATTGGAAGGTAAACATGAGCTTTGTCTGCAAGTCTGATTCACAGGGCACATATCTGTCAGGAGTTCCCATGTATTCATCAGTTAGTTGCAATGAATACATATTCCCTTTATGTCTGGTTTGACGCTGAGTGAATAGGGAAAAAAATTAAATGCTCCACATCTGTGTGTGCTGAGATGTAGATAGTGCTGAAAATGTTGTACACCTCTGCTTTAAATGCACATTTGGTAGTGTGAAAACCACATGGGCATGGTGATATGCCATAGTGACGCCCAGAGACCATTGCTTGTAAATACTGTATTTGCTGACATATAAGACTACTTTTTCCCCCTGAAAAATACTGTTTGAAAATGGTGTGCATCTTATACACTGGTGTGTTTTACATGCTAGCAAATAGTATTTCCCTATGTATAAATGGGATGCATCTTATACACCAGTGCATCTTATACGCTGGCAAATACGGCAATACAAACAGGAAGGGATAATTGTCTGGCAGTGCCACAGCTGACTGGTGCTTCCTTTCTAGAGAGATTTTATGGCAGAAATTTTTGGAAGGCTAAGTGGGAAGGCTCACTTGTGGCAAAGTGGTGGCTTCATTCCTGTGTCAGGAGGTGATGTATCCATTCCAGGTTTTAGTTTGAATTTTAAAGAAGCTATCCAAGGTGCTGAACCCGATCCTCAAAATTGGTCTAGCACCTTCTGTATCTCCTTTAAAGTCTAGGCTAAATATCAGAGCAGATTCACTGCGCCACTGACATGCAAGCTGTCAGTTGCCCTGATGGAGCATTGTTCACCTACTGAAAGTAGTGTGTGAACTATAGTCTCTCCTGAACATGACTAGACACTGTTACCTAAATTCCTGTACCCTTCTGATTAGAGACTGATAATGTGCTGTACATGGGGCTTCCTTTGAATACTGCTGGAAACTGCAGCTAGTCTACAATGCAGCTGCTAGCATAGTCACAATCACTGACAACATATCTCAGCTGTGCTTAAAAAGCCACATTTATGCTCACTCTATTTTAAGTAAAATTGGTGGTGCTTTCATTTAAAGCTCTACTTGGCTTGAGGGCAAGATGCTTGAGAAACTATTCATTCATTATCTTTAGAAGAAAAACATTAACAAGACTCCCACTGGATCATATCAAAATCCATCTATAGTAGAATTCTATACTCATCTACTCAGACGTAAGTTATATGAAGTTAACTGAGGATCATTCTCAAGTATGTGGTTATAGGCCTGAAGCCTAAGGCTATTGCTTTCACTTAGTTGCACCTGGGAAACTAACAAGTATGGCATGAAGGCAGAACCCCTTCTCTGCTATTGGTCCCCCACCAAGGTATTTAAGTCATTTCTGCATTACTTCTTGAGTCTACCTCACAAGCATAACAATGCACAGCACATAGCTAAAACCTTTTAAAACAAATTATAAATCCTCCAGTCAGTTAAAATCGCAGAGAAGTTTCAAGGACCAAAGGTCATGTGAAACAGCACCATTTTAACTGCCTACCAGAAAATCAGAAGAGATGGAGCCTGCCTTTGGCAAGGAGTTCCTCAGTCAAGGGGTAGCTAGAGAGAAAGCCCTCTCACATGTACACACTGACCTAGCCTCCCTGGGTGTTGAGACATGCAGCCAGGCTTGTGCTATGAACTCAAATTTTAGGGAGACTTGTTTAGGAGCAGGCAGCCTTTCAGATATCCTGACCTGAAGTCATTTAGGGTTTTCTAAGTCAAAATCAGCAGCCTCCTAACACTTTTGAAGGGCAGCCCCAACTAGAGTGCATTATAGTAGTCTAAGGGGGGAGTAACTATGGCATGAACCACTGTGGACCAATCTGCCCTCCCCAGGAAAGGGTGTAGGTATCACACTAACTGGACCTGGATGAAAGCACTCATGGCCACAAAAGCCATCTGGCCTTCCAGGAATAGGGCTAGGTCCAAGAGTACCCAGTGAAGGTTGTTGTTGTTGTTGTTGTTGTTATAACAACAGAGGCCTTACAATTGCTTCTTTAAGTGGGGCTGGAACATAAACCTTTTTCAATGAAGCACTTACAACCTGCACCACTCAACTGGTCAGCTCTCCTCTGGCAGCTCTAATCAACCAGGATGGACGTGAGTCTAACAAACAAGTGGTCATCCTCATTTTTCCAAGCAGCTTGTCCACATCCTTATGTGCAAATCAACCATACACGAATTTTGCATGGAGTGCCCCAATTACAGCTTCTTCTGTACGGGAAAGAGCACCGGAATCCTATATTATCTGTTATATTGTTTAACTTTATGTATGCCTAGCTAAGTAACAGAGACGTTAAGAAACCTCTTTGTTGAATTGTGGAGATCTGTAATGGGACACCAGTAAGAGTACCCAATGTGCATTAGTGCCCAAGGAGCATCAGGTCTGATACACCATGCATTGGGACTAATGTTAATTGGTGCCGTTGTGCACTGGGCACCAATGTGCAGCAGGCACTTTGCTGGCTCTGCTGTGCAGCAGCTGTCTACTGGATATTAATTTTACACAACTGTGCAGTTCTAATTCCCACATACAAAAATCCATTTACAAAGACATAAGTTCTCAAAGGGATTCCAGCTGAGCTTTTTCTGCATGTAAAATAGCATTTCCGCATAGAAATTTTTTTTGAGAAAATGCTGTTTTCTATGGAGTAAAAAATACATTAATTTAAGTCCTGAACCGCAGAGATTCTTCTCAGTCCAGGATTCTTCTTGTCGGGGTTTCCCAATAATTGAAAAACATGTTTTTCAATCATTTTTCAAATATTTTTGAATATTTTTCCATCCCTACAAATATGTATCTCTGTTACCTCCACAGTCTCTATCATCAATATGAAGCTCAGGTCAAAATAGATCTTTCTCCGCAAAATATTTAGCAAATTCACCAGAGTGTATTTTTGAGGTTTCCTCTTCAGCAGATTGAGGTCTACAATGGAATAGCTTTTTAACTACCTGGAATAGTGGCACTGGATGAGACTGTGTTAATATAATTGAGGCGACTGGATAGTAGGCTTTAAAACAGGCCCTAATCTGTGTTTGATCAGATTCATCTTGAGTCTTTCTCCATTGTTGCTCAGGTTGTCTCTCCAAGTGCTTCATTTATTTGAGGAACTCGGAAAATGAAAGACCCCATGCTCTGTACCCAAGTAAAGGACATTTAGGAACTACTGTGTCTACCATCAGGGTCATTGCCTATTCTACAGATCAACCAGGATATCAACTGAATCACTATCTGTAACAGCTGAAAAATTTCCCAGATCATTCAGGGATTGTTCTGACACCCCCCTCCCGCCACTCCTGCAAAGTTTGGAGTCCCAAAACTAAATCCTATCAGCTAGTGATCAACAGAATTCTTTTGGCTCCACCCGCCCACAAATCACAGTGCCCCAGAACATGGAGGTTCCATGCAGTCATAGTAATATATTCAATAAATTCATCTTAAGAGCAATAAAGGAAACAGATTTTGATTTTCTGTGCCACTCACAGGACAAGTTACAGTGTTAGCAAATCTAAACATTAACATCTCATTAAAAAAAGTTTTCATGAACTGACCAGGAAAATTACAGCAGCAGCAACAACCACAGTTTTTTATGCCTTAGTTTGCTGTTCTAATTTTATTTTAATGGGTTTGATCCAGAAGTGGTCTGCTTAGAGCCATTAAAATCAATTGGACAAATTAGTCTTGATGAACTTAAGTCTCATTAATGTCAATGGGCCTATTTTAAGGATGGCTAAGTTTGAGATTTAACCCAATAAAAAGCATGATATATACAAAAATAAGAAATGCATGGAAATTTATGATGAACAAAATATTAAGACATTGCCTTGTTGGTGAAATTAAAACTTGCTACTTTAAAGCAGTTGGTAATTACTGAAAGATGAGGAATAAAATTATTTGGAATACTGGGTTTACCTATAATTTATCAAATTAATGTGCCTTCCTATACAAGATCATACTTCTTCACTTTTCATACTTTCTATCACAAATAGGATGTTACCAGTACAGATCACTTTAGAGCTTTTTCATTCCTCTTAGGAGGCTAGCACTTACTTCTACCAACAACTATAATCTCAAAATGGTTTCTAATGAGATTGCACTGTGTGTTTTTCATCTATGAATAGACACAAACAAGCACCAATGGGGATGGAGAGCACATAGACTTGTCCATGCTTGAGAAAGGATCAAAAGCAAGAAGCATGTCAAAATGTCAGGGATGACAAGACTTTTTCAGCCAATTCAGTTGTTACTCAATTCTTGCTGGAATCATCTTCTTCTCGGCAGCCCATCTGTTGTGAAAAATGTTACTTAATTTTTCCTAGCACTTAAAACCACAGTATGTTGTTCCCAAAAATTTTTTGCAGGATTAATTGGATGGGCAAAGTAGAAATTGCAAACAAAGTGCAGATTGGAGTGGGAATTTTTAGATATTTTGTATTGGGAAGAGCCAAGTTGCAGATGTCTGTGGGGTTATACATTCTGCTTCTTGACCTTGGTAGGTCACATCTACAGCAGATGTGCCTAGCTGACAGTATTAATGTCTTCAGAGACTTGAACGAGTATTAAGAGCCCATGCACAATATCTCTTAAGCAGAGCTTGAAAGAGTTATTTTTTTGGACTGAGTTCCAGTATCCCCCAGTCTGCATGGTTACTGGGGTCTGTAGCTAAAAACATAGCTCTTCTAAGCTCTGCTCCTGAATCACAGACAAGAGAATATAGGATTATAATTCTTTATACTTTGGGAGTTTCCAGGTAACAAAGAAAAAAGCCTTCTTTAGTTTTATCTAACATATATCCATCTAACATTACCAGTGCAGTACCTTGTCCCCAAACAATAGGAGGATGATTGTTGCAGGAAATGTGATGGACTTGCTGGTATTTCCCCACCCCTCTTGTCTTCTCTTTCTCCTTTTCCTGGTACATTAATACTCTCATTTCCAAACAGAGATTATTCTACTAAGAATAATCATATGCATAGGCAAAGAAAATAAGTAACACGCTTAAGTAATATTAGATTCTAGACTTAATGGATGAAGTTTTGAGATGAATTTACAATAGCAATGTATTACTTTACTTGCTTAAAAATGTAATAAGCAAGTCCTGTTAAATTTTGGGACCTTCCTGCTCATTGTGCTGGCTGTGATGATGGACATCTGACCCAAAGTCAGACAAAATTATTTAGGTATGGGAGGGAAAGAAAACATGTTACTCCATTTATTTCAATGTATTTAGAATATTTATAAACCATCTTTCATCCAAAATTGATTCCAGGTTCACAATAGTATCCCATCAGACAAGAACTATCTAGTCTGTACCACCCTTTAGCTATCCCTTGCAATTTGACCAACTTTTCAATGTAAAGGGTGTTCTATACTGGGACTGGAATTACTCCTGGCTTTTCCAATATACCGTACTCTTTCAATAACAAGATTGGTACAAACAATTGGTGAAAAAGAAGATTTTAGTGATAACTAATGGACCCAGCCCAGAAAAGAGGAGTCCTACCTAGTCATAAGCCAGCAGAAGAAGATGAATCTCCTGTAGCAGTATTCAAAGATAAGATAAATCCAGTAAGCAACTAAAACTAAGTACCATAAAACTGTGTGAAAGAAAGGACAGACATTTATGAAAACTGAATGCTTTTACCATTCATTAGAAGACCAAAACAAGGTGGGGGTAGATCATGGGCAAGGAATTCTGGGACCTTGGTGCAGCTAATGATAAGAGCCTGTCTTGTGCTCCCCTCACTCACAATTTAGATATTGGTGCATCATGCATAGACAGTAAGAGTTTGTTGAATATATACACTGCCACAAGTAAACTATACAAACTGTTCCTGTCTACCTCTCATACCCGGCCAACTGTTGGCATTCTTTGTACTGCAAGAGTTTCATATTTGACAGGCTTGCTATAAATGGTGAAACAATGTGATACGCTATTGAGAACTAGAAGTCATGAAATAGGGGACCTTGGAAAATGGAGCATTCATAGTCCCTAAGGCTACTCTAAATACTAAGATACCCATGGGGCCTATATTTAGTTAAGGGGCTTGCATTCCCCCTATACTGCACCACACTTACATATCCTGGGATCATACTTTACAGAATGAAAGTGATGATAGTAATACCATTGAACAGAATTCCCCCCAACTCAGGAGCTCCTCCTGCATCACTTCAGATATATACACTTTCCCAAGTTCACATCGCTATCCTCTGGCTATCCTCTATCAATCTCTGCATTGTGGAGCTATCATGGAGCATAAATATTCTGAAAGGATTTTGTAATATGTGTGTTCCTCTTTGAAAGACAGTTTGATATCTGAAGTTACTGTGATGCTTGATGGAGGGGTGTAGGCAATGTTTCTGAAAACTGGAAGAAGAATATGGTAAGATAAATCTTGAATGAAGAAAATTACCAGGAAGGACCTATTCCTCTTGCCTTCCCTATGGAAACTGGAGCTGTTGAAGCTTCTCCTGTTGAACAAGTATGAGAAAACAGCATCTTTGTTAGTGGCTGTTAGACTCAGTTTACAAGTGGCTGCCCACTAATGGGAACTTCTTATGCCGTTGGAGGCCTTTGTGGAGGTTGTGGATTGGGTGAGAACTGAACACAAAGTGTAAATCAAGGAGAGCTCTTTTTAAAAAAACTGAAGAACATTGACATGGCTCTAATTTAGAGGATGAGAGTTCCTGTTTCTGCACATTTGTTCCCTCGGTTATATAGCATTCTAGCATCCAGAGCAGTTCCTTGTTGGGTCATATGTTGTATAGGGATCAGTGCAAGTTGTGAAATTTGCACAACTGACAGAGGCCTTGTTCTCTATGGGGCAGTGAACCACTTCACACTGCAACTGGAGGGCTTACATGGCAGAATGATCCTCCATGAAAAAATAAAAACTTTTAACAAACCAAACTGGATGTCAGGGGACACTAGATGTTAAGGTTAGATATCTAGCCTTGGCTGAGGTCCTACATTGGAATTATGTAGTATAATCCCGATATGCCCACATGCAGAGTTATGCATTGATGGTGCTAATAACTCTTATATCGAACAGAACTTTGTGTGACTGAACCAAGAGGGCAAGATATTAATTGATTTAACTTACATCCTGCCTTTCTCTCAATGTGGAATCCAAATGTCCAACCCAGTGTGCAATGAAATGCACATGCAAATCCATGCACAATTCATACACAATGGTACCACATGCATAACTCCACTTCTACAACCTTGAACTGAATGCACATGTCCTGCATTGGACAGAAATGTCCAACTACTTCTGTAAGGAAAGGTATTACTATGTAAAACAACAACAGGATTCCGGCCCTTTTCCTTTCCCTGACACATTAATTTTATACATGCAGAAGTTCTGTTTTGTTTGGAGGAACATTCAGTCTTGTGATCGCTCATAAGCTGGATCAAGTTATTCAGCCCAACTTTATATGCCACTGAGAACTAGACTTTAGCATCTACATGATTTCTTAAATTCATGGTTGCGTGATATAGAGGCAAGAAGCTGACAACTGATGTACCGTGAGGAAAACTACTAATTTTGATTCTTGTCACATATTGTTTCTCTTTTAGACAATATGATCTGGGGAAAAAATGGCACTGGGCAAACAGGGTAGGCCCAAGATCTGTTGCTGTCTGAAGTAATGGAACCCCTCCCTTTCTCTTTCCAATAATAAGATTTGACCAAGTTATTTCGACTCCTAGGGCAGACAAGTCCACATGTTTCTCTCCTGGGGACTAAAAATGCTGCAACATGCTCATGGACCTTTCAGGACAGCCTTGATCAACTGCTTGGTAGAGTTGCCTCACTCTGCCTAGCAGTAGGGCTAGCCCTGATAAGAGACTAGGATCCTTCTGCTGGTAATACAGTAAGCCCCATAACCATGAGGGATACGTTCTAGGACCTCCCACTGATAACAAAAGGCATAGGTAATACCAAACACTATTTTTAAAAAATGAGATGAATGAATTGGCATCACCACTCTTGCACTTTGAGGGCATTACAAACAGTACCAGGACTCAAGCAGGAGGACTTTATGAGGGACTGTACTGGGCAAGGACTTTACCATCCAAGCACAAGAATTTTGCAAAAGGACACTATACTGTGATCTAATCACAAGGTGTAACTGAGAGCCCTGCTATGAGACTGGTGTTACCCTGTTCTCTGGGGGTCCCGGGAGGGGCGCCCAAATAACCAAAACACAATAACACAACTTTGGGGGAAATTAGCTGGAGTACTCACTAAAGCTAGTGAGAGGCAGAGTAACTTAGCAGGATCTTGCAACCCAGCATCTACGGGATCGGGTCAGTCAAGCAGTCAGATGGTTTAAAATAGCAAAAACGATGTTTTATTAGACACAGACAAACATTAAAGACAACACAGACACACAGCTAACTGAAGAATGGGAAATAGGGATTTTCAGAGGGAAATGGGGGATACGACACCTGTCTCGTAGTCCTGTAGAGATATGAAGATTGGGTTTGTTGGGGTGCAGGGAAGAAGCTCAGCACGGTTCGCTGAGGGGAGCTCGCCAGACAAAGCAGCAGCAAGGCGGGATGAATGTCTGGGGCGATCCAAGGTGGTCTCAGAATCGGGGCTTATATAGGGTATACCTTACTCGGCGAAAACAAGTTTAGAGCAGGACAAAGCTTTGGAAAGGTCCGAGTTTAGCATGATGGGCTTAGCGCCGATTTAACAATAGTGTAGCCAGTATGCAAATACGGAGCGCTTAGTACGGCTTTGTGCGGCTACCTGCTCGGGGCAGGGGAGCCTTTGTTAGTATCACGCGTAAGCAAAAGGGTGTTTGCCGGAGAGGTCCCTGAAGCGACGAACCGGCTCTGTTCGGCCTGCCTGAGTGGGGGAATGGAATGTCCAGCAATTATCGGCCGCGCCTGTTTACGTGCTTGTCCAGAGGCCTCGCAAACACGTGGAGCGGGGTGGCAGAGGAAGGCTGAATGGTTTGATATCAAAAACGATATCAAGTGCTATCTCCGGGTAGGCCTGGGCCGCAGTAACACTGGGTAGTGATAGAGCATGTGTAGTACTCTACATAATGAGGAAACATGAGACAGCATGGACAACACAAGACAGCACAATGCTGTGAGTGAACAAGGTGCTATTTCCTTCAATTTTACATTCCCTGCCATTTTCCATGTATGTTGTGATTGTTGTACGGTGCCTTCAAGTAATTTTTGATTTATGGCAACCCTAAGGCAAGCCTATCACAGGGTTTTCTGGGGCTGAGAGTATGTGATGCTCCCAAGCTCACCTAGCGGGTTTCCATGGCTGAGTAGGGAATCCAACCCTGGCGTCCAGGGTCGTAGTCCAGCACTCAAACCAATATCCCACATTGCCTCTCAGTCCTGTATGTATTATTCTGTATTTCATTTTATTACTTCAGTTTCTATTTTATTATGTATTTCTGGACCACATCTCATTGTGGGTAACTGAAATTGCGTATACTAGTCATGTGATTATGGTGGACTTACCATAGTCCTATCCACAACACATCTGGCTTCATTCTTTGTGAACTGTCTCAATTTCATTTAACATAGATATTGTCATATCTACTGCATTTGTCATAGCAAAGATGCCAGACTCAAATGTGTTAGAAAACCAATGCTGGTCCTCCTTGATTCCAGCACTAAATCACCAATTCAGTAAAACATTTAAAAAACTTGATATCCCTGTTCCCTCTCCATGCAACTCTTAAGTACACAGGCTTAAAAAAACAACAACAGTTTTATACATACATATATATAAAGCCTTTGTTGTGTCTTGGGAACTACAGGAACTATCTTTCCCACACCTAGAGTTTTAAGTAGAGAATTGAGGATGTAAACACATTCCCTCCCCTTCCCAGAGTCAGTGTGTTTGCCTCTTGGATATATTGCTTCCTTAGCCCTGAAACAGTTTAATCACTTGTGGGAATCAGGTAGCGTGCGGGATGCCTAAATGGCATGATATGGGCTTTATATATTACATTTCTGATTTAGTGCATTGCACATGAACAAAAAAGGAGTATTATTTATGCTAACACATAATCTATGTCAACAACTCTTTCCTACTTTCTATTCTTCCTGAATGGCATTCACACACCTACTCAAGAAACTGCAATAAAAAAGCCCAAAAAAGAGTTCTAGCAACATGCATGAAGAAGGCTAGGAAAGTGACTTCTCATTTATACACATGATGACAACATTTCAGAACCCAAGGCAAAAGGATCCACTCTCCAGGTTGTATTAAAAAAATTCTGATTTCAGGAGGTCCTAAAATGAAATAAGACATTAACAACCTATAGGGCTTGGTGACATTTTGCTGAAAAGCAAGAAGAGAGAAATTCTTCTGTTCCCATTCTAACAGGAGGTATAGTGGCATGTCATGGGGGGGGGGACCAGGAGTGGCAGGGATTGACACACACACACACACACACACCCCAAATAGAAGACTGCCAAGGTGTAGCATCTTCATCAAATGTTTCTTAAGAAGCATTTCCGTCTTGGAAATTCTAGACCTGTGAGGGTAGGGTGCATTTAGGCATCGGTGAATGTTGAAGCTAAACATTCTGCACATGCTCAGAAGTATTTTCCTCTTTACATGTTTAAAAGGTGAAAACCCTACAGTGACTTGAAAACAAGTTCCTGTCAGGGTCATGGAATACATCCAATCCCCTAATAAAGAGCATCCTCAAACATTATGATTTATCTGACACCAAAGATTGTTCTTTAGAAGCCAGATGAAATAATTCCCCTTGATCAGGGATAACTACATTATGGTCGACCTAGAAAGAGGCACCGAAATGGGAGGGATGATCTCGCTTCAGGGGGAAGTCGGGGAAGCACCGGGGCGCTGTGCGCAGTGGAGGGATTATTTCGGAGGTTAGCTTAAAACCTGACAAAGACTCGGGAAAATTTGCAAAAAGTCCCCCCCTCCCCGCTTTCTATTTCTGTCTCCTCGCAATCCCACCCCATCCCCCTTGGCCGAAAGGAGACGAGAAAGCTCTTTGATCTAGATTTTGTATTGAGCCCGAGAGCACGTCTCCTGCCTTCAGACCAGGCACCAAAAAGTTTTTAAAAGAAAAGAGGCGCGCGCGGGGGGGGGCGTGTTGCAGGTCATGGCATTTGCAAGCTGGTTCGTTTACCCCCCTCTCCTCCTTCCTGGCTGCTCCTTCGCTTCTTAATTCTCTTTTTCTGAGCACAATCCCCTTTCTCATGCCCCTCCCCTCTTTTCCTTCCTAGCCCGGCAAAGTGCCGGAGGGGGGGCGGTGCGGCTGGAGAGAGAAGAGACTGCGGAGGGCTTGTGTTGGGTCTGGCGCTCGCACCGGAGTTTGCATTGATCCATTGATTGCCCGTGGTCTCTCGCCTGACCTCCTTGCTCCCGGGGAAGCCGTCTCCATGGCTACTGGCCCGACTCCCCCAGTGGCAGACTGTAAATTCCTGCAGGCAGCGCTGAGCGGCAGAGTCCGGGCGCGGGTGGTGGGAGGGAGGGAAGACGGAGCAGGCGAAGGCAAATAGAAAGAAAGAGAGAAAGGGAAAAGGGCGTTGCTTGGATGGACCTTTCACAGGTCCCCAGCCCTAGACCAACCAAGGCTCGCTCGCTCTTTACAAAAAAAAAGAAAAAAAAATCTCCTGCGCTCTCTAACAAAATTGGAGCTGGCTGGGGTGTCTTCTTGCAAAAAGGAAGCCGCTGCCGGGAGGACGATCGGGTCCGCTTCAAAGGCGCCGCGGGTCTTTCTCTTCTGCATTTCAAAAAACCAACCCACCCTAAAAATCCTGGACAGATCTGGCCAACCTTTCTCCGGGGGCGCTTCAACCCACCGCTAGCGAAACAGACCGGTGTGCGTTGTGCGCGTTCGGTGAGAGTTTGCCTGCCCCGGTGCCTCCTTGGGAAGCATCAGAGAAGAGCCTGACCCGACCCTTCCGCGCCCGAGCCGGTGGTCATGGGGACCTTGGAGACCCTGGGATGGTGCCTCCTCTCCTTTCTCCTCTGCTCTGGCAACACCCTGGCTAAAGCTAGTCAAGGTAAGAAGAAATCGCTCCCGCTTCCCCGGCTCTCTCTCTCCACCGCTGGGGTGTGAAGTGGGGTGTGCCTGACCCTTCTTCCTCTCTGGTCTTTTTAACCCTTCGGACCGTCCGTGAGATTCGCAGGCACCGGCAGAATACCTCGTCTAAGTGCTGAATGCTTCTCCATCAGCTTTTTACTCGTTGAGTCTGACCTTTTCCGCACTAGCCTGTTATCGCGCGATGATTCCACTTGCAACCTCCTCTGGAATCCTGGGGTTTGCAGTTTCGGGAGGGGCCGGCCGGCCCCTCCCGAAACTGCAAACCCCAGGATTCCAGAGGAGGTTGAAAGTGGAATCGTCGCGCGATAACAGGCTAGTGCGGAAAAGGCCTCTGTTAGGAATGCTTTGAAAATTGCTTTTCAGGGATCGGCGAATGGAGAGAGCGATGTAGGTAGAAGGAAACGGAGGGAAAAGTTTTTTTCCCCTTTCCTCCTTACAGCAAGAAACCAGAGAATTGTTGTGTACACCCCCCCACACACACAAATCGATTGTGCGATTTATCCTTTTAGTAAACGGTTACCTTTAAAATGCTGAGAAGGATGCACACGCTCGTGACAATTTTTGTTGAATAAGATCCCTCTTTACGCGCAGCGGCGGAGCTTGAGGTGAAACACAAGGGAAGAAGTGCTTTTTACGCACGAGTACCTGTGAATGTCTTGACTCCCTAGTGCCTTCCCATGTAACAAGAACAAGCGGGTCCACACAGACACACCATCTCTTGCTAGTAATGCTGTCAAGAGGAATGAGAGTAGCATGTGATAGAAATACAGGAATGAGCTGAAGAGAGTTTTAAGTAAGTCCATGCTTAAGTAATATGACAATATTTTCATCATGCGGGTTTTAGTACCTCTTAGCCTTCTCCGGGCAGTTGGAGGGAGTTCCAAAAATATTGTGTTTTCTCTTTCAGAGTATGTTGTTGTTGTTTTTAAACGATAGAATATGATGGGAACAAACCCAGAAAGTAGGAGAGAATATTTTGGATTTTGTTTTGTGTTTCCCTTTTGCAAGCTTTGTAAAGGGGTGGACTTAGTTTCATGTAAAGCCTAGTGATTGTAGCTTAAAAGAGAATGCTTAGGGATTTCTTCCCCCTCCAATTATCTTCAGTGCCTGCAGTTGCTTTCATATTCTTATCATAATATTTATTTATTAAGGCCTTTTGTTTTCAAATTCCACTGAAGCCCTGGCCAGATTTATGCTAAAATAGCAAAGCAAAATTCCATCCTGTAGAGACTTGACCGATACCTTCAGGGAAAGAAGGGGAGGGAGCAAGATGGGGATTTGGGCTAGTTTCTTGGCTGATGAAAATTAGCAGGCAAAAATGGCTTTGTTGTTTACACTAGTTTCTAGTATGAGAAAAACCTGACATTTCAACAAAACCATTCTGATGTATGTCCTTTGGCCATCCTGATCTTTTATTCTTTACCCTTTTGTTAAAATCCTTGTTAAATATGTGGATATGCTTTGGAGTTGCCGATCAACTTATGACGACCCCATGAATTTCATAAGAGTTTTCTTAAGCAAGGAATGCTCAGCAGTGGTTTTCCAGCTCCTTCCTCTGAAATATTGCCTACAGCACCTTGTGTTTGTTGGCAGTCTCCCATCCCAGTACTAACCAGGTTTGACCCTGCTTAGTTTCCAAGATCAGATAGGAGCTAGTGTTTTTAGGTTATTTAGGCCCCTTTAGTTAAATATATGGGAGCTAGTGTGTTGTAGTGGTTTGAACATTGGACTGTGAGTCTGGAAAACATGGTTTGAATCCCCACTCAGCCATGGAAACCCATGGGGTGTCCTTGGAAAGGTCACACTGTCTCAGCCTCAGAGGAAGATGAAGGCAATTCCCCTCCCTGATCCGATCTTGTCAAGAAAACCCTGTGATAGGGTCAGCATAAGTTGGAAATGGTTTGAAGATACACACCAACAACAGAGTTAAACATATGTCCCCTTATTAATCCCATTTTGTTTTATTTCTAAGTGCCTGAAATAGTGGTCTGTCATACAGGTCATTTAAATCAGTTCTGTTGCTCACAACTCTAGTCCATCATGGAAATAATGTTTTTTGGATGTCACAGGATGGGTGTGGGGAAGAGGAGTGGTACCTACACTCACAAAAAGTTTGAATTTGAACTCTTCATTCTTCTTCTTCTTTTGGAAACTGAACTGAACATAGAACGCGGCCCATGAACACAGGAATGCATGCACAGCACACACACAGAACTTGGTGAAGTTTTCCAGAAACATAGCTGAGCCTGAAAAGAAATATGAGGGGAGCTGAGTAAGCTTCCTCAGTCCTGTGCTTTCCAGATGTGTCAGACAATGTTTCCCATCAAATCACTTTCAAGATGGTCTAACACATCTGGAGGTTCCCAGCTGAGGGGAGAACCACTAAAAATTCTCACTAGAATACAGAATTATTGGCCTTCTGAATGAGCAAGTGACCATGAAAAGTGAATCAATATCTAACACCTAGATGCCCTAGAGTAGGAGCCAGCATGATGTAGTGGTATGAATGTTGGGCTAGGACTCCAGGAGACCAAGATTCGAATTCCTACTTAGCCGTGGAAAACACTGGGTAACCTTGGGCAAGTCGCACACTCTCAGCCTAAAAGGAAGCCAAATCCTCAGGGGAAAATGCCAAAAAAAACCCACCCTAGAATAGGATCATGGTAAGAGTTGACTTGAAGTTACATAACAACATTACAGCAGGGACATTGTTACTTAGAGATATCATAGCACAGCATTCTCCCACCAGATATTCTCTAGACATGTTGGATTACAGCCTTCATTATCCCCCATCAGCACAACTGGGAGTGGTAAGCATTGTACTCCAACTTGTCTAGAGGATGCCAGGTGGAGGAGGGTGGGGAACATTGGATATGTTGTCAGTGGCAACGCTGACCCATGCAAAGGGTCAGAACAGGTTACTCCAAGCTGAAAGAATCCCTAAAGTGTGCACTGAACTCCTTGCTGGGCTTTAAAATAACCAAACTACCCTTCCCCCAAATCCGAGTCAAGGGCAAGCAGTACTCATGCTGCCCCCCCACCTCCAAATGTTGGCCATAGAGAACAGCGGGCAGGTACCAGCTTTTAGCTGATAAAGCTAGGATTTAGGCTGGAGGAATCAAAAGGGTGAATGGACAGGGTTGATGTGGAGATGGTGCAGGGTCTGAACCAGCACCAGCTCCCTGACACTCCATTCTTTAAGTTAAAGATCTGCATGCTGAAACATGCTTCTGCGCAAGACTTGCTGGATCAAGAACTGGGGATAAACCAGAAGTCGATTCAGTGCTTATGTATTCTGCCCACATTGCTTTCAATGAATGTGTGCCATGTAGTACAGGTAGTTAATTTCTGTGCACCCAGATGAGCTTGTGGTCCTTTATGTAGGAATAGGGCGAAAGCATTAAAGAATGAGACAGAGCATTAGCCGGGAAGCGGGGGGGGGAGGAACTAAACATATCTGCTTTGCTTTGCCTGGCTGCCTTCTGCAGTTTTCTGTTTTGTTTTGTTTTGAGCAGACCCACCTTTTTTGCAGATTTCAAAATAAATTAAACATGAAATGTATAGTTCATTTACAAGCGAACAGGGAAGATAACAATTTTAAAAAGTGGCAAAAGAATGCATAAAGAGCGAAAAACTGAATAAAAAGTACAGCGCTATACTTGCTTTGAATAATAAAGCAATATCTGTCTCTAGTAGTCTGCATGAGCATTTGCCACTGATACTGCTGTAAAACAGGAGGGCATGTGGCTCCTCAGCTGTATTTGTGGACTACTTTTAAGGATTAGCAGCTGGTGGCCCCAGGACCAAATCAGACCTCATGCAGAATATCAGTGCCCTTTCTTTTCCTTTTGCCCAGGCTGTTGTCAGAGCCAAAAGACTTGCATGGAAGGAACAATAGTTCTGGTCATGAAATTTGATATATGTCTGTCTGCTCTTGGGGTTGGTTGGAAGAGGAGCCTAATCTCACCTTGCCCGTCTGGGAAACATAGTTGCTGGCAGCCTTTTAAGCACATAACTAATTGGTTACGTTTATACCCTACTTTTGTTCCATGATCAAAGCATTATGCCTAGCTTTCATCCCCTTCTTTATGCTCATAACATTTAGGCCTTCCATATACTCCTGTGAGATGGGCTGAACTGAGAGATAATGACTGGCACAAGAGCACCCAATGAGCTTCATGGCCAAGTGGAATTCAGATCTCCTCAGTCCAAGATAAATACTGTAACCACTACAGCCTGCTTGCCCAGTCAGAGCAATGTTGAAGGTATTACAGGGACCCATGTGTTAAGGGACTTATATTTTAACATATCATTCCTGCGTTTTTGTGGCTTGCTAACTTAATCAGAATATCAAACTCCTCCTTGCTGACATTCTTAAATTATGAAATGAATCATCCAGTAAAAGTTTAGTTTGAAAGAAACAAATTTATTTGGATCATTTGCTGGGCCTCTTTGATGAGAAACCAGTGAATGCAAGAACAGTTGGTCTCTTGCTAAACTAGTTGGGTCAATTTGGGGATGAAAGGCATCATTAATCAGATAATCTGAATTTTAGAAATGTAATCTGGATTTTAGAAACAGACAACAGGAGATTGTAACAAGGAAAAAATGGCAAGTGTTCAATTGCCAATACATTGTGCTTCTTCTTCATAAACTTAAAGGCAAGCTGTTTGGAAGGTGGAATTTACTTGGGTATTCAAAGGAAGACGGCCTGACCAAGATGGTCCACCAGAAAAATCTGAATTGTGCTGTCGGGTTTGTGATATGCTTTGGTTATAATCCAATATCCCTTCTTAGTATAAATATCAACACGTGGAAATACACTACTTGAACATTATACAATTGCCATGCAACATAGCAACATTGTGCAAGACATGTAAATGTCTGTGTGCTGTTGCACAGTGTGCAGTGCATAGTATATGATGCAGAACTGCAGTGCACAAGCACAACACTCAGCGCATGGTCATCATGTGCAAAAACAAAGCACAGTGCAGCATGCTGTCTGCATAACCTGTTTTCCACTGCTACCAGTTGAGTATGTTGTGCAGTGGAGCCTTTTTGGCTCCACATGTGTAATGTGATTTTGTTGTAGTTGTCTGCCTTCAAGTTGTTTCCGACTTATGGCAACCCTAAAGTGAACCTATCACAAGGTTTTCTGGGCATAATTTGTTCAGAGAATGTTTACCTTTGCCTTCCTCTGAGTCTGAGAGAGAGTGATTTGCCCAAAGTCATCCTGTGGATTTGCATGGATGAGCAGGGATTCAAACCCTAGTCTTCAGAATCATCGTCCACTGCTCAAACCACTACAGCACACTGGCTCTTTATAGTGTGACTCACATACTTGTATGTCCCTAACTGGATGCTAGCCTTTGTGTGTGAATTTTACTAATTTAATTGGATTGCATTTCTTAAACCAAGGCTGTCCTGTTGTACTCATTGTATTCTTTGGGACTCCAAATAGAGACTTGAAGTAAATGGCTTCAGGATTTTGGATTTGATCTCTCTGGATCTAAAACCTTATTTGGAAGAGGGTGTAGTGTCATTAAATTCTCCGGTAACATTGGAGCCTAGAAGCTTTGGCAAACACAGAGAGGGTAAAATGCATCTTGTCCAGGCTGTCTGCTGTTGACCAATGAAGCCTAGCAGAAGAGTGTTAGCTTTGTTTGGGTGCCTGTCTGTCAGTTTCTCTTTCAATCTAAAAGTGAAACTTCCTTAGCAACTTTGTTCCTGCACTTTGCTAGCAGACTTATGATACCCCAACAAGATTCCTATTGTGTATTGACTGGGGTCAACTCACTCTTTGGGAATGGTGAATTCTGATTGTTAGATAGATAGATAGAAAGAACCTTTTTTTTTTCTTTTGAATAAAATATTTTGTAAGCCATCTAGAAGGTTTTTTGTTTATTGACTGAGTTTTGCCTGTACAGAAAAAAGAGCTGGGCTTGACTGTAGAACCCCCGTAGGAAGGCTCTCACAAGTCCCTTGCCTAAAGCAGTTATGGGTCAGTTTATTCCTGTCTTGACCTGCTGTACACCGCATGTATTTACTAGCATTAGAGTGTTAAAGAGGCAAATGGGGGTGTATGATTCACTGCCTAAAAATCTAGAGCCATCATTCATATCTGACCACCACTTGATCAGTTTCTCTTCTTGGGTAACCTGGATCTTGATTTGCTTTTGTGAAAATCTGCAGTGGTAAAGGAGACAACTAATATGTCTAAAACATGTTTACCCTGTTAAATGAACAACTTCATTATCTTCAAGAAATCAAGAAACTCAGCCTCCATGTGTTTAGAAACAGCTCAGAGGGGAACTATTTTTGCTAACTTCTCTTAAATCTCCTTCTTGCATATGCACACTATCATCTCCATAATGCAAAGTCCATGGCAAATTGTTGTTGTGCACCTTCAAGTCCCTAAGCTGAACTTATCACAGGGTTTTCTGGAGGCTGAGAGTGTGTGATACACCCAAGGTCACCCAGTGGGTCTCCATGGCCAAGTGGGGAATCAAACCCTCTTCTCCAAAGTTGTAGTCCAGCTCTCAGACCATTACAAATAAAGTGGACTAAAATGGGAATTTAGACATTCTAGTGAGTATTAGATACCAGGATAATATGTAACTCAAACAACAGCTAATTTGCAATTTTAAGAATTAACAATGTATTCTTATAAATGTCTACTCAGTACAGAACTGTAAATATCTACTCCTGAGTGGGAGAGCACTGCACCCTAATCTGGCTGTGCTAAATTGTTAACATCTTGGTGGATCATGTTTCAATGGAATTAAAAGGATTCAGCCTCTCCCATTAGAATCTATACATTCCCAGAGGCAATGGTGTAGAGCATGATTGTGAGAAGGATCATGTAGATCGTTGGGAGATAATGGGATGGGTTCTTTTAAAGTAAGAATGCACCTGCGGGGCCTAAACACCATCAGAATTGTGAAAGAATATAATTCACTTGCCTACAGATGATACTCTCTTCTCCTCCATCCTCCCCATGTTCTAGTATAATCTTCCCCCCTTGCCCCTTTTCCCTTCTGTCCCCTTTATCTCCTCCCTTCTGCTCATTCCCTTTAAAAAATCATAGAGGCTGGCTGTTGCCCACTCTTATGCACACCTATGAAATATGAACTATAAAACCAATAAACATTTTGGTATGTAGTAGTTCAAAGGAGAACTTTGACTGAAAGCATCTAACATGCCTGTACTTAGATTGTGTGTTTCAGGGTGCAGGAGGAGAAAGAATAGAAATGTTTTTTGTAACAGCAAGGCAAAGTAAATGTTCAGGCACCTCAGATTATCCTCTCCTGAGGAACTTTACTGTCTCCAAGTGTAAGGGGTCATAGTGTTTTTACAAAAAGTCACTCTGGAGTAATCTACCTAGGAAAATATTCCGGAATAACTTTATCCTTCATTTTCAAAGTTATAAGTCCCCAGAGAGTCTTAGGAGAAGCTTACGATGATGGTAAATAAAGTGTACTCTGTCTTCGCAATCTTAAACTAGCCTCAGTGTGTTGGCTGGTCTTCAGGTTACGCAGCAAACATTATAAGTCTCTTGCTACTCTTGCTTTCTTCAGCAGAATGTAAATGCTTTAAGGATGGTTTTAATTAGCAAAAAACAACACCTAAAGAAATAAAGACTTCTGTCTTTACAAAGGAAAAGGAAGTTAGGCTGTTAGCCTTTATGAAGTGTGTGTGCCTTCAGTTTATGTAGAAATTGCATTAATGATGGAAGGTACTACCTCCAACTTAACAAATTCTTTTTTTTTTTTAATAAAGAGTAACTATAATCAAACATCTGTGCTAAAACTGAAGTACATAAGAACAAAAACAAATTCCTTTTTCTATAGTAGACTGTGTAACATGAAAAAACAGTTTGAAACATTACTTAAAACAATATTTGGCTGTTCCATGGAGATGGAAAAAATAATGAAGATGTTTACAAAAGAAATATAACTTGCAGTGTAGCATTGACATTTGCACAGCCTTAATGTGCAGCATGACAGTCTGATTCTAAAATAATTTAAGGGGGAAAAAAACAGAAGGCAGGGAGAAGACAACAATATGTGATGACAGATAACTGTTAAATGCTCCATTCCTAATAAAGTGTGTGGGTCTAGCTGGTCTCATAGTTTATATCAGTGGTACTCAAAATGGTGGTCCATGGATGAGTACTGGTCCGTAGGCCATTGGCTGCTGGTCCCAGGAAAGCTTTCAGGAAAGCAAGGAACAGTTTTAGCCAATGGGCACAGATAGGACAGTAGTACCTGTCACATTGGGGGGAAAATAGTTGCTGATCCCACACATCAGGTAGCCTGCAGACAATGATCCTGTGCATTTTTAGACTGTTTGAACCAGTTATGTTTTATCCAAATGCTGCTCTGTGCAGTAACTCCATTTGATGATTGGTTATATCGAGGAGTAGGAAAAAAAGTGAAATTAATCTACTGAGTGCTTTTAATGGGGGAAAAAACTATTCATATTTTTTATGGGGAGGTGGAAAACAGCAGCCTGTGGGCTGTGAGTGGACCATTACTTTTGGGGCTGCTTCCAGATTTCCCTTTAATGTATTTATTTTTATGAGTGACAAATGGTCTCAGGTGCTACCTAGAGTAGTGCTATGCACTGAAACAACCCCCTCAGTCCCCAGAATGTGCTTTAAATGAAGCTAACTGATAGAAAACAGGCTGGAGAACTCCAGAATTATAAACTAGTGCTGACTTCTCACTTCTGAGAATGGATTTTCAGCCAGAAATGCACAATTGCGGCCTTCTGTGGAGGCAAAAATTCCCCTTCCCCCATTGTTCACCCATGTTTTACGGGACTTCAAAGACATGGCAACTATATTATGCTGTCTCATGATTGATGTCTACAGTACCTACATCTTACTGTAAGCACACAGGATAATTACTTTCCCTTACATAATGTGCCTAACAAGGAGCAAGGCATGTTCCAACAAAATACACTGAGAACCAAACTTTTGCTTAACAAAATCCTTCATGTACAATTGTGGATTGGAGACTTTTGGGGAGAACCTGATACTGAGGCATATTGTGGATTATTTGGTTGTATGTTGAGCTTCCATTTGGCATCTCAGACATTCCTGTGTGAGCAGTAGCCTTGTGTAATTCACTGTCTCTATAACTTGATTTCAACTTTCTGGAAAATGCAGCTTCTGTCAGTAGGCACAACCAACTACTGGCAGCATTTCAGCAATCCTCCAAGCCAGTGTGGTTGATATGGAAGAACCGCAGGCTTAAACACTCCTATCTCCTCTTATGTCCTCTATATCTGCATGTACCATTTCCCAGTCTAATGAAGCCTTACTTTGCCTTTATAAACCAGCAACCTATGATTTGGCTGAGTTTTCCAAACCATGATTTTAGCCATACTGGCAAAGTGTGGTTTGAGCTGATCAGGAGGTAACATTGTATGCATACAAGGGGAGAAGAATTGCTTGAACCCATAGCTTGTTTGGATTCTGAATATAGCTAATATGTTTTGTAGGTGATGTGAGTGCACATGCTCAGTTATCACTGGAAACACTTTGGACGACAGTTAATAAATCCCAATTATCTAAATAAATCTGCATCCAACAAACAGGCTAATACTCAGAGAACATGGACCCAAGCATGGCTGGCTGCCTGTAACTCTGGTAGAAGTAGGATGTGCTGAAGCTAGAACTAGTATTTTCTGGAGGTTAATAGGGCATGACAGGGAGAACCTGCCTGCAAGTTGATCATCTGAAGAGAAGACACAAGGAAATTGCCTGGGAACTTGACAGAGCAGGGTAAGCAAGTGATAACAAACAAGACAAATCTCTAAACGTTTTTTGAAAATGAGGGTGGGCGGTATAACTATATTCCTTGTCTCCCCACCCCCAGGGCCATCTCAAGCTAGTCATTTCCAACAATTTTTCTAAAAAATTTTTTGCTCCAACCCAGCTGTAATCACAAGCTAGTTGTCGTACATATAGGGGTGGCATATCCAGTGACATCGAAATATTACATTCAGTCAGTTTATTATGTTTCAGATGAGTATCATGAAGGTAGGGATGTGTATTGGGAGTGTGTGTATCTGTGTGTGTGTAAGTCTTCTTAGGCTCATTGATCTCTCTTCAGTCTCTTGCATAAAGGGGGCATTTATTTTTTAGTACTATATTTGTACTAGCTGCAATATTAGTTGGGTGGTGTCCTGTCTGTTTCCACATGATGGCAAGGAAGAGGAAAGGCAGATTTAGTGTAGAGGGTAAACTTGCTGCAGGAGTATAGGCATACTGTTGTTTGCTTTGGGGGAAGGGGAATAATGGGGCTGGATTAAGTGCTTCAGTGCCGGCTTTGCATAGCAACAAGGGGTATACAGCCAGATGGCTATAATTAGTTTATGTTTAAAAATAATCAGATATTGGTTCCTGAAAGGGCCTGGGGGTACTTTTGCTCAGGGCTGAATCTACAGCTGGGTTTGTGAGGGCTCTTCTAGGCTTCGCTTTGAATTTCTTGGCTTTCATTGAGAAAGAGGATGCCTTTAACTTGTTTACATGTGAAGATACAATAGAAAGCATGCAGATTGTATTTGTCCTACTTGCTTTCTAATAAATATTGTGAAGGACCTGCATCAAAATGTTGTACTGGCAAGTGCTCCTGTCCAGAGTTCCAGTCCGCCTTTCCTCCAAGATATTCAATTTGATACTCCATCACTGTGGTCAGCATTTCATGTCAACTGAACATGCTCAGTCATTGGACTGTTTGTAGGTAGGTTGGTTCCCCCACCCACTTATTTTTCCAGTTTGGGAGTGTCTTGCCTATATACCCCTCTTTTATGTGGTGGTGCTATTTTCTCTATGTAAATATTGTACACATATCCCAACATCTGTAATCAAGGGAATTTTGCAAGGAAATACTTTGAAAAACTGTAAGCTACAGGGGTGGCCTAAGCTTTCCCTCTGCCTGAGGCAGGAAGTGAAGCATCTCCACCCTCACCCTGAATGATGATAGCAATACAGTACAAATCCTTTTAAGAGGTAGATGCACTGGTGACTTGCTTTACTTCCCATGCTTGAGGTTGCTTTGGTAGTACCTGAAGAAAAGGCAAACAAGTGGGCAAGAATAGCAAGCAGATTATTAAGGGCAACTTATTATGACTCATCACTAGTGTATCATCTCCAGTTCAAAATGCCACCAGTCCCAAATGACTCATAAGGAAGCTGGTTGTGGAAACAACCTCCCATTCACACCTTTCACAGTCTTCTGTGTCCCTCCCTTCCTTCAAGTCCATAGTGCATTTCTCTGCACATTTATTTGGAAGGAAGCCCTATTGAGTCCAGTGGCAGTTGCTTCTGAGTAAATGTGTCTAAGCTTGTGCTGTCTCAAGTGTTAACAAAAGCCTTTTTTGTAGCAATGCAACCCATCCTTGTATTTGTTCTCTAATCCTTAAAGTTTTTACTCTACAAGGATCCTCAGTTTTAATAATCAGAGATGGGGAAGTTGGAGAGCAACAATTCCTCCTTCGCTCTCCTCATTTGTCCTACAGGTTATTCATTTACTTTGCCCCATACAATTCAACTGGAGCCACCCAATGCCAAGTCAGCTTCTATTTCTATAGCCCTGACCATGATTCTCTCTCTTGGTAACTCTAATATGACAGAATGTTGAGGCCAATACAACAGCTGTTATATATGCAGATTGCATCTACTGTAACTCTGTAATTGTAGCCTGATCCCATCTCCTCTACATTTTGTCAATGCCTGTAAATTTCATAGAATCAAAGAGTTGGAAGGGGCCCTTGGGCCATCAGGTTCAACCACCTGCTCAGTGCAGGATCTCCAGCTAAAGCATCCTCAGCTGGTAACTATCTAGCCTCCTTTTGAAAACATCCAATAATGGAGACCACCCCAACTTCTCTAGTAATTAGTTCCATTGACATTCTTACTGTCAAGAAGTTCCTTCTAGTGTTCAATCAAAGTTTACCTTCCTGTAACTTAAAACTATTAGACCTAGTTCTATCCTCTAAGGCACCAGAGAACAAACTACAAGCCTCTTCTTTTTGGCAGCCCTGAAGCTATTTAAAAAATGTGATCATGTCATCACCATCATCTCCTCGCCAAGCTGAATATGCCCAGCTCCTTCAGCCTCTTCTTGTATGTTTTGTTCTTCATACTACTTATAATCTCCATTGTTCTTCTCTGAACTTGGTCCAGCTTGTCTATATTGTTCCTAAAATGAGGTGCCCAGAACTGAACACAGTGCTCCAGATGAGGCCTGACCTGCACAGAATGTAGTGGGACCATTACTTTCCTTGACTTGGAAACTACGCTTCTATTAAAGCAGGCTAAGATAGCATTTTCCTTCTTTGCTATAGCATCACACTACTGGTTCATATTCAACTTATGATTAACATAACCAACCTAGAGATTATTTAGGGGGAAATACAAGAAGGTTATCACTGAAAGATGACATCTGGTCCCATGTCTATAATTCTGAGGGTAAGGCAGTGTCAGTTCATACTCAGTGACCTGTCCGGACATCCTTAGATCTGACTTCAGACCACTGGTCACACCAAAAGTCTGCCACAACAAGTCATGTTTTTGGGGGGTGCTCCAAGAATACTTCCCAAGTTCTTTATAAATCCATTTCTGTAACTAGCAAAGAAAAACCTCAGCATTTCTGACTCCATGTTTCATCATCTTTCAGACAAAGCAATGTGTTGTCTTGGAATCAGACTCCTTAAATGCAATACAAATTGTCTTAGTAAGTTCCTTCCCCTTCTCCCTTGCTGTGCTCTGAGCCAAACTGTGCCGCAGTGTCTGAAGTGGTTATTAGTTCACTGGTTCAAGGGTAGGGGGAGCTACTAAAGTTATAATGCTTTAATTTGGCATTAACTCTAGTGGAAACTCTGCAGCACTGCCAATAGCTACATATATTGGCTTCACAATTTTTTTTAAAAAAAACCCTGTTAATGGACATTATATTAAATTAAAAATAAAACTAACTTTTAAAAACTCATGAAACTCTTTGGCAATGAGGAAAATTATGGGTTGTTTTGTTTAGTATTACATTTTTACTAGCTGCCCAGTTCCCATTCCCCCTCCCTTTACAATAATTGAGTGGAGCTTTAAAACTTAAAACACAGGAATGTAATAGCCAGAGGGAAAGTAGCCCTTGCCTATGCAAATCTAGATGTGAGAATCTTAATTTAAGAGAAGTTACATGCATTTTCCCCAGTATGGGTGGGTACTACAAGTAATATCTGTAATATTACAAGTAATATGCAAGTATAAGAGTAATATAATATCTTCCCCAGATCTGCTACAGGTAAAGTAGTTTGATATGTTTGTCACTTGCCTTCTGGAAAGACTGCCCTTAGTTTATAAAGACTGTATAAATTTACTCATCTATGTTTGATTGGTGCCTATGTATATCAGTTCTGTTCTCGTTTCTGTAATCCAGTGTGGTGTAGTGGTTTGAATGTTTAACTAGGACCACAGGGAGAACAGAATCCCTTCTCGGCCGTGGAAACCCACTGGGCAACTTACACTCTCTCAGCCTAAGAGGGAGGCAATTAATAAATTGCTTTCCTCCCCCAAATAAATCTTGCCAAGAAAACCCTGGGGTAGAGTTGCCATGAGTCAGAGTTGACTTGAAGGCACACAAGAACAATTAAAATTCTTTTCTGCATAATATTGTAAGTAACCATCACCTGAATGGAAAAAACAGGATCTGAGATCTTACTGGGAGGCTAAGACTGTCAGTGGCTATATTTTCTCATTATTATGCTTCTAAATACTAAAAAACTTGAATGGGAAGGTGTCATTGCACTCATTTTCTGCTTGTGGGCTTACCATTGGTACATCTGGTTGGATACAGTGAGAGACAGGAGATTAGGCAAAATGGGTCTTTGACCTGATCCAGTATCTCACTTTTTAGGTTTTTACGAGGCATTTATGTGTACATGAATGCCCATGCCTTTCTTTCTGCTTTAGCAGATCTTGATGCTATTTCAGCTGCAGTTCCCCATGGTCCTTTTTCCCAATAATTGCATTGTTGTTGTCGTGTCGTTGTTTCTGACTTAACGGTGACCCGAAGGCAAACCTGTCACAGTTTTTTCCTGGCAAGATTAGTTCAGAGGAGGTTTGCTTTTGTAGCACAGCTGAAATCACTGTTACTGTATGAGGAACCACTAAATATAAGAGACTTAATATGTCGGTATTGCTCATGTGCATGGTACATACATGCAGGGATTTGGTTATACTGTGTGGACAGCAAGGGAAAGAACTTGAGATCCCCCGTTCCCTTCTCTCTCTCTCTTCCTGCTCTAAAAATAGTGTTTATATGACTATATGGAATCCATCTTGCCAAGGCCCTTCTCAGACACTAAACACCAAACTACAGGCTTGTTCAGACAAGTGTGAAATGTCCTATATTTAGTGTTTCCTATCCCCCTTTTAAAAAAAGAAAATTTCACAGGTATATAAGCCAAGACTGCTCTACTGTAATTTTATTTACTTGGTCTTACATTTGTTTTCCTAGTTTTTAAATTCCTCGTTCTATTCATATTGGGATGGTTGTATGTTTAAAGTACACAGAGTTCTAGAGAGCCTCTGTCCCAAAAAGTTTGATTTTCCAAAGGCAGCCAAGGTAGGCTCAAGCATTTCTTCCACTTAACTCATTCACTTTAGAAATGAACATCACATTGATGTGTGGTAAATGCAGTCCTTCGAATGCATTATCTTCAAAATCTTTGTACCTTTTAAGTTACCAAATGTCAGTTGAGAAAGCATTGCTACCTTCTGATAGATCTGTTAGGCCTGGTGTCAGCTGTTGAAGCCCCAAAAGTCTGGCAAAGCCCACTACTTTATGCTCCTCCGTGCCAGTCAGTTGGGCTTGCAAGCAGTCATTTTGATTTGCCATAATGGCCTGGAGTAACTCTGTAGTCATATTTGGGTATTCTTATCATGTTCATGAACATGTGAGCTGGTTCATGACCATAACATGGAGCCTAGCCCTTGAGGTGTTGGGTTATGTAGTGTTCATGTGGGAATATTTGTAGATGGCAGGGAGGGCTACATGCATACAGCTGTATACATTTAGTTGTCCATGTGATTGTCATCAGATTGTCATCACTCTTTATTTAACTGTTCATAAGCATGGCAAGAAGAATACCTGAACAGGGCTTATGTCTGGTACCTGTAGACACTGTGGGGAAATTACAGTATGACTATTAGCCACTGTTGGAGTGCTGCAGTTGTCATTGCCAGGCAAGACCATAAATATAGAGAAACATTGAGGGTTCCTATTTGGCCCCATGGTTATTGAGCTGTGAAGTACAACAGGGTTCCATTTTGTCTCTCATGCTGTTCAACGTCTGTATGAAGCAGCTGGGTAAGATCATAAGGGTATTTACTTTACTTCTTGTCACTGGAATTGGTTGAGGTTGTGCAGGTGCTAGACCAGAGTCTGGCTGATGTAATGGGCTGGGTGAAGGCCAGTAAACTGAAGTTGAATCTTGATAAGATAGAGACTCTGTGAATTGGTGGTTTTTGAGTGTAGGAATGGAGAATGTGACCTGCCCTGGATGAGGTTGTACCTCCTTGAAGGTGTGTAGATTGGAAGTCATCCTAAATTTATCTCTATCACTGGCCCAAATGGACTCCATGGCATGGAGTGCTTGGCACTAGCTCAAATTGGTGCAGCAGCTACAGGCTTTACTGGACATAAATAACTCAGCCACAGTAATCCATACACTGTTAACTTCCTGGTTAAGCTACTGTAATGCTTTCTATATAGAGTTGCCCTTGAAGATAACTTGGAAGTTACAGCTAGATATAGCAAGTAAATACTGATCAGAGTACTAAAAACACTGATGGCCAGTTCCCTTCTACTCTGAATTCCGTGTGCTGATGATCCCATTCAAAGCCCTAAATGGCTTGGGATTTTGATACTTGAAAGAGTGCCTCTCTCTGTATCTACCTGCCTGAGAACTGGTGTCTGCAGAAGGGGCTCTTCTCTGTGTCCCATGAGTAGGGTCAATATGATATGGGAGGATACAGGAGAGGGCATTTCAGTTGTGGATTGCCTTCTGAAGTCCAACTGGTTTAATGTTGGTCCCTTCTCAGTGCCAGGTCTATACATTGTTTTTAATTAAAGCCTTTGGTGCCCAATTTGCTCTTTAATTTGCATATAGATGGTTTTAAATTGGGTAGCCTTTTATTAAGCCTTTAACTTGTTGCCTTGTTTGATGTGTTTTATCCTGTTAGTACTATTTGGTTGTTTTAAATTGGAATTATTCAAAATTGTTTGTATTGTTTTATTTGTACAGTCAGCCCTCCACATTTGCAGGTTTCACTATTGCAGATTTGATTATTCATGGACTATTTGCTGTTACCTCTGCTGCCTCCCTTTGCCATTTTTAGTAGGGACTGCAAGCCACATGAGACTGAGAACGAGGGTTGTAAGTCCCTATTAAAAATGGTGTGGGGCAGCAGTGAAGGTGGCAGTCAGCCCCACCAGCCACCCATTTCTGCCTTATGAAGGATCCCTGGTGCCTCAGAGTATCCATGTTGGTTGAATATGGTGATCATACTTTTGTGTGTGTGTGTTAAAATATGGTTTGGGAGAGCCTAGAGTTGTTCACGGTTTTTCCACTTTCATGGGGTTTTTGTGCCCCTAATGCTAGCGAATGTGGAGGAATGACTGTATACAGTTGGCCCTCCACATTCTTTGAGTTTAGGGGTACAGGACCCTTGCAAAAGTAGGAAAATTGCAAATGTGTATATCTGTGGGAAGGGGCTGAGGTATTACAGGCCCACACACACCCCAGATTTAATATGGTTTAATTGGTGAAATATGATTTAAATTGGCAAATACATTGATTGGCAGTGTTATAAATAGAACTTGAGATGACTGGAGGGTTGAACTGGGCAGAGAAAAATTACTGACTGAACAAGTGTGATTGCAAGGCAGGTCAGCCGATCCCCCTGTAGTGATAGCCAAAGTCATTGTCTGGCAGATCACCAGGCAGCTCCAGAGATAATAGGCTTAAGCTGAAGGTTGAACATCTCTGATAGCATACTCTGATAGCCAAGGAGAGTTCCCACCAAAACACTGATTGTTTCAACCCTGTCTCCTCACACCTGGACATTTCCCTGAGTTGTCCCCATGCCTCTCCACAATTACAGAGCTATTACGACAGCCATTAACTCTTTGTCACCTAACGTTAAGACCATTAACTCCACCCAGACCACATTGTCCGTGTAGCAACCTGTATTATTTGCTTGGCCAGAGAGCCATTCCCACCAATGCCCTCAAGGTAGATACGGGGCATAAAAACCTTGTTTTGAGTAGTTTGATGCGGTAGGTCATTTGCTGGTCACCATGCTGTTGCTCTGATTCCTGAACAAGTACTGTCCTTTGTCCTTAGTCTAAGCCACATCGCTGCTTTCTTCACTGCTCTCTGGATCAGTAATTATCACCCATTCTCTGAAAACTTCTCTACCCACAACTTTCCTCTCTTTATCCTTCAGTCAGCTTTTGTGCAAGTGTGTGAGTGTTTGGATCTTTTGCATGTGTGACTAAATCTTTCAATAAAACACATTTTTTAGTTTACATTTGGAAACTCTGGCTGGTTCTTTTATGTGAGGACCCTGCAAACGTTGGTAGAAAGATCTTGTTAGGTTACCCCCCCATCTCTCACAGGCCTCCTAATTTGAGCTAATTAATTCTCCATTGTCATGTGAAGGTACTGACATCGTGGATGGACCCCTGAGTCACCCATGTTTTGGGATAACAGAACTATCAAATAAAACCATCCATTAACTTTTCAGCATAAAAATATCACTTGAAAAACATACATAAATTGAACATTAGTATAGAGCTATTTACTTGCTCTAATATCAGTAATTTTCCAAACATCCAGTGCTTCAGTCTAGATCCTCTTCAGAGAGGGAGTCTTGACAATCAAGGTGCTACAACCAAAAAGGGTCTTTCCATATGGATGTTTAGTGTTAGATATATAGACCCTAAATGTGGGAGGATAGTGGTAGTTAGTGTCAGATTACTTCAGAGAAAAGCCATACCAGTATGTCTCTACAGAATAATTGCTTTATTTAAGTATGGCTAATAAGCTATAGGTGGCACTGCATCCAGCTTGAAGCAATTATTTACATTCTTGATCTACATTGTTCCATAATGTAGAACGAGAGTGTAAATAACTGCTTCAGGCTGGATGCAGTGCCACCTATAGCTTATTAGCAATACCATACTGCTGTTAAACTCTACATTACAAAGTGTGCTTCCAGTGATACTCTTGATTAAAGCAGCTGGCAACATATTGGACTCATCATTTGATATTACTGATGAAGCTATGCAAAGCTGAGCAGAGTTGAGGAAAGTATCCAGTTCTTACAAAGACTTTTCAAGAGTCAACATATCTTGGCAAGGTATCACAAAGAGAACAAAGAGGAGGTCAGGCAGGCTTTCCTGTGGAAGGTTTTCAGCTATGCTGACAACAAAACTGAAAAGGCCCCATGCCTTCTGCTGAATCTTCGGTGACAGAGGAACTTGCAGCTGGTCTTTATATGTATATTTTTGCACATTAAAATCTCCTTCTTCATTCATCTTCAAACGTATGACACTATGCTGAACACATGTCGGAACCGGTAAAAGTATGTGCTTTGCTGCTTCCATTTAAAATTAAGTCAGTGCTTCTCTTAGCCAATATGTTTAAAGCACAAATTCATACCCTTGTGTTTTGTTTCATATTTTTACTCTAAAGTAAGCACTGGCATCCCAATCCAGACTTGGACTCTGCTGTGATGAGCAGAAGGGCTTTGCCATGTTGTCTCCTGCCATGATACTGATCTAGATATCACTCTCATGCCTATAATTTATGCTACCAAAATCACAAAACAGCAATACCTTTATTAAGGCAACTTTAAAGCATAAAATGCATTACGCAAGCTAACTGGCTTCTTTATCATATGAAGATGTTAAAATCATACAAGAGAAAAATAGTGACAGTGTTAGAGTAACAGATGTTTCTCTGTTGTCAATTAAGATGGTGCTGAGGAATTTCAGTGTAGGCAGAGGACATTCCCCTTCTTGGCCAGGTGAGGACTAGGGACAAAGGACAATAAAAGACATAATAAAATTTCAGCTCCATGTGCAACAGGAAAGTAACTTCCCTTGAGATCCAGCTGTCCAAAAAGTGATACAGGAAAACAAACAGTTCACTTCTTAACAACAGTTAAAAAGGGGTTAATGTAGGATTAAGGATCTTTTGACTCTCAACTGTTTTAAATGAGAATTCCCACAATCCCACACCACTGGCCACCTTGGGCAAGACTGTGTTACTACAGTTCAGGCCTAACTGGTGATAGCACTAGATATCTCTTTTGATATCAAAACCATTCGGCCTTCCTCTGCCACCCTGCTCCACGTGTTTGCGAAGCCTCCGGACAAGCACGTACACAGGCGCCACCGGTAAGTGTTGGACATTCCATTCTCCACCTAGGCAGGCAGAACAAAGCCACTCCGTTGCTTCAGGGACCTCCCTGCAAACACCTCTTGCTTAAACAAAGACGCTCAGCCTCGAGCCGATAGTCTTACAAAGCCAAGCTAAGCACCTTGTATTTGCATACTGGCTATACTATTGTTACATCTGCGCTAAGCCCATCATGTTAAACTTGACCTTTGCCAAAGCTTTGTCCCGCTCCAAACTCGCATTGTTCTCACCGAGTATGGCATGGCTGTAGGCACAATTCACCTTATAAAAACTCCCCGATTCTGAGACCACCTCGGATCGCTCCGGACTTCCATTCTGCCTTGCTGCCGTTTTATCTGACGAGCTCCCCTCAGCAAACCGCGCTGAGCTTTCTTCCCCACCATCTTCCAGCTTCTCCAGGACTACGAGAAAAGGTGTCGTATCACCCATTTCCCCTGAAACTCCCATTTCTGATTCCTTAAGTTAGCTGTGTGTGTTTGTGGTGTCTTTCCTGTTTGTTTGTCCTTTAATAAAGATATCATTTTGCTATTTGAACCCTGTCTGACTGCTTGACTGACCTGACCCCATAGACATTGGGTTACAAGATCCCTGCTAAGTTATCCTGCCTCTCGCTAGCTTAAGAGAGTGCTCCAGTTAATTTCCTCAACTTTGTGTTTGTGTTTGGTTATATGGGCATCCCTCCCGGGACCTCCCAGAGAACAGGGTAACAACAGATGGAAGCTTTTGGAGACTTAAAATTTCCTTCCATCACTGCCCACCCCTGCCAGGGTTTTAATGTGCAATGTGCAGTTTGGTCCTTATAGTTCTGTGGAAGATTAGAACGACAGCCAGTAAGAGTTACTGCCCTTAATGGCCCTTCATAAGAGATGGAAAAGGTTTTCTTAAGTTGATTATTACTTTGTAGATGGATGTGGTGCCAGAGCATTGAGGCCTGATGATTCTTGAACTTCTGTCTTTGCTGAATTGCCCTTTGAATAAGAAGCAATTTAGATGCCTTCTGGCAATGCTCACCCTTTCTTCTGTGGGCTTCTGTCTCCTGGCATGCCTGATCCTTCCATCAGGCTTGTTCCTTCTCATGGCTGTGGTACCTGCAACTAGGATGTACTTAATGCCAGTGGTGATTTTCTAGGGGACAAGATGCTATTGTTCGTATTCTCAAAGTCTTTCTCAAAGTCTCCAGAAGCCCTAAATCTGCCTTGGGCCAGAAAGTGGAGCCTGTGGCTACATGTGGGCAGCTGCAAACCCTTTGAAGCGGAAGGAAAAGGTTAGGGGGAGCTGCATATCCTGCTGTGAGCATTTAGTATTTAACTTATGAACCCTCAACCACAGCCTCGTTCGTGGGTTATTGGCCTAATATCTCCAAGGGTCTGGAGCCGCTCCCATTTAGTGGCAGGCTCTCTATGAACCCCTAGTCTTATTTAGAAAAATGTGGTCACAGAGTTTTCTGTACAGTCTTGTTTAGAAAGCCCAGTTCTATTCCCAAAGGTAAGAAAATATGACTCAAAGTAGAATTTACTTTCTTGAGGGCTGTTGCCGTTTTTTTTCCTCCTTCATCTGTTTTATTTACAGACATTATAAATCTGAAAGATTATGTCAGTGCAGGTGTGTCATTTTTATATATACACGTGTATTTCTTTCAGATATATGTGAAAGGGTGTTCAGACAGGCTTTGTATACCTATGTAAAAGAATACCTTAGATTAAGATATTATTTCTTTCTTTTGCTGAGCTGTAATTTGAGTTGCCAGTATTCAAGATCTCTATATTTAGGTGGCATGTTTGGAATCTCATGCTGATTACCCCCACTGATTCTTAATGTGTGCGAGCTACGTACCTCTTCTTACTTATCTGTTTATCATCAACATGGATGGAAGAGGCTTTTCATATTCTCCAAAACTACAGCTGTTTCATGCTGGAGAATGGAACATGCTGTGATGCCCGTTTGTTTCAGAAGTGTAGATCCCTACCAGATTCTTCTTCTGAGTGAATATCTCAATATGACCTATAGGCACTGAAGGTTGTTTTCTACCTGTCAAGGCCAGACTAAAGACACTATGTATGTAGATCAATGCTGTGTGATTCCCTGCTCCCACACTTTAACTAGCAGTCCATTAAGGAGGAATGACTACAGTTGGGGGCCATGACATGTGGGAAGAGGGATTACACCTTTTTTTCCTTCCCCTTTCATAGTCCTAACCAGTGATGTGTTTAAGTTTTTTACTTACTTTACCTTCAAGTCTCAAGTCAAGTCTCAAGTCTGGGAGCCAACTTTATACCCCAACCTATATTCTAGAATTTCTGGACAGAGTCAAATAAAGTCACTTTTAACTATTTAAGGAGAGTTGGCCCTCCACATTTATGATTTTACCATCTGCAGCTTCAGAGGTGAGGAATGGGATCCTCCTTACTCTCCTTTCCTGAAGCTGGAGGCTTTTGTTCCAATGGGCATATAAGAGTCTGCAGCTTCAGAAGTGGGGAATAGGATCCCATTTCTGAAGCTGGATAATTTTTCAGAATTAGGAAATAGGATCCTTCTTACTCCCCATTACTGAAGCTTCCAAAGCTGTGGAAGGAAGGCTCCTTCCTCCTCAAGCCCACTGCCTAACACATTTGCTGTTCTCTGAGAAACATGCCCTATGCTTGGGGACAAGTCTTACCTTCTGCTCTTAGGAAAAGTTTTAGAACGCTTCTCCAATATACAACAGGGACAGGCTGCTGAGCAGACCTCAAGCCCACCTCAAGCCCATTGCCTAACCTGTCTGCTGTTCTCCTCTGAGAAATGCACACACACTTTGGGCTTGAGACAGATTGTCATGTGACCAGTAGGCAAAAAGAGATGGAAGCATTTTTCAACACTGTGATATGTTACTGAACCAAGGGCAGCAAGTCAGTAACTAAAAAATATGCAAGTCTCAAGTTGAGTTGAGTCAGTGCATCTTTGTTGCCAAGTCGGGTCCGAGTTGAGTCACTGAGGTGACTTAAGTCCAACTTGAGTCCGAGTCAGTCGACTCGAGTCTACATCACTGGTCCTAACAAAAATTGCTCCATCTTAGTTGCTTCTTTGCAGTCTGCAAGTAATTCCCTCCCCCACCCCGAATATTCACTCCAACAATCCTCTAGATTCTTTCTTTCTGTTTTGCAGTGGGACTCAGGATATGGAGAGTGCTTCTAATAATTCCACATGTTTATGATCCACATCTCTGTTCTTTCTTTAAACTGAAGAGTCTGAGATGGATCTGTGAAGATTCCCAACGCTAGCCAGTATAAGGACTGTAGCTATGGGAAATTCTTTGATTGTGTGAGGGCATATCAAGTGTCTTGATTACTTTTTGAATAAATCTCAGGGTTTACAATTATCCCAAAACTTGTGTTAGAAACCTAGGAATCTGCTTTTTGTTAGGCTAGATGATTGGTCCATCTAGGTCAATATTGACTGACAGCAGTTGACCAAGGTTTCAAGACAGGAGTCTTTCCCAGTTGAAACTGGAAATTCCAAGGCTGAACTTGGGGGTGTTTTTGCAGGTGCTCTGACACTGTGTTCTGTCGCTTCCACAATGGCAATGAATATGATTTTGGATTCTGTGGTGAAAACCTACAGATTGCTCCTTGATGCTAGATTTAATAGCTTCATATTTTTATACACATTCATGCTAGCATTCTTTTTTTTTTTATGAACACTTATTTACAGTGTTTGTACATATTTGAGATACAGGAGGGGAAACCATATTAAAGAAAACAGAATTATTTATAAGGAATAATTTATTTTCCTTAGGTCCAAAAGTGTTTTTACTTGCAATTCTGAATTTGTCAGATGCTCAAAGTAAGGAAGCTGTCTTTATATATATGAAATTTCTCATGGCTACAGATGTCTTTGTTAATATAGGATATAGTGGTACATGTATAATATCTCCGTTGGTGGTATATACATTCATAACCAGAGACCGAGAAAGCTACTTTTTGTATGACAACTCTGAGCCCAGCCAACATGACAGTGGCCGCGCTGACTGAGGTTTTTAGAACTTGTATTTCAAAAAGTAACTTTCCCAAGCTCTCCTTATAACTGTGACTCTAGCTGGGAATGCCTATATACAATAGCATCTAAATCAAAATAGAATAATAATGCATTGCATGTTTGTTTAATTCTCTCATCCCTTTTGTATGCTCTTGAGAAGAATCCTTGGTCGTCAAAAGAGGTCTAGGAAATAAACAATCATTTACGTGGAAATAAATATTTATTTCTTTTCCAAGTATATTTGGGATTGCAGCCTTTGCATGAGGGGAAGAGTTTACAGGAGCACTTAAATATGCTTTTAAATCTGAAATACATCACTTTTTAGTGTTGATAATTGTACTTTTTAACCAATGTAATTTTACATCCGAACTACAAATCCGATAAATACAAAACATATTTAAATATCACTTTGTAAGCAGGCCTAGTTGATTTAAAATTAATAATTTCTTACCTTTGGTGCACTTTTAATTGCAGAATTTTACAAAGATGTAGACCTGCAACATGGTCTCTCCATATTTTAGCCACTTACTATTTATTGCTTTCTTTCTGTACAGTGAAAGCACCTGGGACCATGTATGTGTGTGTACAGACTGTTGTTGTTGTGGACCTTCAAGTCACTTCTGACCTATGGTGACCCTTAAGGGGTTTCTTTTGGCAAGATTTGTTCACGGGGGCAGGGGTTGTTTTCCTGAGGCTGAGAGAGTGCAACTTGCCCAAGATCACCCAGTGGGTTTCCGTGGCCAAGCAGGGATTTGACCTCTGGTCTCCAGGGCCCTAGTTCAACACCCAAAACATTATACCATGCTGGTATAACCAGTTCTGTCATGAATAAGTGGGAAGGTTGCATATGTTTATTTTTGCTTTCTCTCTTTTCAAGCCAGAACAGACCCAGAGAAGTAGGCTTTAGTGACCTTTTTCTAACCTAAATAACTTGTCGTCCTCTGGGAGTGTTTAGAGCCCCAAAATACATCATAATTTGTCATAAGATAGAAAAATGTTTCTGCATACCAACATAGTAAGTTTCTTTGTCCTTGTTTTTAAGAATTAATATGTTGAGATAAAAAGTTCAGAATTGGTGTATGGAGGTATAATCCCCAATTAGATAGGCATTTGTATTGTTGTGGATGTTGTGAAAGGAGGTATTGTTAATACCTTACACAGCATCCCTTGTCTTGGGTGCTAGACAGCCTGGTGAGACTCACTGGTGCAGCTCTGTGCCCTTAGCAGTCAGTCAGCTGTGGTGAATGAGCCTGGCCATGTCTTGTTTACCCTTGCTCCTTCTTTCCCCACTGCAGAAGATCAGCTAAAACACATCCAGGTGTTCCTCTGTGGCCAGTTGGTGACTGGAGGAATGGAGCTACACCTAGAAGCCACCTTGGCAGCTGTTGTGCTCTTGGGGAGGAACCACAGAAGAGGGAAGCAGAGTATAAATCACTGCTTGTGTATTTGTGCAAGTGGCACAAATACACAAGCAGTGGTTTACACTCCACTAGCCGTGGATATTAGATCTCGGCCAAAGTGTCTAGTGAAGTTTTTTTCAGACAAAAACCAGACCAAGGAAATAGGAAAAAAATGTGCCCCTTCTGACACCTACTTTTGTTGTGGGGCAGTTTACTACCCCAAGAGCCACTGGAATTTAGTTTGGGATAGACAAAATGTCCTGGAAGCATTTTGCGTAACTTTGTGTTAAGAGAGATTTGGTTCATGATAAAGATGTAGACATTTTCACCCAGCAATCTGTTTTGGCTTCAAAATATATGTAGTGTGGATGTGAATCTTGGCAGTGCCAAGCATGTCAGTTTAGCAATCAGTTCAGTTATCAGGCCAAATTACCATTGCACAATGCTGTTTTACCAACAGACCAGGAAGTAAGTCTTTCAACAAAGAAGTTGGACTGTATTTCCCTCTCGCCATCATAAATCTGTTCATGTCTCCGGTGGTTTGGGTCAGATTCTAATGCTTGACTGATGACCCAGGGACATGGTGGTTACCCTGGGTTGTGGTTAATGTAAAATAAGAAATATGAATCCATTGTGTAGATGTTTATACAGTGCATATATATGTACTGCTTTGCTGATACAAATTAAAGCTTCCTGGTAAAATATACTAGAAATATGATAATAATAATAGATGGGGTACTTTACAACAATTTCTTGTTATGCGATCTTTTTCATAGTAGTTACAGTATATGGAACCAATTTTATTGCTTCTTCTAGTAGCAAACTTTCAGGTCTAGCATTGTCCTATGGATCAATTGTGTTGGATAGTAAGGATCTGGAAAAAAAAAATCCTCGGCAAATCAGCTGAACGATTCACCTGTTAAATTTCTTCCTGGCATACACTTTTTAAAAGCATAGGAACCCTGAAGGAGAGAAAATGATAGTGATGCCAATCTACTGAACAAAAGTGGATGTATTTTATGGCTGAAAAGAGCATTATAATTTGGGGATTGTGTTTCTGCATACAATACCCCATGAAACCAAACTCATACAATTAGTGGTTATTGAGTAAACACACAGTGGGACTGAACATGTCCCTAAACATAGGATCTGTGGGTTTCAGCCTTCAGTGTGAAAACAGTTGCCTATATCAGCAGTTAGGTAGATCTTGGCAATCTCAGCATTAGTTTTAAAACCTAAATGTTCTTTTCTTCTTTGAATTTTCATTCTTGTCTGTGGCATTTTTTGTTGCTGTCCCTTGAGGATTATGACAATCAGTCTTGCATATTCTTCTCTACTTTAAAGAAGAGACCGCTGTCTCTAGGACGAATCCCTGCTTTTACCAACCCACTTTGAAATCTGATCTCTACTTTTTTGCTTTTCTTCTGATTAGTTTTGTCTTCCTAGAGGTTTCCTGGTGGCTATTAAAGCAACATTTCCAAGAGCTGAAGCTGAGAGGCAGAACAAACAAAAACCTTTACAAGTCAGTTTTCTTCCATGCTCAGTGAAATCAGCTTTGTGAAACCTTAGTTTACAGATCAAAGTAGAAGAGCACTTTGAGAAATTTTACTTCTACAGATTTTGCTAAACCAAAATGGTTTGTTAGCTAAGATATGTACACATTACTTTCGGGGATCCAGATGCAAGATAATTGTTGAACAAATCTGGATGGGAAGGTATGAGGAAGCATTTAAGTTCTCTTCCCTGCATTTCCTCAAGGCCTAGTGTCACCTGGAAGGTTCAGCAATCTTCCTTTAGATATCTTCTATTCTTTGTTGTAAAATACAGTTTTAAGGAAATTGGGTGCCATGATGCCATGAGGTAAAGTCAAGAATATTAATGCTGGAAAAACAAAGACTGGCTCTACAGTCTCCAGATGGCACCAGGTTTGGAAAAGCAGGAGCACCAAATCTTCTCCCATCTTCCTGAAAAGCCAGATGTTGGTTTGTATTTTTCTTTTTCAATCCTGCCTTGTACTTGCCCTTCAGAAACTATCTCTGAACTTCTGCCTGTATTTCTTAGATAGACAATTTTGTTATTCCCAATGATGATTTCAATACTGATGATGTAGAGCCAGTGTGCCTTAGAGATTGAGTGTTGGATTACAGCTCTGGAGACTAGGGTTTGGTTGCCTGCTTGGCCATGGAAACCCACTGGGTGACCTTGGGCACATTACATACTCTTAGCCCCAGAAAATCCCATGATAGGTTCACCTTTGGTTGCCGTAAGTTAGAAGCAACTTGAAGGCACACAGCAACAGCACATATGAGTTGCAAGTAATCACAGATCAGAACTTGGATAGCTCAGGGATATCAAGTGATGTGAAATATTAATGTTTGACATGACCTCATTTACTCCATGTGTTTCTGAAGAGATGAGAGCTTCCATGCAGTTCTATTTACCAGGACTAGGACTCTTTAGCTTTAGCTATAATGTAAATAAAAGTGTTATCTAGGCTTTAAGATCTTGTTTACTACACAGACCATCTAGATTATAACCAGTAGGGGGGAAACCGTTTGCAAGATCATCATTCACAGAGCTATACTAAAGATATAGGCATAATCCATATCTAATCACTTACCAAGTGAACCACATCCTGAGCACAGCCTATTATTGTTATTAATCATGTTGTTTCCTGAAGGACTCAAGATTAGTCACTTTATTGTTGATGCTTCAAAGTACCGGGTAAGCCATCTTATTAATTTTTTTTTAACAAAAAGCTCAGTAGGTTGAAGCCAAGTGTTAGCTGTTAAAAAGAAACCACAGTAATTTAGTTGCACCACCAACTCTTCTTTCCTGCTTGCTTTATAAAATCATAGAACTGTAGTGCTGAAGGAGATTATTTAGTTCATCCACTCAGCAATGGAGCAGGAATTTCCATGTCAAATCATGTTTTAGAAATTAGCCCCTTCAACAGAGTACATATTATAATGGAGATCATAGTGTGCTATATGTACATGGCAAGAAGAACCAGAGTGAACAGTGCTAGAAATAAATGCAGTACAAGAGAATATCTTTAACAAGCAGAAAACTGCATTTCGGGAGAATCTTGCACACTGATTTCTTTCTAGATGTTATTTCATATTTATAGTGCACACAGACATGATCCAAACCTAACTTCAAAATTAGGTATGCTTAAACCCATTAATCTGATTGAATTCAGGTGTGCTTAACTTCAGCTAGGATCAGGCTGAAAAAACTTTTTTCCACGATAAGGCTTTATCTAGTATCGTAAATATAACTTTTCAAAATAGTGACTTGTTTCAGAATATGTATCTCAACAAGCCTTGCACTTTTTCGCACTGTCATCCCTTTTTTGCCCTGAGTAAATAAGAAAGTCTTCAGCCAACCATGATTTCTCATGTCATGGAAACTCTTTGGCCCTTTTTGCATGGCATTTTCCATACGAAAGAGGGCCTGGAGCGTCGCGCGATTGTGAGGAGCGATCTGCACTACGCACTCACAATCACATGATGCTCCAGGGACCGGCAGGCGCTAATCACACACCTTTTCATTTTCAATTAGAAGCTGAAAATGGTGCGCAATAGTGCATTGCTCCTGGGCCCCGCGCGCACTTACCTGGCGTGCAGATCCTCCGGAGCCGCACCGGTTGTGCTTCCTGCCCCAACGCAGCCTGGGAAGGTCCCAGGCTGCACTGCGGAAGGAAGAGGCGGGGCTCTTGCATGAGCAGGCAGCTCATGCAGAGCCAAAGGACCCTGGTCGCGAGAGCCTCTCGCTGGAGGCTGCTTGCACAATCCCTGCACCCCAGCGCCGGAAGACAGCGAGGTGCAGAAAGGGCTTCTTCACACTTTGTTTTTCAGCAAGATTCTGTCTGTTTGATTCATTGCAGAGGAAGATCCACTTAAACTATTGTCCATGAAACTGGATGCGTAAGAAGCATTGATGAGCAAATAAGAAAAATGAGAGAATGGAACCACCTTAATGTCCAACTGATGCTCATATTCTTTCATCCTATTTGGAGGGAGGAGAGACATTGTGGTGTCTGTAAGAATACTGTACCCCTTCCCCATTGGGAGTCTCAGAAGAATTCTGGGGTCCAGTGACAGCTTCTTCTGGTCCATGCATCCAAAATGTGATCTTGCAAGAAAAAGGCACATGAAGTATATGATAAGCAAGCACAGACAGTGTTTGGTGTGGAATGCCAGGCCTTGGCCAACAGGGAGCTTACTTGCATGTCAGGTTGGCAGCCTCCTCTTGTTTGTGGGAAACACTACTTACTTCTTGCTGCTGGAGGAAGGGAGGGAGAAGAGGGTTAGAGTAATGCAATTCCAAAAGGCCAGAGTAATCACAAATAAAAGTTGTATTTTGCAGTATATATTTTCCCTTTCCCTTACTAAGTTGGTGTGTGTGCGTTGTACTCTGTGTGGCACCACTAACTGAAGTACAAGGTGAAGCTGTATGTTTGTTCAGTCTCAGGATGAAATAGGGTGCTGTGTAAAGAAGCATTAGCCATACATTCAAGTTCCCATGTGCGTTGTAAGGATGGACTGTTGTAGAAACCACCCTGTTTCTCATCACCAGAGCTCCCCCTTGTGAGGTCAGTGTTTCTTATGACAGGGAGCCAGGGACAATGACAATGCTGAAAAACCTGTTGTCTTAGTTGTGATATCTTTGTGACAGGGTTTTCATTCTGGTGTTATATGCTGTGGCTGAGTTACAAAATCACGTATGCTCTGCCGTAAGGTCATGGGGATGGTTTTTAAAATATGAAAAGTCAATGGGATGCATTTCTGAGGTCTGGGTTGGTATAAAATTCTGCTGTTGGCAGAATTACTACTCAAGATTGAGGGGCAGTAAGATACATTACAGCATGCGTGTGCCATCTGCATCTTGACCATTTTAGCTGTTTCATTGATATGAGTGTACTAGTATGCCTGTTTTATTGCAGGCAGTGGTGACAGCCTTTCTGGTATTCCATAGGCATAACAGAACTTCTGTCAAATCTTCTGGAAGTTGTGAATCTCAAGTTTGTGATTGAATCCCTGAAATCATTTTATTCAGAAAGGCTTTTGGCAGCTCACTGACTGTGGAGGAAGAGGACTTTAACAAGGAGAGCAGCACTTTTTTAACAAATAGATTTTTAAAATTGCTGTAATTAGGTTGTGATATTTTTTTTAAAAAAATTGTTTTAATAGAACTTACTGCATCGTGAATACATGCTCTGCATACACAGCTCTGTACCTCTCCCTTCTCCTGGGTAGCTGTCAAGCCCTGGAGGTAATGCTCTTGCCATTCAATGGCCATGAAGGGTGAGGGAGAGAGGTGGCTGAGCAGTGGGGACTGTCCTCTGTCCCCACTGCAGTTCTCTAGCCAAAGAGGGAAGAAGGCCAACACCACCATTCTCTTCTCCCTCTCTCCCTGGAGAACTACAGCAGGAAGGCAAGGCAGTCTCTGCTGCTTGGTTGCTTCTACAACCTCTATACCCTTCCATAATTATTATGATTAACTTCATCTATACTAGGGGTAGGCAACTGTGGGAGACTTGGGGAACCCATTAGCCCTGAGGAAACCTTGGGGAGACTGCACCTTCACCACAACCCCTACTGCAGAAACAGCCCCATTTTTGCCCCCAAATGCCCCCAGTGCCCTCTAGGAGGTGTGGGGAGGCATTTTCACCATGTTTTTAGGACCTCTTCAGCCATTTTAGGCACAGGAGGCTCAAGAAGCTCCAAAATGTAGCTAAACTGCACCTCACATCCTCTCAAGGGCATTGCTACCTGGGAAATATGAACCACGCATTCATCATTCTATATGGTTTTGTGATTCTTGTCTTATGACATTCAGTGAGCTGGGGACAGGTTCATACTGAAATCCAGTGACTAGATCAATAACTTTCAACCTTTATTGTAAACTAGGATAAAGAGCTAGTACCCACTTTTATCCTAAGCATTAATTTGGAGGACCATTTCTTGCTGTATTTTTACTTTACCATGTATTGTACGGTGGTAGTGCTGTTCCTGCGACACACCTCATGTCAGGCTGCAATTCAGTACATCTTAACCTACCATTGAAGACTGTTGGACTACAACTCTCATCATGTTGTCTGGAGAGGGTGGGAACTGCAGTCCACCACAACTGGTGATTGATGGGGTAAAGCAGTGGGCACCTCACACATGATTTGGGAATTGTTCTTTGAAAATCAGGTGCCAGTTGTAGAACACCTTTAGATCAGTTTCAAAACAGTAATGATGGCAGTGCTGCTGGTACACCTCTCATGATAGCAAACAGTAAAAATACAATAGACATTGAATGTGAGAAAAACAACTGTATGTTCTTTCTCTTGTTTTGAAAATATGGCAGGCAAAGAAAATGAAGGAACATGTAAAACTGGGTGCTGCCTTTTGCTTGGAGAAATTCTGGGACATTAGATCAGCTGTCATGCTTTGTTCAGGCTTACACAGGAAGTCAAGGAAAGCACCTCCTTTTGCAAATATCTCTAAAATGTGCGTGTTCTCATGGTGATTTTAAAATTACTTTTTTTTATCACGGTGTTTTTAAACAACTTCTAGCAACAGAGAAAACAAATAAGGCTGTTGCAACCTTTTCCTCATGTCTGCTTATCCTCTTTCCCTCCCTGTTCATCCACTTTGCCTTAGACCATCTATGGCCATTTCCGCACTAGCCTGTTCTAGCGCGATGATTCCGCTTTCAACCTCCTCTGGAATCCTGGGGTTTGCAGTTTCGGGAGGGGCGGCCGGCCCCTCCCGAAACTGCAACCCCAGGATTCCAGAGGAGGTTGAAAGCGGAATCATCGCGCTGGAACAGGCTAGTGCGGAAATGGCCTATGTTTCCATATAGCAAGAATATAATAAGAAAGTCTGAGAGAAAAGGAGAGAGTGGGAGAGGTTCTCTGCCTGTGGATTTATATATGTTCACATGATGGAGGGGGAACAGGAGGAAATACACTAAGCTCAGATGCGTTATTCTGTATTGATTTGGCTTTGCCATTGGTAATTATGTAAAAAATGTATGTCTAGTAGTCTTGTTTAGCTTGCTGAATTGACTGTTTTCTGCGACTTCAAACCCTCTGTCCCCCATACCTTATAGTAACTAAGCCCAGGGAGACTAGAACTGTTTCTAAGGTGTGGTGTGGGGGATCAGATCTGGCAAACTGATCATTATGAATTTTGTGTGCTGTAGTTGTGTTTTTACAAAACATTGAAAATAGAGTACATTGATTAAAATAACAAAAACAACACTGTTATCTATGCTAGTATGAATTTAACACACACACACACACATATACTTTTGGAATCTGAGTTGGGAGTGACTGACCATGAAAGAGATCTTGGTAGATAGCTTGTTTAAAACAGTGACACAATGTGCAGCGCATAAGAGATGTGTAAGTATAGGAATGTTTAAAATTAAGCTTCTCCCATAATACTAAAATCTGTCATCTATTGCAGCCAGGCAGATAAAAGGAAGCACTTCTGTGAATTGTGCAATTCACTTTATTTAAAACACAGTGATGGCTGTCAATTTAGACTGCTTTGAAAAGGGATTTGATAAATTCATGGAAGAAAAGCCTATCATCGGCAACGTGGGTGGCTATATGTCAGCTCCAGCATCAGAGGCAATATACCTATGTATATCAGTTACTGGGGAATGTAAGACAGAGAATGAAGTTGCACTCATGCCCTGCTGATCTCTCTGTCTCTTTCTGTCTGTTTAGGGAGGGAATCTTGTTTATGGATGTTGATTGGGCAGCATAACTATTGAGGGAAGCACACCCCACAGCTCTGTGATCCCAAGGAGAAATTAAAGATCCACACATTACGTACATCCCTCAAGGCTGGAATTTAAGAAGGAGAAAAGCCAGAGATAATATGAATGACTTCTCTGACAAGAAGGGGATAGCAGAAACTGCAAGTTTGTAGCAAAAAGACTGCAGAGTCGATTCTACTGTATTTAGAAGTAAGCCCAATGGATTCATTGGGGAATTTACTCCTAGGGAAGTACACGTGAATTTAAAGCAGTGGTTAGTCATTCTTTCAGTTCTATCTTTGTCTTCTGAGAAGAAGGGAGTGTCATGTTTCCCCTCAGAAGGCCTAGCCATTACTGCTTCCCCTGTCCTAACCTTGGAGTTGGTGTATTTGTCAAGAAACTTGCACAGGTCCTGCAGTCAACTCCTGTGATGCCATGAGACTGAGCCAACCAAAGTTCAAATAAATCACCATGACAGCTCTTCAAGTCAGTGTCAGGCCCAGCCCACAATATAAGGAATGAAGAAGGAAGGAAAGCCAGGCTGGGTAGACCAGACCATTCCAGTGCTAGCTGCATGTAACCAAAGGAGTAGAGATTGCTTCAGACACGCTGCCTGTCATCTGTCCATTTCTTCAAGCCCTCCCAGAAATGCTGTAAAAGAATTGCTGAGTAGGGATCTGGCTCGAATCCAGCTCCAAAAAAGTAAAGTATCAGTGACCCTGTAATACCTGTGTACCTGTGTGAAATAAGTGCATAGTACTCTCTTGTAGACCTTTCCTTCTTTTCCTCTGCTGCCTGCTGCCTGACGTATTTTAAATGACAGGCTCCTTGGGAAAAGGACTGGTCTTTCAATGGTTTCCAAAGCATCATGCCCATTGGTGACACTATATATATCACAATTTTTTTTACATAAAGGCCAAAATACTCTCAACCCAGTATGTGTTTACACTATGCCAGAGGTGGCTCATTGTGAAGTAATTCTTGATGGTGACATACTTATACTCACAGCAGCAAAGAACTTTTTGGGCCCATTTAAGTTGTTTTTGCAGTTCTTGGCTTTTGGAATACGGTAAATATGTCTTTCCCATTCCTCTTTGGAATTGTAACCAAGGCCATGATATAGCATCTTGATGGAAGAGATCATAGTCTTTCTGGTTACAAAATTTTCAGGCTGTCTTGCTATGTATTTTCACTTAGGTAGGCAGACTGTGGCATAGATCTTCTTGTTGGTGCCAACACGAGTAGATCATTGAATTGGTGATAACTTGGTAAATTAGTGCTTATTTCAGTTTGATTAATTCAGTGAATCTACATTAGTAGGGACTAATTATAGCTTTCAGGCCTAAGAGTTTTATGACTGATAGCAATGGTTGGTGAGTATGAAGAATATGTGGTGTCTCTGCCTATAAGATGTCTGTTGTGTTTTTCTCATCTTATTACCTCATTTCTGGAGCTCTGTTTCTGAGTTTATTGTAGTTGGCATTGATTGGTTCAGATTTGCCAGCCTCTCTTTATGATACATGAAGATGAAATAGCTCTGGAACAAGCTGTAATTGTCTCCCTTCTTTGCCTTACAACTGTAGCATTCAGAAGTACTCAGTCTCACCATATTAGAGGCCAGGATAAAATCCACTTAGGTGTTTGTGCATTGCACTTAAAAACCAGCAGACCAGTTACAACTTGTTTTCCTTTTTAAATATAGGTGCCGATTGCATTCCAATGATATAAACAGGACTCCCCTTACAGTTTTCAGTGTAGTCTTTTTACACAGCTGTTTAGATGTTAGTTACTTGCAAAGTTTGCACAGTGGCTCCCCCTACTTTGGCACCCAGAACTACATACAGGATTTGGCTTGAAGATTTTGCCAAGCACAGGAAAAGTGCTTGCCAGTGAAAGTCAGGTGTTGCATGTGGCAGTTAGGGCATACAACATCTTCATTGCTGTCTAGGGGCCACCATGCAATAGGGTATATGAACTGCTGCTTCAGCTTGCTCAAATCATGATGCCATATATACCTTGGCTATTGAGCAAAGGTTTGCCAAAATCCTCAAAACTGACCTAGCGCTTTAAGATGCACCCTTTTTGGAACACAACACTGATCCAAGTGGAGATGCCTTTGATATTGCGTTGGCTGTGCCTGCTCTAAAACTGAATACAGATTCAGTTTCTGAATTTTCAAGATAAAAGTTGGATGGTGTATTTAATAAAACTTGAAGAGTACAGGCTTTTATGATGTCACTTTCCCCCTTTCCTTTGCAGATATTGATGAATGTGTTGATGGGACTGACAACTGCCACATTGACGCCATCTGCCAGAACACTCCTAAATCATACAAATGCATCTGCAAATCTGGCTACACTGGGGATGGGAAGCACTGCAAAGGTAGGGAGAGTAGGCCAGCTGGTAGAAGCAAAGATTGGGAAGAAATCTAGCCGTGTCTCTATTTAGCTGCTGAGCAGAACACAGCACATTAGATTTCAATGAGCTTTTTATTAATTGTGCATTGATTGCAGTGAACTTTCTGAGATATCTCTTAAAGAAGTATAGCAAAGTCCTTTATAGTCCTAGATGATATGGTTACAATAAAGGTTTTTTTCAGCTGGGTTTTAGTTTTATTTCAATCAATAAATTGATTGTTTATTTCATGTCTTTCCCTTTGTTCTTCTGGGAAACCCATCAACTTGCATGTGCTCCAAATCTCTATTCTAGCACTTTCTTGACAGAGTGTTAATTATACCTATCTTGCAGCTTAATTATATTTCACTTAGCTTTAAACTATGTACCCTCAGGTAATTCTCTGGACCCTAGAAAATGTAGTGAATACAGTTGCAGCATTCTTTATCCTACATCCAGCCTCCAAAATTCAGAAGTCTTTAGTTTTCACGGCTCAACGGGGCTGGAAAAATCTTCCATGAGGTTATGGTAGACATTATATGCTATATGGCTTTCTGACTCTATACATCACAGAGGGGTGCTGAGGAGAGAAGTGTCTTTTTTTTTTTTTTTAACAAAACAATTCAAACATATCCAGTTGTATGCTACAACATGTAGTCAGTGGTGGAGGAATCTGCTGTTGCAACATATTGCCAAGACTGTGTGGATATTTTTTGTTCATTTAATATGGCATTTCCATCTCGACTTTTGGTGCGGAAATCCTGAATCAAAGGAATGGGTGAGTTACTCTGTAGCTGGGTTTAAGTGGAGCAAGAAAGATGGACTACTGGAATTATTTCTGTATAACTCTACCAAATACTTCAGCTGCCACAGAATCAGCATTAAAGTTTTATTTCCAGTGAATGATCATTGTATCAAGGCCAACTTGAAACAAAATTGTGAGGCCCAGAGTCTCAGATCACAGAACTCACTTGTGGACATCACTTCATCATTGTCCTGGTGATGCTGGATCCATGACTCTGTGATTCTGTGGGACTTTCTGCAGTACACTGTTATAGTGCTATTATTCCATTTTCAACAATCTTATGGAATCCTGGAGTTTGCAGTTTAGGGAGGGGCCTTTAGAATTCTCAGCCAGAGAGCTCTTTGGCCTCAGTAAACTACAAACCCCAGAATTCCATAGGATGTTGAAAGTGGAATAATAGCACTATAACAGTGTAGTATGAAAAGACCCTAAGATTTTATGACCTGATAATGGGAAAGGAGACACTAGAAAACAAATGGCAATGTTTCTTGGATTCTATTAGACAATGGAGGTCATGTATCCATTTTGCATTTGATGCAAAAATCACACACTTATGGGAGTTTTATTAAGGAAATGGTGCCAAATGCTTAGCATAAATGATAGTTTCTGCTAAGATATATTTGAGGTGGATCAGTTTAAACCATATGAAATATGTCTGTCTATGATTTGTTGCGTTTACTGAAGCAGGATTTAATTTGTTAGGAATATTTTAAAATTTTATTTAAGGGTAAATAAGATAAATTTAAGGAATATTTTTGTATAATAAATTTAAGTTCTCTTGGATTTTGGAAACAGGAGTAAAGTTGGTATTCATTACTCCCTGATCTTCTCTCTTTCATGTGCAGATGTTGATGAATGCGAGCGTGATGACAATGCTGGGTGTGTCCATGAGTGTGTCAATATCCCAGGGAATTATCGATGTACCTGCTATGATGGCTTCCGCCTGGCACACGATGGCCACAACTGCCTTGGTAAGACATTCACGTATTGCTGTGTCTTTTCATTTTAAAGGTATAATTTTGTAGGTGGATGGAGGAGAAAGCATACGGCGTATAGCATACATTCGGTTATATAAATTGATTCTGAAGCAACCTGAAAAGATGACTCTAAGAGGATCCTAATGTCGCTTTATTCTAGAGGATTGCTGAGCATGCCCTTTCTGATTCAGTGGTATTGATTAAAAAAGAGAGAGCCTTCTAAGAGGCTCATGCAGTCAGTCTTCCCATTGTATTGTCCAAAGCAGACTCAGAGTGTGGTCTCTGATCTTCTGAAGCACTCTTTCTTACAATCACACATTCATTGCTTCTTTTCAGAGTCCTTTTGCTCTGTGTTGTGCACATCAGTGGGAAGATTAAAAGCATCTTGAGCCAGTGCTGTGCTTTCTAGAAAAAGAGAGAAAGCTAAATAGTCTTCTGTTTTTGCTGACTCTCTACCATCACATGGCATTGCATAAATACTCCAGCTGTGAAGTTGTAATGGAGTGTTTATTGATTCTATGTCCCACAGAGAAATGCAAACTCTTCTCAAGTGGTTACGGCTGTCATACACTAATCTCCACCCTTTCTTGGAGGACAAAGTTGGGGCAGATGAATTTATTTGCCAAACAACTTATGAAACAAAGCAAAACAAAACCAAACCCAGTGTAATGGTAAACAAACCTCCAGTTGTCCATCCCTGGGTTGAACAGGGTGCTGTGAGATGGAAAGATGAGATATTGTGCAGGTGCTTTAAGAAAAAGTATAGTTGCCGTTAATTTGTTCAGGTATCTCACAGTTACTTGTGATGACAGCTTTCTTCTTCAGACATTTTTATCTTTGAAGATTTAGCTTTACTTGATTAGAGAAGTTAAGCTAGATCACTGCAACAGGCAAAGCCTGGAAGGGATTTCCTAAGTAGTTCTAATTTGTGAACAAGTGAGACATTTCTGTGAGACACCACAGACACAAAGGATAGAAAACTTACTTTCTGGACTGCATGTCCCAGAATCATCACCTCCAGCCATCATGGATTCTGGAATTCTGGGAGTTGTAGTGGGGGGAAAAAGGAACTTCATAATGCTTTACAATTACTCAGAAAAACTCCAGGAGCTCTACCAAAGACAAATGAATCTTTATATTCAATGCATAATCATTATTGTGAAGCTGTTGTTATCATTTGGGTATCTATTGTATCTTTTCGGCCATCTTTATTTATCGAACTGGCTTGTACTGAGTTAGATTGTTGATTATTCTAGTTCATATAGTGTCCACTGACTGGCAACCCTATGGGCTGCCAGGGACTGAACTTGAGCCCCTTTGCATAAACAGCATGACTTCTGTTACTAAACCATGACAGCCTTCTTGTTTGGTAATTTAGAATTACATAGAATAATGCTTAGATATTTTATATTATCTCTACAAATTGTACAAATTTAGCCTAGACTAAGCTTCCTGATCATGTCATGTGTACCTCTGATGCTGATTTGTCTCCAGAACCCATAACTGCACACAGGAAGTAAAAGAACATCTTATAGTGGATCAATAAGCAGACTGACAGAAAATAAAATTAAACCTGGTAGAAGATTTTTCCAAAATAGTAGCAGCTGTTCACTCTTATCTCCTGCATGTTACCCTGTGAGGTGGGGTGGGGATGTTATGAAAAGCAAATGCAAGATTTAAGTTTTGGTTTTGCCCAGTTCTGTCAGTGCCGGGCGGAGGACAGGCGGAGGCAGGGGAGCTGGGTGGAGGAGCAGAGCTTTAATGCAGCCAGCAACTAAAAGTACAGCAAACTGTCCTTAACGCAGGCAGAGCTTTTAACACAGTCTTAACAGAAATTAAGGGTTGCGTCACCCAGGAAATAAAAGGCTGCAAAGGAACAAAAGGCTGGTTACTTCACCAAGGCAGGCGGAGAGGCTGGACACAGGCACGGGCAGGAACAAGGCACAGACAGCAGGACCACGGTAAACCGACGGTTGTTGCTCTGTGCCCCTCCCTGCCCCTCCCTGCCCGGCGCCTGCCTCAAGTAGCCCTCTGAGCCTGGCGCCGGCCAATCTGGCGCGGCCATGCGGCTGAGGGCTTGCAGCTGTGCTGTGCCTCACAACTGGGAGCTCTCCGCCTGTCACCTCCTCTCCAACAGCCGCCGGGACCGGCGGATGGCCTCCTTGGCCTGCTGTCGCTGCTGGAAAGGAGGAGGCGAGGCGGAGATGTCAGCCTCCTGCGGATCGGGGCCGTGGGCGGGAGAGGCGGAGGCTTAGGCCTCCTGTGGATCGGGGCCGCGGGTGGGCGGAACCCCAGGAGCAGGCCTGGGACCCGCCCTCCCCAGCGAGCTGGCCTCCGCCTCTGCCCCAGCACCCGTCGGCGAGGGACCTGATCCTGCGGCCTCCCGGTAAGTAACGCCAGGCCCGTCGGCCTCCGCGGTGCCCGAGCAGGCCGCGGCGGCCTCCGCGGCACCCGAGCAGGCCGCGACGGCCTCCCCAGTGGCCTCCGGGCAAGGCCCGTTGGTCGCGGTGGCCCCCACGGCGTCCTCTGGGGCCTCCGTTGCGTCCGCCGCCGCCTCCGAGGCGGCCTCAGGGCCACCGGTGGGCCCAGCTCGGCCCGTGCCCCTGACAAGTTCCAAGACTTGTGTGCCATTTTTCGTTGATTAAAAATAACATTTGTTTAGACAGTACTCTTTCAACTATAAACTAGAGTGGAGCTGGATGGTGATGGCATGTTTTATGGACATTTTGACAATGGTAAAAAGAGCATCTTAACCTGGTGCTTATTCTGATATCATGAGGAAAGAGGCTGAAAGTGCTCTGTCATTTGAATTAAGATCAATAAGGAACCACAGTAAGTGGAATTATCTATTTGACCAGCTTGGGAGGGTCTGAAGAGTCTACATGAGAAATGCATGCTCCACAGATAAGAGAGGGACAGTCTGCATAGGTGTTTCTGTGCTGATGCCAGAAGATTCTAGAGACTTGGATTCCTTAGTTCTAAGGGCTTAATAGCGACCATAACAGAAACCTGGTGGAATTGAGAGAATTGTTGGCATATGATCATCTTTGGATGTAAACACCATGCCAGGGTGAGCAAAATGTGTTCTGTGCACCAGGTGCAACCCTCAGGAATCTCCAATGGGGAGTGTGATTGGCAGGTGATTGCTGCGTAGGGGGAGGGTCATGCAAGGAGGGTTGAGAAAGCCTCTGATTCTTGAAAGTTTCATGTCCCTTCTCTATGAGGTGGTAGGACATTTGAAGGGAGATGTTCTGTTCATCAGGAAGGACATCATGTCAAATTAGAAGCCTTAAAAGGGATTAGTTCTCATGAGTTGGCAGTACCAGGCTCTGCAAGTAGTTTAGTACCAACAATATGCTATTGTTTCCGTTGTCAAAATGCTCAGGGTGGTATCCCAGTGATGTGATAATGGACAACTTTAACTATCCCCATATTGACTGGATATATGTGTGCTGTGGTCACAAGAAGGATTTATTGTAAATCTTTTGGATACAATAGGCCTGTGTTTAAGGCAAGTTCATTTTAGGCAGTTTCAATTATAGTGCCCCCTCCACTTCCACTAGGGTTTGGAGCACAGAACTCTCACAAAAATGGAAAAAACTTGAATAACTCTCCCCTTCCCTTCCCTTCCCTTCCCTTCCCTTCCCTTCTGAGTCTTCCTCCTCTCATTCCCTTGCCTTTTGCCTGGGTGCCCAAGCCTTCCTTCCCCACACTGGGCCCAAAGGTAAGGGGAGGGGAGGAAGCTCTGGAGGGGATAATGCATGCCTTGCCTCCCTTCTCTTGCCTTTTGCCTTGGTGTGCATTCTCCATGCGGGAGCGAAATACAAAGGAATGAGAGGGGGGAGCTCCAGAGAGGGGAAAGAAGGCACAGAGAGGGGAAAGAAGGCACACATTCCCTTTTGCTTTGATGCGCCTTCTCCACACTGGAGCCAAAGGCAAGGGAAAAGGAGGGGGGAGCTTTGGAGGGGAAAAGGAAGTCACACATCCAGAAAAATACAAGGGAATTTGAAGAGGAGGATGAGGGAGACATGCACATACATCACAGATAATCAAATTGCAAAGGGCAGACTCACAAACATGGAGGGAGGACTGTATACACAAGGAACTTTAATGGAGGGATTAGCGGTGCCGATTCTGCTTGCTTGCTTGGGAATGAAAAAGCAGGATCAGCATACACACTCACCAACTACTGTATCCTTGCTGAACCTGCTGACCGGCCTGTAATTGTCAGCACCACTACTGTCAGCAATAACCAGGCTGACTAGCAATGATGGTGGGGAGATTTGCCAAATCTAGTCACTTGTTTGGAAATGATAAAGCAAGATTGGCACACACACAACATACTGCTGCCATGTCCCTGCCAAAGCCGCTGGTCAGTCTGTGATTGTCGGCATCTCTGCTGTCAGCAATCCATGCGAGCTGGCAGTGGGTGGGTGTGCCAGTCCTGTTTGCAAACAAAAGAGTGGGGTTGGCACACGCACACCTGCTGCTGTGTCCCTGCTGAAGAGGCTGTCAGTAGTTTCAGGGTGGCCAGCTGTGAGGGCGGGCACACTGATCCTGCTGTTTCATTTGCAAACAAGAGAGCAGAATCTATACAGAAAGTACGTCAGAAAAGCTATACTGAGTCAGAACAAAGGCCTGTCTAGTCCAGCATCATATTTCCCACAGTGATCAACCAGATGTATAAGGGAAGCCCACAAGCAGGACTTAAGTGCAACAGCAACCTCCCAGTCATGTTGCCTCGTAACTGACAGACAGAGGTAATATTATCAATGGTACTGGAGAGAACATCCATCCATCATAACTATTAGCCACTGATAACTCTGTCCTCCATTAATGCTTCTTACCCCCTTTTAAATCACGTATCACTCCTTCTTATGGTAGCAAATTCCAGTGTTTAACTATACAGTTTGTAAAAAATTGCTTCTTTTTATCTGACCTGAGTGTCTGACCATTCAACTTGAGTAGATGATTTCAGGTTCTAATGTTGTGAGAGGCAGAGAAAAGCATCTCCATATCCACTTTATCATATCTCATTTTGCTCACCTGGTTTTCAATCTAAACATCACATATTGTAACCTTTCCTCACAGGGAAGTTTAACCATGCTCTTGATCATTTTGGTTGCCCTTTCCTACACCTCTTTTGAATCTACAGTATTCTTTTTCATGTGCCATGACCAGCATTGTACATAGTGCGATCCAGGGAAGTCACACCGTATATTTCTATAAGCATGTCACTGTAATTTTATTTGTTGCTTCTACTGTTACCTTCCCCTGCCCACAGGGAGGTGTCAACTCGGGTGCTGGTAAAGTGGGAGATGCCAAAGCAAGCTTTTCACAAGTGCTCTTGAGCATTTCTGAGCATTAGCGCTGCATGCCTTAAAAAGTCTTCAGACCTTTTGGGTTCAAGTTGAATGCTCACAGATGGCTTTGCCCTTCTGGGGCAAACAGTGGAGAGCTCATGCATCTCTAATATAGACACTCCCTACTTTCAGCTCGTGTTCCAGCAGGTAGGCGAACAGTGCAATTTCTGCAACAGGTTTCCAGAAAACATTCAGAGACAGCATTCCTAGAAACTTTGCCTGTCAGCAGCAAGTTGTGGCGAGCCCCTAGATGTAGCCAGCTGGCAAATAGTTTGCCTTCTTGGCTTTCTGGGTGACTCTGAGTCAATTGCACGGAGATTGAACAAAACCATCAGACTTGCAGCCAGAATGATGATAATTATGGCTTAATTATGGACTATGAAGAAGGTCTTTTCTTTTCCTGTTTAATTTTTATGTTTGTAATGGTTATGCGCAACACTTCAATATTTAAGCTTGTGAAATCAGAAACCTATTTTAAAATAGCAGGGGGAGGGGAGGACATTTATGAGCATATGAAGCTGCCTTACACAAAGTTGGATTGCCCATCTGGCCCAGTTTGGTTGACTAGCAGTGTCTCTTCAGTGAGACAGCTCTTTCTTTATTTCTGGTAGGGGAAGACATAGTGTTTTCAGTGGAAACTGTGTGTGTGAGAGAGATCTCAAACATAGGGGATTGCACTTGTAGTTCTCAGCCAACACCACATGTGACCCTTAGGGCTGAAAAGACTGTGCACAATCTCTCAAGTTTATAGCAATGCTCTGCATTGAGCCATATTGTGACGTGGGGACAGAGCAGAATTTTTTAGACTGGAATTGTCAGAAATATTCCCATTGTTAGTCTGATAAAATCACAGTCCTTACCACAAAATTGTCACAACTTGCAACCACAGGAAAGTTAAAAGGAACAGTAGTTTGGAAGAAAATGAAGATTCCCATGCAACAGGCAGAATTTGAAGGAAGTAAGGAGATGTGGCCAACACATACCAGGTGCTGTCATAGACTATATTTCAGAGGAAGGAACTGGCAAAACTGCCTCTGAATATTCCTTGCCTAAGAGAAGCCAATGAAATTAATGAAGTCGCCCTGAATTGACAAGTGACTCAAAGGGCATGCGGGTGTGGGCACACATGCACACACATGTACAGAACCCCCCAACCAGACTTTGTGAGGTTGCTAGGGTTTCTGTTTTAATAACTTACTTTGCTGTGAGATGCTGATTCCTTGCACCTCCCTGCTATATCTCATAAAAGTTACTTTATAGATTACAGTCTTCAGCCAATGGCAATAACCATGATGACTGGGGACTTTGGGAGATGTAATCCAAAAAAGTAACTTTTCTGATCTTTATTCTCCCCAGCCCGTCTTTACCAGGAACTCTATTTCTTTTTCTCGGAGAAGTCTTCATTTGTAAAATTGTGGACTGTGGGCATAGTCTGCAGCAGCACCCCCTTTCTCTGTTCTGTAGCTGCCTGTTTTCTGCAATTTATTTTGAAGTACCATCTTTCCAGCTTCTGCGTCTCTTCTGCAGCTGAATGCAGAAATTTTTTGTAATCCATTGTAGCCCTACGTCAAGCTGCACATTGGGAAAACATTGTGGTATAACAATCTTTTGTTGTGTCTGGACATACAAGTTTAAGTGAAAACAGCAGCAACAGCTGGGAGTTCTCAGAGTTATTTAAACAGTGACATCTCATAAGTAAAATGCTACCCCTCCCACCCTCTCACTGCCCCAGGGTCTTATGCTGAAAGATTTTGCTCTCCAAGTTATACATTTCAAACACATTTTTAGGGGAGATTGCTGGCTAGAGAGGCAACTGAAAGCTGACTCTGGAATCTTAGTCTCATGTAGTAGAACTGCAAATGCAGAGTTGGTATTGTCCTCAAGCCCTGAGCAGCTGTGTTCCAGCAAGGCAAGCAGGAAAATTTCATTCTTTCTCTTGGAAATGTTTGCGGGATAGGCAGTACAGCAGGTAAATCCATGCTTGATTATGTAGTATTCACTTTCTCAGAAGTTCTTCGCTTCTGGGTGAGACTACAAGCACTTTCATTAAAGGGATCCACTAAGATGGAGAGAGAAAATAGTAAGTTTTGTAAACAGATAGTATTTACTGAGTTACCTGGCTGAAATCTTTGGCAGTGGCTGAAGCCACAGGTGTGCAGTGAGTCTCCAGGACTTTAGAAGAGAAGGTAGTCCCGTTTCAAGACAGTGTGCTGGCTCCCTAATTCAGACTGTTTTATTGGAAGATGTCTTCCCATGTTTGGTGGGTTGGTAGCCTCATGCTGAACTGGCAAAATATGGCTAGGTTTCTTCCTTTAGGCATCTGGATAAATGGAACTAAATTCAATGTTTGGCCATCAGGATAATTTTATTTTGACACACTTCTTTCATGAAGTCATGCTAGCCAGTATTTCTCAGGATAGAGCCAGGTGGTTTACGGTTCAAGGGGTATGAGAATTGGATGCACTTCACCCTGAAACAGTGGGGTGACCTATTGGTAGGTTAGAGATATTGTGGCAGTATCTTAGGATTATCCTTTGAATCCAAATATTGTTTATTGACATATTAGTAAATTTTTGGTTCATGGTACAAAAATACATGTAAGTATGGTTAATTAAGTTGAGATTGGCTGTATATGAATAACAAAGTTTCCCTCTCCCTGCTACCCATAATTCTCTAGTCCCGCTTAGAGTTGACCACTGACTCAGTGGAGCTTATTGCATTTCCATCGGTTCAATAGATTTACTTTAGTTGGGACTCACAATAGGGTTTAGGTTACAGTATCTAATAGGTCTTAAAGGTATATTTGCCTTAGTGAAATGCTAGGCAAAATAACTGAGGGATAAACCTCCCCCTATGTTTGACTTTAGACAAATAAAGAAGAAGAGATTAGGTCCTAAGATAAGTGAGTGAAAGGGCGTTCACAGTTGGAAGGTTTCTTGAGCTCTCTGTTAGAAGCAAAGAGGCATTAATGCTTGTATAAAGTGATTAGTGGAAGAGGAGAAGTCAGATAATAATTGCAGTTTATCTCTCCTGTATCTTTCTTTGGGCTGTGTACTCAAGCTTTTTGCATCCTTTTTAACTGTCGAGGTCACTTCCCACTTTTTCAATAAATTAATATCTTTATTCTGTTTGTCTGGAAAGGAGCAGCCAGAGGGCTCCCACCCTAATATCTGCAGCTAGTATTTCCTACACATATGAGAACCAGCCTTTTGGGCCCTTGTAATCAAGTGTAGGCCAACTTCTTTTGTCATTTTCCTTGCCTAACCCAAGATGGATTTCTTGAGATAACAAACATGAGTTCTTTATACTTTACAAGAACATCCCCAATAATTATTCCTGTTTCTACCATAAGCTCATATTGCATAAGCCTTGCTACATTCTGCTTGGTATAGAAATACCAGATGTTCATACACTTCTCTGAAACCCCTTTTTGGATGGGTAGAATATCTTAAGCAATGTGGGAATGGGCTACAATAGGAGAAAAGGTTTTAAACAGGGGATGCAGATGGTTACAGGAGCAAAGAGAGAGTAGGAGATGTTCTTGTGACTTGCTTCTATTCATTTATCTTAGGACCCAAGCCCAGTCTTTTTGTTTCTCTGCTTTAATTTTGTCCCTGAAATAAAGAATATTTTATTCCTCTGCCTGTGGTCCACATTTCCAGTTCTGATGGGGAGGTTGACCATGGCTACCTTATGATCTACCTTATGATCAGGGAGCAATCACAATCCCCACGATAACATGTAACTTTAGAACTGATCCAAGCAAGATAGGCACATGTTTTTCATTAGTCTATCTTCTTCCTTGATAACTGAAGAGTCTATAGGCCATTTCTGTACTAGATTGTTATAGTGCTATTATTCCACTTTCAACATCCTATGGAATCCTGGGGTTGGCAGTTTAGGGAGGGGCCTTTCAGGCACTATAACAGTCTAGTGCAGAAAAGGCCATAGTGTTGTTGGAACTCTGTTCATAAAATCAGCTTAGCCTTGGCCTAGGTAATGTTTCTTGCCACATAGTGACATAAATTACATTGCTTACCAAGGGTATTGGTAGGAAAGTTGTAGTGGCCCCACTGGACAAAGTGGGGGAAAGTGTGAAGGGGCAGGAAGGGAGTATAAAAAGATATTTAGGGGGTGTGACATACTTAACAATGGTGCTTGATACCTTACTTTGCATGATTTTATAACCCGTGAGCATTTGAATGTCTCATGCTGCTCTACTGTCATATGACTATGTTGATATCACTTTGCTTCCCTTTAATATTTTACCACTTCTGCTGGATCAAATACTTACTAGAATGTTAAAAAATTCATTTAGTATCTTTTCACTGTCAAGTGCATTGTGAACATAAAGTCTTCTCTCTGGTCAAAAAATAAGGATATTTTTTAACAAAAAAGACAGTGGTATTGATTTTGAGTGTGGCCACCTGCTGCTCCTACCTCAGACCTTTGACTTCATTCTGCATCACTCCATGGGAGAGTCAAATACTGAAATACTTAGAGGTTTAAAGACATAGTAGTAATCTGTACTGAAAGCAACTTCCCACAAGGATCATTTAACATATCTAGCATAAATGTCTCTCACATATTGCCTACCTCTCTGGCTTGCCATGTGTGGGAGTTCAGTCTCCCCACTCCCAGCTTACTGGCTTTGCAAAATAAATAGGAAAAACAAAAAGAAAGGAAAGAACTGGCCTGTCTCCTGATGCAGAAGCCCCATGTTCTTGCTGTGCATACCATGGGGTGAGCCCCACATCTGCCCAAACAAATGAGTTAATAGCAAATACAGTGAGAATCATAATACATAGGGAAAGTGTGAAAATAAATCCCAGGCCAAAGCAAACTTTCAGGCTCTCTTTGGAGAGCCTTTATGTCCCTGCTGTCTGATTATATGTATGAGCTACCCTGTTGTCACTAATTTATAAAAACAGAGGTAGCAGTCTTTTCACTTCCGTCAACCTCTCTCCTGCCCTGCTAGTCACATTAGTTTTCTTAATTTCTGCCTAATCCAGATGCACGGCCACAGAGACTCAGTTGTGAAGAATGATTCTATATGTGTATTAGTGATAATATTTTTTGCTGAGACTGCATTATAGACAGGAGAAACAGTATCAGCTAAATGCATGGTACAGCAGACTGAGACTCAAAGTCATCCTTTGATTTATCCTATCTGTGAAAGAAAGTTGGCCACATTGGTACAGTTGGCAAACGTACATTCTCCTTTAAGAGATGGAAATCCTTTCATGGAACTTACTGCAGGCAGGAGAATATGAAATTTGTTGCTGTGTGCCTTCAAGTCATTTCCAACTTATGACATCCCTAAGGCAACCTCATCATAAGGCTTTCTGGAAAGAGTCATTCAGAAGGGTTTGCTATTGCCTTCTTCTGAGGCTGAGAGAGTGTGTCTTGCCCAAGGTCACCCAGTGAGTTTCCATGGCCAAGTGGAGAGTAAAATCCTGGTCTCCAGTGTCATAGTCCAACACTCAAATCACTACACCATGCTGGTTCTCAATAGCTAAGTGCAAAAAGGACAGGAGATAGCAACAGTGATGCAACATTAGGTACTTTAAGATCTTTAACTTAATGGTCACTTTCTTAACTTCCTCTTTCAATAATAATGATAATGTGTACAGTGCACCTACCATACATATGGGAATTCCATTCCAAGAACACCCACATAAAACAAAAAACACATAGTGTCATGTTCCATTATAGGCAACAGACACAATGTGTGTGTGCTCATGGCAGGATGGACACATGCCTGCAGCATCTGAGGACTATAATGGGATGCAGTGCTTTGCACAACCTTGCATTCATGCATGTGGAGGCAGTGCAAGAGGAGGGCCTGCTGTATTATTTCACTTCAAAATGAAGTAAAACAACCCTGCCATATTTGGAGACCTTGCTGCTCATTCTGCTCAGTGAGACCCTAAACATCTTTCTCAAAGTTCTGCCTTGATGGCACTACAAGATATTGCAGGCACATGTTGCTGAAAACTGAGTTGAATCCTGCATTGTCATCAACAACAAAAACAAAAACAAAAATCAAGTGAACTATCTTTCCCAGCATGCAGTCTTCTGTTCCTTCCTTCCTTTGTTCTTTATAGAGTTGCTTATGTTTTAGATATATTGGTTTGACCTGTAGGAGTCTGCTATTTATGTCAGGCAAATGTAGAAGAGTAGCAGAAGGGAAAAGGCAGTTACTCAGATCCCCTTAAAGAGGGGGAAATGGACAGGGCAAATTTCATTCCAGTTACTGGAAACAGAGGAATCATTAGTGAACTTATTATGAGGAGATTATTCTCATAGAAGCTTTCCATTAAAAAAAAAATCCTTTGCATGTGTAGCTCAGTCTTGAAGTCTTCACTTTATCCAGCTGGAACTATCTAAGGAGTGGGGCTATCCTGCCTTCCTTTTCCATGATACAATGAGTTCAGGGGAAGGGGGTGGGCAAAGACATTAAAAATGAGGCTGAACTGAAGAACATCTGTTAAGGTATATCCAGCTTCTTAATATTAACTTAGATCCATGGCAGAAGAAAATATGGGGCCAGTAATACTAACTGTCAGACACATACTTGAATTGCATCATCGTCATCCTTCTCTGGCTCCTTATGATATGTGCTATCTAGATAAATGTGGGAAGGCTGGTTATGGCATTGTTAAGCTAGCTCTTTCTTGAGCAAAACATTGACCATTACAAACAACAAATGGAGGGAGAAAATGTGAAAAATTCACTCATTGTCTATTGGCATCTCTCAAATCAGGTCCAAAGTAGCAAAGCACATAGTTCTCCCCACAGTGGCATGCCTTAGTACCAGGAATGTTCACATGTCACCATTAATTGCTTGTGCTTAGTTATCTATCTTATGGGCAAACTGCTGTGAGAGTATCTGGGCCCATCTACTCCAGCAGTGTGTATTAGACCCAGTTGTGATGAACCTGAGGTTGAGGGGCTTAGCAATGGAGACCCCCTAGCAACCCAGAGGGTTCCAATTGATTGGCTGGTACAAATGGAACCCCAGGTTAGTCAGAGGGAGGAACTAGATGGGGGGAGTGAGGAACTGAAATTTAACTGAAAACAGAGAGGGTTGAGATTCAGAAGAGTAGAGAGCTGAGAGGTGATGTTGAGAGCTGAGTGTGTGGAGAGAGAGAGAGAGAGAAAGAGAAAGAGAAGTGCTGTGTTGGTTTATGAATCTCTAATTTCAAAATACATTTTACCCTGACAGTATTTAATTAGATTTGTTTATATTTTATGTTTGTTTATATTTTTATATTTGTCTCAAGAGTGTATCGATACACTCTGTTCTGGGCTACACATGCTACCATTTGTACCATCAGTACCACAGTCAGTGGAGAGATAAACCACTGCTTGTCCTTATATCTGATAGAGGGTGAAGATTTAGGGAAAGCAGTCAAGGGAAATAACCTGGGAGAGGAAGCCAGTGGGAGGGCAAGAGTGAGAAGAGTATTGTGGTCTCAGGAAGGGAGAATAGGAGCAGGCCTGATTGCCCTGGCCCTGGCTTGATCCAGAAATCTTTCTGGCTGTTCAGAGCTTGACATAAAGCATTGTCAGGCTTGGCAGAGACCCTGGTGGGGTGTCTTCACACTGGTGTCTTCCCATATGAATGTTGTGCGGTTACTTCAGCCCATACACTGATGACTGTCTGGAGAAAAGGAGTGTTCACGTGACATGAGATGCAACACGGGATTCCTCTTCCCCCCACTATTTGGAGTCTGTGAGGCACTGTCTCCCGTATGACTAGTAGCAGTTCTAATGTCTTTTCATATAAATATCTGTTGAAGTTTTCATGCCTGTCACATAAAAGAGTGTATGTGATAGAAAGTTAATGAGGTGAAGAAGAAGGAAAAACTCTTGATTCCATTAGTTTTGTCTGATCTCACCCCTGATTCCCCATACTCCTGCTCGCAAAGTGAAGGCTCCTTGGAATCCTTGTTTTTGTGGACACAGCTGCTTTTAGCAGGCCTCCTTGCCTGTCTTGTCTTGCCTCTGAACTCTCTGCAAGAATTAATGCTTTCCTCTTCTTAAATGTGCTGCAACCATATTTTATGCAGCTTTCAGAGAACTGGTAGCTGGAGGCTGTTGCCATTTCTGCTATGTTCTTTCCTTTGACATACACGAGCCATTTCCTATCAGCATCTGTCTTTTGTAGAAATGGCTTAGTAACAGTTGGTGACCAGGATGTTGAGCAATGACAGAGACATTTTCATACTAAAGCAATTAATTTATTTGGTTGTAGTTCAGGATATTATTGGGGGCTAGAACTATGGGGAGGAAGTGTTTGGGCCCAGAGGCACTGCCTTATTTGAGGTGCCCCTGCTGTGAGGCTCCTCAAGTTTTGATGTCCACTTTTTCTTTATGGTCTCCCCACCAGACCTGTTTTTCATACATGAATGTGATTTTCTTTAACCTTGCAGTTGTGGTGACTTCCTTAATTTGTGCCAGGCTTCTGGCAAACTACAACCTTGGAATGACAGTTGTTCAATTGAGGCTACAGACATACACCATTTCAAATTGAACAGTTTGTCCAAATTTGAGTAGCAGTGAGCTGTAACAATCAGCCACTGCCTTTGGGAGTGTGCAACCAGTTCAGGAGTCATAGCATGAAGGGTGTAATCTTCATTTCATCTAGCCCTTGTCTTAATTTTAAGAGCCCTCTGGAAGGCATCAGTTCAGCTCTCTAGAAGGAAGTATCTGCCCTCTCCCAGCGATCTGCTGTGTGAGGAGGTAAAGAAGAGAATGTGGTGTCTGAAAGAGAAAAGAAGGGGTAGCAGAGAGAAAGAGAGAGAGTGAGAAGGAGGAATGTTTGCTTCTAGTAAAGCGTCAGTTGGCCCCTGATAGTTTACTGCCAGGCAAATGTGAAAAGAGGTCACCCCACCCCCAAATAAAGAAGCAACTGGTTAGATCATGAATGCCATTCAACACACTGAATAAGAAAACTTTTGTAGATAGAAGGACGCAGTTCTTAACACTTTCTAGGACAGGGGGAAGAGAACCTCTAGACCTTAGCATGCAAGTACTCCCAGTGTGGCCTATAAAAGATGTAAGAGATGCCTCTTTTCTTCCCCAACTCCTCACTCAACAGGAATTCCCCTCACCAATCAGGAACAGAGGAGGGAGAGGCGATTCCCATGCCACAAGATCTTCCAATTTCCCACTCTTGTTTCCAGTCTCAGTTCAAAGGTAACAATAGAAAGGTCCAAGACCTGCATTATCTCTGATGGAGAAGATGTGAAATGGGAAATGCTTCCCAGCCCAAGGAAAGTGAAGAACAACCATGCACCAGTTTCTGGAGCATTCTTGCAGTGGGACCTCTGATATTTGTGAAGCGCTGCTCCTATTCACCTTCCTCCAGAAGGGAAGATCAGAAGAGAGCCAAGCAGGTTCCATTCCCAGATAGAAGTTCCACTGAAACCAAGGAGCCTGTAACATGATCATGCCTCCTGATTGCATCTGGTCTGGGACCTGAATCCATTTGCCTAGTCTTGCTGTATTGGATTAGTGTCAACCGATGGGACTCATTTCTGAGTAAAATATTAGAATCTTGCACATGGGAATGGGCATTGTATAATTATTAAGGAAAACAAGTGTTCTGTGGAACTGCTGTATTAATTCCAGTTCTGGATGATTATGAAAGATCCATACTTAAGCAGGGCAAAAAAAATTAACATGGAAATGACCTACCTAACAGGCTGTTTCCTGCCTTTGGCCTGGTGCCTTCATAGTCTGTAATGTGGGAGAGAGAAGGAGTGGCTCTGATGATAGAGCAGGATATTAAGGAGTTGATTCTTCTGAGAATTGTATATGTTTGCTTGGAACTTAGTTATTGCTAGAATAAGTTCCAGTACCATCCCTCACTTTATCCCTCATAAGATTCTGAGTGACCTTTTCAACCACAGCAGGAATTTGAGCTGTTCAAATCAAAGATGGGGGCTTTAGATTTCTGCTTGTCTGTGTTGCCTTTAATAAAATAGGCATTAGGTCTGTAGTCATTTTAGCTACTAGTTTTAACCAGTGTCTTGTATTGTCTTGAGCTGAAATTAAGAAGTAATTGTTTCTTTGTCAGTGAGTTTTACAGAGAGTTACGGGTGTGCAGAAGACTTCACCTGTGGAAGATAAAAATCATATCATCAAACCCCCCCCCAAAAAAAACACTCATACACACTCACATACGCACAATACTTTCCTGATTAGCTGAAGCTTTCTGATGCGTGTGGCAGGACAGGACAAATTCCTGAGCACAAAACTTTATGTGTAAGATTAATGCTTTCTTTGCTTAATATTCCCTTTCAACCTCAAACTGCTTCCTCTAGACCTATCTTCCCTTTAAATTGTCTCAAGGACTGTCCTCCACATTATGAACTGGTGCTAGTATGCACTGCCTGGGATAGAAAATTGCTCAGATAATGCTTTCTAGGTTGAAGTTGAACAGTGAACACTGACTTAAACTCATATATTTGTATTATCCAAGTACAAATACATGTGTTTTTTACTGGCCTTTACAAATATAACAAAGATTGTTGTTATTTTACCATAGTTTTATAGATTGAGATTTTGCCTAGGGCCTCACAGTTGTTTGTGACAGAGATGGAACACAAATGTTTCCTGTTGGCACTTTTGTGACTGTTTATGCCTGTTTTGGTTTAGAAACTCATTTGACTTATTTAACAAAGGGACACCTGATATATTTCGGTGAAACCAGTTACCTCAGTGCTAACTGTGCAGCTACTTGGGTCTAATCCAGATAATTCTTTGGAAAGAGAGATTTGTTCAATTACTTCCCTCCTGAAAACTGCAATTGTCATCTTATGAGGTGGGAAAACAGAAGTGTGCTTGCTGGCCCCACCATGCTCTGCCAGCCTTGTTCTTTGCTGATGTGTGTTGTTTGAAAAATATCTTCAAGGGGGGCTCTGCTGTGTGCTTATGGCTTCTTATCATGAATAGGAAAGATTGTCATTGCTGTGTCTTAAGGAGCTATTAAAGAAAAAATAAAAGTCCCATTCTGGAGATACTGTTTCTACCACAGTGAAGTCTCTCTCACACCCCTGCCAGAGAATTCCTCCTGTGAATATGAGCACAAGCCCTTCCCACCAAGCCTGAGGATACTGAGGAACTCATTGCCCCTGTTGGCCTAAGGCCTTTGGTCTGAATGGTGACAGCATAGCTATGGAATCAGCCGGAAAGGATGGACCTCCTTTCAATCCATAGAAGTCTTGCCAAGTAAAATCACAGACTTCCTTCAGGGCTACCAGGAGGAGCGTTTAGCAATGTTAAAGTGCTTGCACCAGACCTCTGAGTAAGGCTCAGGGAGCTCAGCTATAAAAGCTTCAGTTTTGACTCAGTCGTGTTGCAAAAAACATTGTCTGCAGCTTCATTTTGACAACTGTTCCCTGTATTCTTTGCCTCTACAAATTCTTGTGATTTAATCTGCCAGTGCCTGACCTTGGACTGGGTTTCACTTAGCTCTTGGAATGTCCTAGATAGCAATGTAAATCCTTAACTTTTTCCATCATTCTATGTGAGGACAAATAATTCTGATAGTTTTCTCCCCACTGTGAAAAAAACTCCACAGTATTTTGCCTGTATTTGAATGTCTCAAAATGCTGCAGAGGAATTATGCTGGGTAGAAAAACATGTGGAGTTTTTTTGTGTGAAAACTTGGTTATTGTGCAGAAAAAAAGTTTTCCTGCACCGGAAACAGTTTTCTGTTCAGAAAACAGGGATTTTGCATAAGAAACAGGTCTTTGCTCTACTTAACACATGTCTTTTTATGCAGAGTAATTCCTCCACAACACTTCAGGACATTTGGATTCAAGGAAAAAAGTTGCTCAGGATTCTCACCGGTCTGTTGTTCTTCCTGATAGGGTTTTCTAACTATCAGGGACCACGTTTTTGACCTGGAAATGGATATTCTTTGCATCCTTAACCTATTCTTGGTTGTTGTTGTGAACGTGACTGGTTTCAGATGCAGGAATCCTGCTTGACTCAAGCATGAGATCCCCCTCACAACTTATCTGGCTCACCAGTGGAATTCTGTTCGTTCAACCTCAACTTTGTCCTCTGATTTAACTTACAGATTTCCCTTGCCTGGCTGATCTTCTTGCAGTGTGTGACTTCATCTTTATTGAGCCTGGACTGTTAAATATTGCCACCAGGAGCTGCCTGCCCTAGAACAGGACAGAACGACTTGGAATTTTTATTTGTTCAGTTTACAGGAGGACTAATGGCCACAGATTTCTTCTGCAGTTTGGTGACTCACCATACAGAGGAACTGCCTAAATGCCCAGGACCTCTAAGTTTTAGGCTCAGTAGTTTCTGACACAAGTTAGAAAAATAGTGAGTCTTTCTAAAACACCCATAAAACAACGATGGGGGATGTGTGGCCCTGCAGGTGTCACTGAGTTGCAGCTCCCATCAGCCCTGTCCAGCATAGCCAGTGATAAGAGATAATGGGAAGCCTAGTCCATCAAGACCTTAGGGGTCACATCCTATCCTAAATACAATAGTCGTCACTGTGAAGTCTGCCATCAAAAAAGGGAACATTATCTTTTCCTTATGTATTCCTTGTATAGCTACCATGTTGCTGTAGAGTTTTCTTCTCTTAGTAGTTAGGTACAATCCCAGTTCTTAATTCAAAATGTTATGGTTCATGATGTGAAATATCATGAGACAAGTCTCCAAAACACCATGATGCTGTTTTATATTCTTTTCTATTAGACAAATCAGTGAGGAGTTTCTTCAGTTTTACATGCTTTTCCCTTGAGAAAGAGCTTTTAGTCTTCCTTTAAAGCCATAAACCTGAGAAAATTGTTGTCTGAAACTGTTTGAACAACTACTGAAATTGTCATGTTTGAGAACAAAATTTTAACAATTGGATGTAGCAGTATCTGTCTTCAAGAGGCCATACTTGACACTGCTTTTGTTTTTGTTTTTCCCCCAATGCATATGTGTCAGTGTCTGTGTTTTAATTAGCCCCTTAGATATTTGTTCAGGTATTTGGGCCTGGTCTGGAATTCCTTCTCTCTGCATGCTGTCATCGACCTGCTATTCTGGCTTTTCCGGAGTCTACTCCACGGCCCCACCATTGATGTCCAAGGGGCTCAGCTTTCCATTTAGCTGTTGGATTTGCAATGCTCGAGTTCACAGGAGGTTTTCTTTGGCACTGAGCCTCTTGCCTTCTCTCTGTGTGTTGAGAAATTAGGTTGGTTGCATTTCTCTTCTGCTTTCTGATGCAGGACATTAATATCCTGAGAGGAAGAAAATGCACCTTCCTTCAGTTCAAGGCACCAGCTCAGTACTCCATCCACTCATCTGGTCCATAATAACTCAGAGGAGATGGTGCGTATTTCTGGCTACCAGTGTTCCAAAAGATCAGACATAAAAAGGCAAGAGGCACTGGGGAAACTTTCCCAATAGGTTGAACTTCTGACCTAGTCGTCAGATTGAAATATTTTAACTAGCATACTTGCAGTATTATAATGAGTAACAATGGCCCCCGAGAGAGAGATTGAATTTAAGTATTGATAGCTTTGTGGAAATACATTTGTCACTATAAGAATGTGTGAAGTTCTGATCCTGCAAAGGCTGGAGCATGAACAAGAAAAAAAACATTGCACTCAGCAGCAACAGTTACTAGAAGTATGTCAGATCCATAACTGCAAAACTAGAAAGGTTAGAATATTTGCATAAGAAAGGGGTGATTAAGAGATATGATTAAACTACATAAAATCATAACCCAATTAGAAGATGTGGTTGCTTACTTTTTCATGTAATCCTTGAATTAAGTATGGGTAGCCCAAAAATTCTTTAGCATGAGGAGCAACCACATGTACTTTGGTCAAACTTCCCAGAGGCTGCTACTGAGTGATTATGTCATTCTATTTCCTAGAACAGCTTGAGCAGAAAATCTTACAAAGCAAGTCTTCCTTTGCAAAGTAAGAAGAGAACCCTATGCCCCTAGAGTATCTGTTCTTTCTTTCTAAGAGGGATACCTTCTGATTCAGAGGATGTCCACCAGTTAAACAGTTTGTGCAAGTACCATTTTAAGCATCAAGAGATCACTGCACCCCTGCTAATGCTTATTTGAGAAAAGCCATGGTTTGTTTGATTGTTTTATACAGGGCAACGTTCAAACAGATGTACCCACCTTTGCGTTGTGAAGTATCAAGTCCAGGAGGAACCATAACATGTACTTTCTCTGAATATGTGCACTGTGCTCCAGCTTGTTCTGATTGTTGTCCCTCTCAACTTTGTATAGGGCCTCGTCCTGCAGGTATCAGAAGGACTGTATCATGTGTTTCTTTCCTCCATGTGTAGACTGGCATTCTCTGAGATGTTCTGTCAAAGCCGTTAGGGAAGAGCACAAGCAGAGTGTAATTAAAACACAGGCAGAACTGGATATGAAAAACTGCCTGACATTGCAACCCCTGTTCTCTTTTTGTGTTAGTATAGAGCCAAAAAGTCTCTAGGCATCTAATTAATATAACCTCGTATTAAACACAGCTTAGTACAAGACAGCTCACTACAACTGCAGTATGACTGTACATTAAAGCTCCTGGTTTGGCAACCTTACTTGCAGAATTATCTCCTCAAGGAGGCTTGTCTATAATCTATTCAGGTACGCTCCTATACAGTCTCTTATGGAAAGAGCTGAATGATTGTCCAGGTCCTAGAGATTGAATTAAAAGGTTTCATCTGAAGTAGGAAAACAAGTACCTATTCTGAAGGTATCTGGCCTGTTGGAACAGATCTTTTTTAAGTTTTGACCCTTATGCCCCAATGTATTTTTCTGGTAGAGTTGCTGAAGGACTGCTCCAGAGCTGGCAGTGCTTCTGTGGATTTGGCACATAAATATCTAAGCAATCCATTGATTATAGTACCTCTTTCATCCAATGAAGTATTTTTAACATTTTAGGTTACAGTAGCCCCTCCACATTTGCCTCAGAACCCTCACAAAAGTGGAAAAACATTAATAACTCCCTCTCCAAAAATCCCCCTCCATTTCCCCTTGGGAGCTTCCCCCTGCCATTCCTTTGCCTGTGGCCCTGGCCTGGTGGGGAGAGAAAAAGACAAGCTAAAAAGCTTACTGGTACTTTCACCTCAGACAGAGAAGAGCATAGTTCTGGGGCTCTAGCTACTTCCAGTCACCATCTTGAGAAAATTGGGGTAGAAACAGAGCACCTGACCAATCAGCAGCCATTACACAGCAGAATGTGCAGCAACATGGCAGAGAGGACGCACCTCCAGCAGTGAGGGGGGATTTTGCTCACAAAAAAAGGGGGAAAAGTCCATTTTAAACACAAACTCACAAGCCTGGGGTGAGGAATACAAAAGAATGGGAGGAGAAAAATGGCAGGGGGAGCAAGCATGTGTCTTGTGAATAATCAAATTTGCAAAGGTCAAACCTGTGAATGTGGAGGGAAATGATATTTAGAAGTGACTTTCTGTGCTAAAATTCAATTTAATTCTCATGTTACTGAAGTAGCATATGACCTGCTTCCATTATTTCTCTTTTATTAAAAGAACAGGAATAGGTATCATGTGGGAGTGTGGCCCCAAGGCCAGTTTTACAGCCCATGATCCTCTCCCAGACCCGTTCCCATTGTCATCATGGAACAATTTTGGAGCAGAAAAATTGCTACTCTTAAAAACCTCCTGGACTAGCAACCCATTTGTAAACATATTGTAGGCTCCCTATACCATAACCCGTTTTACTCTACCGAAAGTACATTTCCAACCACTTCCAGTTTGGTTTTTGTATTTCTTTTTGGGCAGTTTGGTGTGGCTCATGGTAGAGCTTAGAAGAGCCTGCTTTAGAATATGGAGAAGGTTAGGCTAGACAGTGACTGTTCCAGAGTCTGCCTAAGTCTGATATTCTGCTCTGGTGTTTCCCAACCGTAGGTCCCCAGATGATGTTGGTACTTCCCCTCTCAGAGTTCCTCACTACTGGCCATGCTGGCTGGGGCTTCTAAACACTGAAGTCTTGACAACATTTTACTGTGGTATCCAAGGTTGGGAACCATGACTCTAATCCTTAAGCCAGAATGGCTCTCTTCCTGGACTTTTGTAGAAAACCCACACAAACTGGCTGAACAGCACAGTTGGGACATATATAGCATATTCTCTCTTGTTTAGCAATGTTTGTAAATGTTCAGTTGGTTTGTTTTTTAAAATGTGTAATCTGCATAGGATATTTTATAAATAGAAGTCTGTATAAAACTATTTTAAATAAATGATAATGTATATGGTTGATCAAACAGATATTGTTTTTGAGAAGGAAAAATGTTGTGTGCCAAGCTGATACAAAAAGGATTGTGAAGTGTCCAAATTTAAACATATTTATTCAGAAATAATTCCTATTGTTGTTTAATGAAGATTATTTGTAAAACAGTACAAATTAACCCTCCTTAATTCTGAAGAGGGCTTCCTCCAAATGAGATGAAACATGCAAAATAATCCAAAGACCTTCAATTTTTTCTTCTCTGGAGATCAGTATTGGTGCTGTTTGGTGAATACACTAGGAAGTTGTTTTTTTAGGGCCCTGAACTGAGAGACTGTTATAGGGTGAGTCAGTTCTCCTTTTTTCAGTTTCTGCAGCAGAGGTCAAGAAAGATGCACTAAGCTATAAGCCACTAGTGGAATCAGCACTTAAAAGTCACTTAGAATAGGGGTAGCCACCTGTGGAAGGCTAGGGGTCCACATTTGTCTTCCATGAGAACTTAGAAAGCTGCATCCTTCACTACACTCTCCTGCATTTTTTAAAAGTTATACCCCAAACACTCTGGGGAATGCTTGGGCCATTGACCCAGGGCCATTTTAGGTCGAGGAGGGGCCTTTTATAACAACAGGAAATGAGCAAAAGTCACTTGCAGTTCACTTCCTGTTTAAAAAGAAAGGCCTCTCCTGGACTTAAATTGGCCCTGGTGGTTGAAATGTTGTGAAAATGACCTTCATGAAAATTTTTTGAAAAGTTCTACAAAAACAGTGCTGGGAGCAATATGCATCTCACAGGCTGCATTTTGCCCTCCCTGATTTAAATGAGTGGTTAGATTTGTATAGCTCATCAGGGACAAAAACATTCCTGAGTGTAAATGGGATTATAGACAAATTTCAGCTCAGCCAAATTTATCTACCCTAGATTTTCCCAATAAAAGAGTTTGGAAGAAGTCAAGTGCATGCAACTGTTCTCACACATAAAATAATGTACAGTATATCCTATCATTTCCCTTTGACTTTTAGCAAACTGGTTTTACGGAGTCAAACAGACTTCCGGCATTCTATGCAAATTCTATCAGAGCTTCAGAAAGTTACTTTTTTGAATTATAGTAGTTAGAATCTCAGCCAGCATGGCCACTGGACACATAGACTAATGGTTTCTGGGAGCTGTAGTCTAGTAATATTTTGAACATCTGCTGCAGATGTGCTAGTATACTGTAGTGATTTCTTGGTTGCAAGCTGTAAGTTAGGATAAGCAACAACTCTTAGAGGATGGGGAGACCCAGGCCTCTATAATATTGAGCTCCTTGGAGCAGACCAGAAAAGAAAGCAGGATGTAAATAGAATAAATAATAAGAATGCCCAGTTGTTTGGATCAGAATACCTTTAGTTGAAATTAGTAAAGGATCACCTGAGACCATTTGCATGGCAAAGAAGGCTTAACTGTTTAATAACTGTCTTTCAGAAAGTCAACTTGCAAAACTGATCTCTTCTGATAGTTTAATACATTTCCCTAAATGAAAGTAAGGAAGAATGCATTCATGTAGGACACCTGTTTAATATGATTCAAATGATTCATTAATTGTTGTAAGGAAGGATATTTTGTTTCAATTGTACAGATGTGTAATCAGTATGTACTCTTAGGTCACCCTGTATGGCAGAGCTTTCCCAACTTTTCATGTTGGTGACACGCTTTTTAGACATGCATCATTTTGCAACACAGTAATTCAATAAGTAATTCAGTAAATGAAGGCAGCCCCTCCACCCAAGCCTGACCTACCCCTGCCCTGCTGGGGTCTTCCTCACACCGGGGTGGCTGCGATGGCAGCGGGAGAGGCAGCACCTCCACTTGAGCCTGGCCTGCCACCGCCCTTGCCAAGGTCTTCTTCACCCTGGGACGGCGGCGGGAGAGGCTGCCCCTCCACCCATTATGTTCGTGCAACACATCTACACACTGCAGCCAACACACTAATGTGTCACAACACACAGTTTGGAAAGCTCTGCTGTATGGTATTGATAGTTAATATGGTAGTTCCTAGTTGCCTGAGATTATAAAATACTCCTTTGCATTCTGTTGAAATAGGATGGCATCTATAATGGAACTCTTAACTGTTAATGAATAATTGAATATTAGATCATAAATTACATAATACGTTTTCAGGTTGATGCTTCTGTTATCTACTGATAGCATGGGAGTTCTGTGCCAAGAGCCTGGGTCTTAGATTACTGCTCTACAAACTCTTTCCACTCTGAACAGTTTACAGTTCCTGAGCTGTGCTTGTTTCAGTGCTTTGAAGTGTTAATTATTTAAATTACAATTCCTAGAACCCCCCCTACCCAGCCAGCATGATCACCAAAATACTTGTGGTTGTAATCCAAATAAGTAACTTCTCCATGCTCTGTCTATTTCACTATCTCTTCCATTGTGTTTACATGTGTTATGTCTTGATTATAGCTTTGTTCTGTTAAACCAAGATGGAGAAGTGGACAAGAGGTCAAAAGAGTAAATGGGGAGGGGCGGGTTGAGTTACCTTACAATTAATAAGTTCTGAGTACAAGTTTCTCTGATCCAGAAAGAACATCTGCTGAGTTTTAAGGTCTTAAAAAAGCCAGAAAGAATTGGAAAGTGTCTCTGATCAAGATTTTGAAAGCTGCCTCACTTAATGGTTTGCTCGTTCTCTCAAAAAATAAACATCTCTGCCCAAAACCAAAACCCAGTCTTCTCTTTTAAATACTCAAGAGTGTTGCATTCTAAGCAACACAAGAATATGGTAGCTATCCTTTTTGTCATGTTGCACTGTGTCTTGAGATTCCAGTGATTTTTGTAGATCTTATCATCTTCCTCAGAACAAGAACTGCTAAGGCATATCTGATTGGCGTTTGGCAATCAGCTCTTGAAAAAAAATGTACATAGGAGAGTTGTTTTTAAATCCTCTCTTTTTAACTCACCAATCAAAGAAGTTGCAAAGTTTATTTGAAAACAGCCTTACTGCTGTTGATCTTGGCACCATTGCTTCCTACTGCTAATGCTGCTCCATTCAATGCAAAAGCCTTTATTGAATTTTTTGGCAGATAAGGAATAAGTGTGTCTGACTCAGCTGAGATTAATCAGCAGAAGTGTGTGCTTGTGTGTGTGTGTGTGTGTGTGTGTGAGAGAGAGAGAGAGAGAAAGGGAGAAGAATCCAGTCATGTACATTGTCTTCTTATATTAACTTAAATGAGCTTCAGGTTTTTTTTTCCTTTTATGCAATAAAAACAACTAAGACTTCTCTTTTGTGAAATTCTGATGTAAAGATAGGCTCCCTCCCTCTGTCTCTCTCTCTCTCTGCATGACTGTGCACTCATATGTGTATACATACAGCTCAAGAATGGACAATGTCTGGTGGTTCCTTCAGGTGTTGTTGGTCTGCATCTTCCATCAGCCCTCAGTATTGGCCATGCTGGTTAGGGCTGATGAGAATTGCAATCCAACCGCATCTGGAAGACCACAAGTTGCTTGACCCTCATTTAAAGGCTGAAGGTTTATAAAACTTGTCAAGAGGAGGACATCAGCTAGCTTTACTTCAGGATAGATCTAGGGTTCACTTTTGATACAAATGTGTGAAAGTTGAGTGTTCAGCAGCATGTATCTCACTTTAAGTAAATATGTGAGAAGGGGATTATGCTAAGCTCACCTACTCCATCATGATACTTTCCTCCTGTCAAGAACAAAAGTATGAAGAGGAGACCCTCTATATTTGGAGGTTCAGGACACAGTTGGGAACCCTGAAAATTCCAGATGGGTGTGTATAAAGTCTTCAAGTGTAACATAGCCACTACTTTTCAGAAAGTTGCTCTCCACCCATGGAGAGGTTGGGGTTAGTGTTCTCCCCTTTTCATGTGCTTAATTAAACTAGATGACACAATCGCTTTGTGGAAATTAGACACAGACATCATTATGGATAGACTTATGTTCAGAAGGAGAAATGGGCAGGCAGAATGGGATGGGGTAAGGCAAAGTTGTTGCTCCTTGGCCAAGACTTGGCTTGGCTTGGAATGTAAAGGTTTTTAAAAGGTAGGTGTATCTCCATTGGTTTGTGACAGCTGACAGACCACCACCCCCTTTCTGCATCCTAGAAGGCAGTCTTGACCCACAGAGCCTGACCTAACTGAGAAAAGGCCCTGATACCTAAGAGGGAAGGGATAAAGACTTTTGCCCATTGCTTGTTATCATCGTCAAACAAGTTTAAGATGCTTCAATACCAGTCATATTTATTGTAGCTGAGTAATAATTATTGTTCAGTAAGCTAAAAGTGAAGATGAAATAGGTTCCATGGAGCTGTCAGTACATTGCTGTATCACCCAGCAGTGCCTGTTATCAAAGGCAAAGAGACTTATATAATGTCCATGCATAAATAAGTGCTGTTTTGCCAAGATGAATGAATTAATGTTAAATCTTGTTTGTTCTGTTAAAAAAAGGCAGAACTAAAAACAAGGAAAGGAAATCAGTGATGATTCCTACTCTTCGTTTCTGGAAAATACACGCTGGGACAACTGAGAGAGCCTATTCATCACCGTTTTCCTACGTATATCAGTAAGAGACAATGAAATAGATTGAACTGGTAAAAAAAGAATAGTTAGAGATAGTACTTTGCCGGTCCACTGCTACTACAGTTTATCACCTACCAAAAGACACAGTTCTAAGATCCTTAAATCTTCTCTGTGAGACAGTTTTAGTATTGTAGTTCAGGGAGAATTCTAACCTCATCAGAGTACAAATCCCATGACTCCATGGGATGGTGCCATGACAGTTAAAGTGATACTGAACTGCTGTAGTAGTAGTAGTAGTCATAGTAAAAATAATTTTATTTGTTACCCACCTCTTCCCAAGACTTGAGGTGGGGTACAAAATATAGAACTAAAAAATCATAAGCAAAATACACTAAAACATAGATTGATTAATACAAATATACTATGATTAAAATATGTCATGATTAAAGTACAATTAAAAGTACAGTTAAAATGCAGTTAAAAGTACAATTCAAAACACAATTAAAAATAGACTGGGTAGGCCTGCCTGTAACTATAGTGTAGATACACTCCAGCTCGGATTACTCAGAAGACATTGAAATACAAATGGACTAAGAGTGGCATAATATGGGTACTCTGTAAAAGTGAATGAACAAAAAAAAAATGACAACTACAGAGAAAAAGTTTTAAGTCATCATGTCTGTCTCTACCCACTGCTGTAGGGGTTTTTTTAAAGACTGTTATTAAAGCTAGGCAGTCAATGATATGTGGGATGGGCATGGAAGAATGTACCTTATATTGAATGACATGATGGAGGGCAGAATATCCAGTGTTAGATGTGGTGGATAAGGATTTACTTTTTATTCCCTGATTTCCCAAGTATGGCACGCTGTTTTTCTCCAGAGGAATTAATTTATCTGGGAAGAAATGAAAGATTGCACTCAGGAACACTACAGGTCTGGAGGCTAACACTGGTTTCTTGCCCCCAGTATTCTTCTTCACCATTAAGAATCCAGTTTGCTCTTGTCTTCTTAGTTCCATCCTCATTCTTTTTGTTTGAATTTTTTTTTTAATTACATAAGGGCATTCCAGATCGTTTGGTGAGTTTAGCAGAGTATTGTGCACTGAGTTTGTCAAAAGAAATATTGATGTTATTTCTCTTCCTGTACAATGATGTTCTTGAGCTGTATAAAAAGTGTGATGTAAAATGAGGTGACCAGACTATAGTCTGGTGAGGGCTTTAGATAGCATATGTCACTGACCTTGAACCAACTAGACTGGCTTCCAGTTTGTAGTAGAGGGTTGGCTACGTTTGTGAATACATGAGATAGGTCCTTTTCTTTAGCAGCACTCCAGTGAAATCCTTCATGTGAGAAGTCAAATTGACTCCATCCCTACTGAATTTTAGACTGTTAGCCAAGTTTGCAGTGTTTTTGCCAGCCATTTGATGGATGTTAATAGTGTTTTGGCTTCTATTAAAGAATGCGTTATTCCCTTTTTTATTATATTGCATTATTGCCTCATTTTAAATTGTACATTGCTTTGATGGCCCTAGTGGGCAGAAAAGCTATTTAGAAATAGTTTAAATAATAACAACAAATAAGCATCAGATTGTTCTCATTTCTTCTTTGATTCCTGGAGCAGATGTGGATGAGTGTGCAGAAGGGAACGGTGGCTGCCAGCAGACCTGTGTCAACATGATGGGGAGCTACGAGTGCCACTGCCGTGATGGCTTTTTCTTGAGTGACAACCAGCACACTTGTATCCAGCGCCCAGAAGGTTGGTCTCTATGGTTTAATATTTCCTGCCCTCCGTATCATTCATTCTCTATATCAGTCCAGAGAGTTTTAAAAAAAAGAAAAAGATATATATAAATAATGATATGGGCAATGTAGGGCTTTAAGTTTTAATTCATTTTATCATATGGGAGAAGACACTGAGAAAACCACTAATTCTTGCTGAAAAATCTTCCTATTGGGAGTGGGCAAGATGTAGCCCAAGGCTCTTTTGGATGTTACCACAGCCTCAACTCCCCCCCTCCACAACCAGTGCTCACCCTTTCAAATCTTTTCCTAGGAGAAATGCTCAGCAATGTCCCCAGGGTGGCCATTTCACCCCGTTTTTTAGGGGTATTTGTGGCTCATACTGACCTAAATCAAGTGATGGGAGGCAAAAAGAGGGCAGGGGACAAAATGGTAAGTTGCTCCCACTGGAGGCTGGGGATGGGTACTGTTTGCCAACTTTAGATTTAAAATATTTTATTTACCAGTAGGAAACTCTTGTTGCAGGGATGGGAGGGGCAAAATTATGGAGAGTCTAGCCTGGATCCCTCTGAGAGAGGTGCCATGATACAACACTGTATCCTCTGACTCCCTGATATCTTTTTAAACAGTGATGGACTAATAGCACCATACCGGAAGTCTAGATGGCACTAAGTAGTATTTGTGAGGTGCAGTAGGATGGGGTGGTCTTGATCATTTGTCTGGACTAAGAGTGATCACTATGGATGTAGGCCAGTACTGGTCTCCATATGGACAGCAGTTTTCAATTTACTGATTCACAGCACCCGTCATCCATAAAGTCCTTTTTTTCTGGAAGTGCCACAAGTTAACATCTGGTTGTTGTTCTGCTAAGAGAGTCCGGTTCTTTAGCTGGAGTTGAGTTCTGGATATTTTTTGCCATTAATATCCCACATGTTGCCTATGGTATCTTGGCTACTGATGTGATTATTAGAACAAATGCAATTGATTAAAGCTTAATTTATAGACTCATGTTAATAATCTAGTAACTACCACTTTTTCTTTTTATATAAAGTGCAAGCTCTTTTGTCTGGGGCAACAGTTGTCAGAAATCTATTGGTTACAGGTGTATCAAGGAGTGAGCATATCACATCAATATTAAAATCACTCTAGTGGCTGCCAGTCAGTTTCTGGGCAAATTACGAAGTATGGGTTATGACTTTTAAAGCTCTACATGGTTTGGGTCCAAGTTACCTGCAGGATCGCTTCTTCCTGTACAATCTGCCCCATACGCTTGGGTCCTCTGGGGGCCATTTATTTAAACCAGAGAGGACTAGACTGGCAATGGTCACCCAGAGGCCCTTTTCGTTCCTCTCCCATAGACTGTGGAATTACCTGCCGAAAGAGATTCGGTAGGTAGACATGCTGTCTGAATTTTAAAAAGCACTAAAGATCTACGTCTTCCAGCAGGCCTACCTAGTCAATTTTTAACTATGAATCTTAAATTGGTATATTTTAAATGGTTTTATGTGTTTTAAGTTGTATTTTAATCTACGTTGTACCCCACCTTAGTCTTGGGGAGAGGCAAGTAAGAAATAGAATATCATCATCATCATCATCATCATCATCATCATCATCATCATCATCATCATCATCTATCATTACTAGCCACCTTCAGAAGATGTTGACAGAAAAGCAGTCTGTAAATGTTTTAATGGATTGATAAATAAACATGTAACTGTCTTGTTAATCAGCCTACATGTACCATGTATTTTCCCACCCACACTAAATAGAAATGGCGGTGATGTTTTCTTGAATGTGGGTTAAATTGCAATCTAGAGCCAGTGGGAAGCTGCTGCATGGTCAGTTAAAGAGCTACGGTCTGCACAGATCTGCTCAGCCCACATTATCAACACAGCAAATCAGTAGTGTGACATCCTCTTTATTCAGTACCCATCACTGTGGTGTCTAATTACTGTTATCCCTTCTGCCCAGGCTTTGTAAGAGGTTTGTAACACATTACTTTCCCATGCAGAAAAGGTAAGTCAGATGGAATTTGTTGTTGTTATTTAGCCTCGGCATGTGACAGACCTATAAATGAGAATCGTCCATGAACACAGTCATCAGATGCCCTGCTCAGGTCTTGTATATTCAACATTGTGACTTCCTTTATTGAATCAATCCATCTGTAATATGATCTTCCTCTTCTCCTATTGCCTCCCACTCTACCAAGTATTATTGTCCTTTCTGTTGTCTCCTGATATGTCCAAAGTACAATAGCCTCATTTTGGTCATTTTGGTTTCCTTGGAGATTTCAAGCTTGATTTACTCTAGGATGCATTTATTTGTCTTTTAAGCAATCTGTGGTATCTGTAATACTGTCCTTCAGCACAGCATTTCTTCCTGTGAGCTTTCTTCATTGTCTACCTTTCCATACATATTTCCATTCAGAGAAATGACAAATATTGTGGCATGGATGGTTTTGACTTTGGTATTTAATGATATATCTTTACACTTGTATATGCTTGTTGTTTCATGGCTGCCTTTCCAAGTCTTGATTTTTTGACTATGGGTCCCCATTTTGATTAATGACCAAGCAAAGGCATAGAAAATCTTTGACTGTTCCAGTACTTTCATCACACATTTTGAAGTTAAATATGGATTAACAAAGTTTTTATATCTTGCAGCTAAATTATAATACTGCTTGGTATTTAAGCATCAGAGATACCATCATGTTATCATACTTAAAACAACTTTATAAGAAAGATGTGTACTACTATCATCCCAATTATGTCAATCATCTCCCAGTGAAGCTGAGGCTGAGAGAAAGTGGCTTTTCTAAGGACATCTAAGGAGTTCATGGGAAAAATGACAGTCATAGCAGGTGTCAAGGTTGTCAGGTGTTAGATCTGAGCCTGAGAACTAGGAGTTGAGCAAAGGGATCAAAGCCAAGTGTCAAGGTTGGACATCAAGACCAAGGAATGCACAGAAACATACCAGGGCCAGGAAGATCTTGTGTGTATGTGTGTGGGTGCACACGCATGCACCTTCAAGTGGCCTGTTGACTTCTGGCAAATCAATGAATTTCATAAAGTTTTCTTAGGCAAGTAATACTCACAGATTGTTTGCCAACTCCTTACTCTGAAATATAACCTATAGCACCTGGTATTCATTGGTGGTCTCCCATCTAAACACTAACCAGGACTAATCCTGCTTAGCCTTCCAAGATCAGATGGGATCTGGTGCCTTTAAAGTATTTAGGCCCTGTGACCTTATTATTCATAAAAGGTCCCAGCCCAAACAATTTCTTATGATCCTTCCTGTCTGTGTGGGCCTGATAGCTAGCCTGAATGAGCAGAGCTAGTCTAGAATCTCCAGATTCTTCACCACCAAGAAATTATTCCAAGCCACAGTTCTAAAAGTTAACTGAATGGGATAGCTACCCACAAAAACAAAAGTTCTTGGTTCTTGCAACTCCTGAGAGTCCTTGATATGTAGTTCAGTCTTGTAACCACTGTGCTGTATAAGTTTCATGCAAGTGGGACGGAAGACCAGTTTTGTGAGGAAGAGGCGCAGCTGTGTTTCATGTTAACTGTCAGGAAGACAAGCTGCTTAAAATTTGTTGGAGACTATTGATGTCATTTAGAGGAGTTGCAACAAAACCAGACAAGCTTTTTGATCCAGTCTTCAAAGACCTTGTGGGTCGCTTTCAAAAACATCTGAAACACTAATGCCAAGTGGAGGCAGCTAACCCAAATGATTTACTGAAGTAAAAGATAGAAGGAGAAAAAAATGTCTTACCACAACAACTCATGGACTCGCCTTTTCTTGTCATTTCTTGTGTTGTTGGGTTTTGCCACCTCTTCCTTGATGTTTGTTTTCTGTTGCTTGGAAGAACTAAAAGTCCAAGAAATGAAGAGGTCATGTTTTCACCACTAAATTTTGCTGTCTGCAGCTGGCACAGGATCCTGTTTTGATTTGTTTTCTCCTTCTGCTCCAATCCATGCTGCCCATGAACTAAAACAGTTTGTTGTGGTAACTTTCCTCTTTTGAGTTGCCAGGTAATACTGATGCATCTGGCTCTTGGTACAATTTAAAGTAGTTTGAATTGATTGATCCATGATCTCCTGAATTCCAATCCCAGATCCAGCTCAAACTGTCTGACAATCAGAGAGTTCTTTTTCCTTTTTTAGTTTTATTTTTAACTTCCTTGCTAACCATTGAAAAGCTTCTTTTTTATGCTGAGAGTGCTAATTTAGGCATTGTTCTCCTACCTCTGTCTTTATAAAGGATTGATGGTTCTTTGCCTTACGTTTGCTGATCTCTATATCTATTTGGAGTTTCTTAGACTTTACCACATGGGTTACCCTGAACTCAAAAGATAGTAAGCCTCCTATTTCTGCTTGCTGGGAGATATCTTTTGTACCCACTATCTGGGGGCAGAAGTGGACTTTGGTACATGCAATAGCTCCTTTCTTCTCCCAGCAGCTGCACATTTGCACCTGCCAGTCAGGTGGCTGGCTGATTCAGGTGAGAGGCTCACCATGACATATGTGGATTTCATTCATATCTGCTGACTGGATATACAGAGGTAATGTGGCATATCCTTGGCACAGTGTATTTTTGTGCTCCCACTATGTAAATTGCTCTTCACCAAGTTATATATTATGCTAGAGGTGGGTATTAGGTTACAAGTGGGTAGATTTCAACTGAACATTAGAAGGAACTTCTTGACAGTAAGAGCAGTTCAGCAATGGAACCAATTGCCTAGAGAGAAAGTTGAGTGTCCTTCTCTGAATGTCTTCAGAAAGAAGCTGGGCAGCTATCTGCTGGGGATTCTTTAGCTGGAAATCCTGCACAGAGCAGAGGGATTGGACTTGATGGCCCATGAGGCTTTTCCAACTCTGTAATTTTACAACTCTAAACTGAAACATTGCCATGGCTTTGAGCCACTGCCAGTTGATGTGGCTGAGGAGGAATTTTATTCAGGAAAGAATTAGCTGCCGCCTCATGGGATTTTTGCTTACTTCATGGCAACGATTGTCTTCAAGTCAGAATTACTGATAGTATTATATACATGTTGTCACAACTGTATTAGCACAGTTTGCATGTTTGGGCATGGGCCAAGCTCAGGGGTGGGTAGTGGTGGTTTTCTTAAAGGAGCATAAGGGTGAAACCTAGAAGGATCAGCCCAGCTTGAAGCCCTGCAGGCTGGCCTCATTTTTTGATGACAGGAGGAGGACCACCCAGCAGTTCACATAGCATCGAGGCCTATTGTCCCTGCCATTCTCATAGTTTCCCAGCAGGTAGGATGGGATGGACACTGACTGGCAGGAGGATCAACTGATAATGATGATCTGGTCTCCATGAAAAGCCAAAACTGCACTAAACTGTAAACAATAAAATTGTGCCCCCTTTCGTCCCATGAAGTTGTGTGTTGCCTCTTTTGTTTCTCTCCTCTGGGAGTGGTGTGTGTGTACTTGTGTGTATCCATCACTGTGGGCGCAAAAACATCATTATCTAATAGGCAGATTTATATCAGTGTTCCCCTTGAGAATATCTTAAGCTTTGAACTCTCTGTATAACAGGATAATATGTGGCTTTGTAATTCATTTATGTATGATAAAGTTAACAATTAGCTTATGCAGTTACACACTCCTTGTGGGACTTTGTCATATCATGGGCACATTTCTAGTCTAGGCACATTATCTTTCATAGACATTGCATATTTCTTCCTATAAGGAATATTTATCATATTTAAAAAGCATGTGGTACATATAATAAATGAATATAATATGTGTACATGTGTATGTGTACAACAACCTACACAATGTATTTAGTATATGAGCATCACACATCTCACATTTCATCTGTTGAAGAAATTTGCACATCTCATGCAGAACATTTGTATATTTGGTAGCATCTTAGCATTTGCAGTATGTTGCATTAATTCATCCTAGCTATAACTGTTATTTCAGAATATATTTCTAACTCTGTGCAGAGACTATTAATAACTCTGTCTGAATGGTGACATTTTAGTCAGAGTACTATACATTCAGAAGTGTTCCCACCCATTCTGTAGGTTGCAAACAGCAGCATCTGTATCATTGGTACAGTTTCTAACAACTTTTATTGTTGTTATAGACATTTGTTTATCTCTGTTTCACATCCAATATAATTTGAGAAACATGCTATCCGAACAAGATTGTTTCGGGAGCTCCAAAATATTCAGTCTTTCTTCCCATACAGGACTTGAGGCCCTGCCCTAAGTAATTCATCTGGATAGTGAAGTCCTTTGGCTTCAGGATCCAAAAACTTGCTCTGCTCCTAGATGATTCAGTGCTTTATTTAGGGTTCAGCCTGACTCCACCAAGCTGTTTCCCGCACATGCTGCTGACTTTGCTCCTTCGTCATCTCTGAACTATGCAAGTTACTTGTTTATTTATTGCAAGTGGTTCTTTAGCTTCCAATACCTACCTTCTATTGAGCGCTCATGTGTGAAATCTGTAATGTCACCTGGGCCGTTTTCTGTTCTTAACTTTGGATACAATTAATGACTTTCTGTTTCTTTTGCACTGATCGGGTTTTGATGCCAGTGTCCTTTTATTAAAGTCACTCATATCTCATGAAACATTTCTGTCAGTGAATTCCATTTTTCTCAGTTTTCCTTGTTTGCTGAAATCTGTCAGGCTCTGTTCTTTGCTCCTTTTTTGTTTATCCTTTATTTTGCATTTTTACCTCTTCTCTTGGCCTGAAGAGCCATTGATGGTATCTTAATTGAAGTCCAGGTCTGTCTTTCAGCTCCCTTTGAGTTCTCCTCTGTTCTTCTTAGTATTTCCAGTTGTCTCACACCTGTTTATTTGTACTTGTCAGATCATTATCTCAAACCCAGTTTGCAGGAGACAGATTGTGTTGTATTTACCACCTGTTTACTTTCACTTCTCTCTTCTCATTCTAGGTCAGGTATCTTCATTAGTTTTGTCTCCATATTAAGACCTTGGGCATGATTCACTTTATGTCTTGGTCCACAGTGCCATTCTTGCTAATGATTGCAAATGCTTTCTTTGTAACAGTTCTGCTGTTTGTCCGTTCTTATGTACTGATTCTGCTATAATCCTTTAGTTCTATGTCATGTTGACAACTGTTGATGAGCAAGTAATATTTGGCTTACTGGCTTTGTCTCTCAGCAAAAGTCTAATCTCAGTTATTTTTCCCCCTTTCTTTGCAATTAAATAATGCCATCTCTCTCTTTCTTTTTAATTGCTTCCTATGCCGGTCCATATTAAGTTTAAACTTCTTACAACCTTTTGTTCTTTTCGTGATCTTTCCCCTTTCTCATCTGTTTGACTTGCTTTCTCTGTACTCTGTGTTCCTTCTGTAGTCTTGCCATTTATCAAATACTAATCATCTTACTAAAATCAAGCACCCTTACTTGCATCTTTCTTGTGACCCTGTATGCATAACACACATACATTCTCAGTCTTCAGATACTCTCCTTTGCTTTGCTTTAAGATTTCTTTTTTAAATATATTCTTTTCTTCTGTTTCTTTTTCAGGAATTCTGTCTGATTTTTAATTTACTTTTCTTAATTGTTTAACTACAAAATAGGGTTTAAAAAAAAACAAGTTACAGACTTCCCCCACTTATCTGATAGGTTAAGAACCAAAATGTTGTCAAAAGTGGAATTGGCCAAAAAGTAGAGCCCATGTAGAGAACATGAGGGAATTTTGGAAGCTGCTTGCAAGGTCTCTCAGTCAGCTTGGTGCTTGCCCTCCCCTCAGCTCACTTTGCAAATAATGTGCACATGCACATATGTGGACTTCTCATTGAATTAACAGGACAGGTTTGTAATTTACAACTGTCAAAAGAGAGAAACTTTGAAAAATGAGTCAATGAAAAGTGGGGGACACCTGTATCTCTTTTTGTCTTCTTTTAGTCTTGGCACAGTGAGGACAAAGATTCTCCCTCTACATTTTCTCTGCTTTTGTCTCATATGTTTGAGACCTGAGAGCCTATAGGCAGAGGCTTGTGAAAAATCAATAAATCGTGGCACATAGCAGGATAGCTTTTTTCTTAGGGAAAAAGTACCTGATACAGAAATAACAACAGTTGATTTTGTAATTAAAGGCGGCTCAGCAGAACTGGGGGAACTTGCTTTTTGAACTGTTATTTACAGAATACCCAAGCTAGGGTAGCCAAGGGTATTCTAGGAATCATAGTACACTCAAAATAAATGTGAGTACTGTACCTCACAGAGCCAGATGACAGTCCTTCTACCTGCTTCAGAGCTATATTGGAAGCTATGATTTCAGTCAGTTCTGTACAGGAGCCTTGGCTGGAACTTCTACAAGCCAGATGGAAAGATCTTGTAGGCTGTTTATGAACTGGGAATTCTTCACTGCTATAACCAACAGCAATAGTGCAACAACAGGGTTCTGCAGCACCAAGCAAGGGAACACAGCTGACGTATAATGATGTGTGACATGAGACCATATCAATCTGTCCCACTGTCAACAACAACCTGGTGGCGCAGTGGTTAAATGCCAGTACCACAAGCCACAAGGTTGTGAGTTCGATCCTGCCGGGCTCCAAGGTTGACTCAGCCTTCCATCCTTCCGCAGGTCGGTAAAATGAGTACCCAGCTTGTTGGGGGCATGTATAGAAATGTATCGAAATACATGCTATTTGTAAGTTGTTCGCCACCTCGATCCATATGGAGAGGCGGGATACAAATAAATAAATAAAAAAAAATACACAAGTAGAAATTTGATGAAAATGGTGAAAGCACATTGTACAAATAAGAAGCCACCAAGACTCATGGTAGAATGGGAAGGGTAGACAATTTGATTGTCAGAATCCTTTACTGGTTCTCTGAATTAGGACTCTGGAGACAAGCACCCACCAAGAGCCTCCACTCTGCTATAGAGTCTGTAGTTGGAATGACAAGACACCCGATATAGGTGTGTGGAAAAAGTATCAAGGAGGGAAATCCTGTGCCGCAAAGTGTGAGTTTTGAACATCTTCCATCCTTCATTCCCAAGCTCTCCAAAGATATGAAGAGTACCCAAGAAACATGCAAGCAACATATCTTCAAAATATCCTCCCCTCCATTCCTGGAACATGGAAAGACTATAAACTGCTTAATTGGACTTCCTCAAACTACAGGTAATTTTAATTTTTCCATGTCAGTATGATTGGGATTTTTCGTACATGCCTCCCTTTTCTTGACCTTGCTGCTGATGCTCCAGCCTAGCTGCAGACCATGACTTCCACAGGTATGGCCATGATTTTCTGACAGGAATAGTGGCTGAACATCCAAGAAGCTAACCCAGAAGTTGGCTCATCCTGGTGGAGCAGCTTGTTTAAGCCCCAGTCAGAAGAAAAAAATGTGTGTAGTGAATTAGGAGAGTGAATGAGAATAGAAAAAGGAAATGCATAGAAAAGAGAAATGGAGTCCAAATGAGGGTTAAGGGTGGAATGAAATGCGTAATGGAAAGCAGAAGGAGAAGAGCTTGAAGGACATGATAGAGAACAAGAAGGAGAACTGGATATCAAGAGCAGAGGTAAAGTGAAAAAGAGAAAGGGAAAATGAGAGAGAAGATGGAAAGGGACAACAAGAAAAGGAAAGTGGATAGGCTTGAAAGAAGTTATTAAAAAGGGAAATAAATTAGTAATAGTGACTAAGATGTTTCTTAATTTGTAGGGAAAAGGGAGGAACAGAAAATCCAGCATGCATCAGGCAACTAGGATATGTTCAACAAATCTCCCCATACTTAACTGTTGAATAGTAGATTGTTAAGTGACATTTTCCAAGACGCTTACCTCTACTGTGGGTGTGATGGCAGGCATGCTACAGCCTCACAGAAGCAATATTCTACCCCTGAATGGTTAACGAGGGAGGGGGGAATCTCTAGTACTATAGACTAGATGTAGTAAGGCATATTGCCATTTATCAATGCAAGTTTTCAGTCTGACTGTGTCAGTGAAAAACAGGGGGCATGGGATTAGAGATTCCCCTCTCCCTGGAACCCAGGACTCTTTGATTTTACTCAGTTGGGATCCTTTTTGACCAAAAATCCAGGTGAGCTCTTAACTCTGCAGTAGGTAAGGCAGTGGGGAGCACAGCCAGTCTGATGGTGAACACTTGCTTCCAGTTATTGCTCATGCTGATCAAACTTTACCTTTTTGCAGGGTCAGAGGCAGAGCGCAGGGCAACAGAATAACAATGAATGAAGTTCCAATGCAGTTCCCTGTGCTAAGCAGGAGAGCATAACCACGATAACTGTGTTACCTTCCCCCAACAGGTCCCCAGGGTTGTCTCCTAGGTAAGTGCACATTCCTTTGAATGTTGGGGATCTGGGGATCTGGTTGAGGCATGACAAATTGGAAAGTACCAAAGTTGTGGCTGTCTTTATCAGTTACTTATTTTGCATGCATCCCATCACTTTCCCTGGCTGTTACAGCAACTACACATTATGTATCGGTTTGTATTCCTCCTGTATCTTTGCAGGCCATCGAGAAGCCTTCCAGCTGGTACGAAATTGAAGCTATTCCAGGTGCCATGCAGGATCTGCAGCGCAAGATCTCCAGCAGTGATCAGCATGAAATCAGCTCTTCCTATGTATGATTGCAACCTTGTTCTTACAGGGTTCCTTTGCCTTTGAATGGTGGTTGCAAGTCAGTTGTTTAACAAGTGCAGTGAAAGATACAATTTGTCTTTCACTTCTCTGTCTGACATACCACTTTAAAAGGCACAGGAGGCCTTCAAAAATAAAAAGGTGACATGCCTGTTCCTTTGGCATATTACAGAAACTTACACTTATTCACTTCTTTTGCCTGACCAAAAAGAGTACCGAAGTCCAGCCTTACCTGAGTAGTGCCAACAATAAAATACAAGCAGGGACAGCGCAGTCCAGCAGGTGCATGAGGAGGTGCTGAATGAAGCAGGAAGAGAGAAGGTGGACCAATGGTAACTGCATTATTGTTGACTATGGAACCCAGCCACATTTTTGTCCCCTTGTTATTGCCCCATCTACTTTTTTACTTTATAAATGCTGGATTTGTCAACTGCATCTATCAGTCTCATTTATTCCTGCTGTATTTATTCACAGCCATCTTAAGATTTATCTGTCTTGAATAATTTTGTAATACAGATTTTCACTCTACAAAGGGAGAGTCATCACAGCCCCTCTCTGGAATCCTAATGTATCTTTGTTTGAGCTGTTTCTCTATGAGGCTGGCTAACATTTAGACAACTCCATTTAGCAGCAAAACATTGGTTTAACTCAAGGCTGAAAACTATGTAGCCTTCTATGTGTTGTTGAATTGCAATTCTCAGCAGCCGTAGCCACAGCATAACTAATAGTGAGAAATCTTGGGAGTTGCACTTTAACAACATCTGGAGGGCTACACAGTTCCCACACTTGGCTTAACTGTTTGTTTCAAGAGTGAGTCCTAATTACAGTTACTGTTTGACTTTGTGATGCTGGAGGTAGGCAGTTGCTTGCATTCATTGTTTGTACATTGTATGAACATAGGTATTGAAACAAATTCTCTAGAACTCAACATTAGAATCTTTCATCTCTATAATCATTTGTGCAGGAGTTTCTTCCATTTCTTCAATTTCACCATGCCCCCAGCCCTGCCATGATGATCAGTATATTTCCTATCCATTAACTGTCAGAATTTGAGGAGAAATCTGTTTGTTTGTTCATTTGTTTGTTTGTTTAACTGACTACAGCTCTCAGAATTTCCCAGATGTGATAGAACCTTGTCTGCTCTTTTGAGCACTGGGTTGTATGATATCTGAGAAAGAAAATTCAGGTTAACAGTTAAGATGAATCACTATAAGCAAGAGTTCTGTTTTGGCGTCCAGCAACTTACCATTATAGAGTGACATTTTCTTCTGGGATAAGTTCTGAGCCAACTTAGGAAAAGGGCAAAACACTGCTACCTTTAAAAATAAATCCAAGGGTGTACAAAAGTGAGCCCAAGCAAATAGAGCACATTAGTGCAAACTGCTTTCTTTTTCTTACAATGCGTCCAAAACTTTCTCATTTTCTTATGCTTCCAAGGTATAGATAAACTGAAATACAACATTCAGCAGCTGAACTGAGGACATTTTATTGAACTAAAGATCTCTTTATGTCTGCTGAATATGCCTTGTTCTCCCATGGGTGGGCTTTCGGGCAGTCTGCCTAACCCCTGTGCAATTCCAACATGACCCTTCTGTGTTTTTTTGTAATTATCCCAAGTTCTGCTCTGAAGTCAAATAGGCTTTCAGTTAAATTTTGGCACTGTGCTGACAGCACCTTCTTGGAAGCTTGAGATTACACTCTGGATGGGACCATAAAATGGGCAGATGGCTGTTGTGGTTGCTTTGGTTCCCCTCTCTACACTGTAAAACGGCATGAAAAACCCCAGGCTTCCGATGTGGTCTTTCCCAGAGGGAGCAAATCAGCAGCTGCTCACCGGATACTTGTGCTTAAAATGAGATGCCTCTGAAAGGAGGGAATGGGCCAGAGCATTCAGTATGAAATTGCTTACTGGAAGCAAGCTGTGTGTGACCACAGTAGCTGTATGTTTTTGCCTTGTCTGCCTGAGGATTTTGTTAAATGTCATATAAAATCTATTCAGTGCTGTTCACTGCCCACAGAATCCAGTTTTAACAGCTGAGGCTGGAGGTGAGCTTTCCTGGTTTTCCATGAGAATGGAGTAACCAAACTGTGGGTGTCATCAGTTTTCCATCAGCATTCCATTATGAGTCCAGAAGAGGGAACGAGAAACATTCAGAGGTTTGTTGACTATTTCAATGCTGTAGCATAAAACCAGGGAATAAAATAGTTTAGGTACATGAAAGAGGGCTAACATGTTGGCAGAACAAACCAGATGGGGATAGAGAAGCAGCTGTCATACACTGGAATCTTCTTGGTGGTTTACATTAGTGTAATCTGAGGTAACAGTACTATAAATGCTTTGTCTTTTCCAGTTGTTGCACAAAGCAATATTTCCTTGTACAGTGGTTTTATCTAGCCATGCAATGGCTATTGGATGATGCCACAGCACAGACCCAGCCCCCAACACAAATACAGACATACTTTGGTTAACAAAGCTCTGATCTCTGATAAAACAGCCTCTTTTAGTTTTTTATGCCCACTTTTCTTCCTCATCCTCTGTCTAGACCAATGGTTCTCAACCTTCCTAATGCCGCGACCCCTTAATGCAGTTCCTCATGTTGTGGTGACCCTTAACCATAAAATCATTTTCATTATTTTTATTTATTATTTATTTATTTATTTATTTGGTTAGTTAGTTAGTTATTTCCAACATCAAATAGATTGGAAACACTGCCCTAAATCACTGCTCTGGATAGACTTCTAATGCCTAAAAACTGGTAACCCTCCCCCCTTTTTTTAAGCACAGAAAGCGTCCATCAATGCCAGAATTAAGGCAGTAGTTCTTGTTCTGAATGTTGGGTTTCCACAGTTCAAAAAGCCAGTCACTCCCAAAGGCAATGCCGAAACAGCCCACATTTTACACGAGGCGCAGGGAGGAAAGGACAGGGAGAGAGGAAAGATGGCGGCGGCATAAGCAGACGCGCTTTGTTTCCCTCCCTCCCTCAAAGGGAGTGCAGACGCTGAACATACAAAAAGCGAGGAATGCAAGACAGTCAGGGCGAAGAACACAACACGTGCATGTGGCAAGCACCAAGGGTCCACGCACAACAAAAGCGAGAGGAGAAAGTCATCCTGGCTATTTCTGCACTAGACTGTTATAGCAGTATTATTCCACTTTCACCATCCTATGGAATCCTGGGGTTTGCAGTTTGAACCCCAGCGCAGGGGTCTCAGAAGCACTGCTCCCATTGGCTGTGGGGCCACCTTCTTTTAAAAGGGGGGGCCGGATTGAGGAACGGCGACCCCTGTGAAATGGTCGTTCGACCCCCAAAGGGGTCCCGACCCCCAGGTTGAGAACCACTGGTCTAGACGGTAGTTTTTTAGCAGCATTGAGAGGGTGGGGGAGGGAGGGAGAGAAGGCTGGAGATACATATATGCACACACAGACACACACATTGTCACTTTGCAGCAGCATGTCTGGTAGTAATACAGTAAAAGCTTGAACTGGGAGAGAATGGGATTCTGCTCTGACTGATCCTACTATAGTCATGTGTGTCTGCCTACAGTGGTAAGGTAAACAGCAAAACAGAAAAAAGAAGACCAGATCAAGCCTTCCTTACCATCTATTTGCGTAGATCTGCAAGTTCGGCCACTAAAATGGAAATTACAATGCACCCTCTTCTGGCATATCCTCTGTACATGTAAATATGAGATTGTGCAAAGTGTCCCATCCCATTACATCCATTGACTACAATGGGACACAACACTTGTGTTTTTTGTTTTATATTGGCATTCCTGGAACATAATCCCCACATATACAGCAGGTACAATGTATAGTATATAAAAAGTGGAGGCAAGTGAAAGAAAATAATATCTCTTTTGGAAGAAACCTTCAAGTGGCAAAATGTTTTGTTTCCTTATGCAAGGCTTACATCACCTGATTGTTTCATTTTGCATGGACATGCTGTTAGCTTTAAATAAAAAAAAAGTTTGCTGAAACATAGCCTATTTCTGTTTTTTCCAAGTTATTTCTACTTCTGGTACTAAATTTTGTGTTAAAGAAGTAATACGCAGGAACACATTGACTTTTTAAACTGAGATATACATGATGTAGTGGTTTGAGCATTGGACTGCCTTGGAGACCAGAATTTGATTTCCCATTGGCTATGGAAACCCACTGGGTAACCTTGGGCATATCACACATTTTCAGCCCCAGAAAACCCCTAGGGTTGCCGTAAGTCAGAAATAACTTAAAGACACACAGCAACAACAATACTTGTATCCACGGTTTGGTGAGGGGAGTGCTTTGGTTGTGTCTATATACATTTCTACCTCAGAATTTCAAGTATTGCAAACTACCAGCAAAGTAATTAAGTCACATCAATAGAATAAAATGGTAGGTTGTTGTTCTACAGAGCAGCATTCATACTTGCTCTGTAATGAGATGTTACTGAAAAATGGATTAAGTGTGGTTGTATTTGTTTATTTGTATCATGCTCATATGATCAATCCTGTTAAAGGGGATTCTTAGTGTGCTCTTGTTAACAATTCTTTGCCATTGTTTGTGGTGGAGGGGATGGAAACACGGAACTGTGCCTTGTCCTGTTAGGAGATTCACTAACCTGCCAAAAATAACAATGAGGTTTGGAATGAAAGGGATCAAAGGTGTTGCTGACATCCCTAGAAATCAGTGTGGGCTGGTGCTGCAGTCCACTGTTTGAAACATCAATATTTGTTAGAACTTTCTGGATCATGCTATTGTGTGGAATAAAAAAGTAAGGCAGTTTTTTCAGCTGTTGCATCTGTTGGTATAGATTTTCAGTATATAGGGAAGAATTAAATTGACATGCTTCACTTCAGATTATTAATTGAATGTTAAGTCGTTATGTGATAAAAGATGGGGAAACTGCTGTGGGATTATCTCAGAAGGAGGCATAGAAAAGAAGGACAAGGAGAAAGAGAGAGCAGAGCGCATCTTTCTTCTGGGTGTGATATAGTCCACTTCTGGAGAACATCAAGTTGGGAAATGCTGGCGTACTATATGAGGAATGGGCATGCCACTGGTATTGATTTATAAGATATGGGAAGACTGCTGTCCCAGTGATCAGCAAATATCGGCGAACCAGTACCTCATGGAGTTACATAATTTTAGTGATCCATTCTTATCATTGGTCTTTCTGCTGCTTCTAAGTTTGATATATGGCACTTATCAAACAGTTTACAAAATACATGGCTAAGACTAAATAATGGGGAAAGCAGCACAGTCTACTGCTGTAGGCATACAGAGATAACATTGACCAGTTAAAGGGATATACAGCACATTGGAATAGTAGATACTGTCTTTTGCTCTCATGTCAGTTTGCTACCTTGTGACCTCGCATCTCATGTATGGGATGAATATGCACACATACTTCTGTACATGCATGCAGACACGCTCCTCTTCCTTTTGCAGTCATCTGATTTAGGAATAATGGGTTTTAATGAGACACCCCTGTTAGAGTTTAGTAACTCCACATTCTTCATTTCTGAATTGTTAGGCAACTTCACATTCTAGTGTTTGGGACATTGGTCTTCCATGACATTTTTTTGGGATGCACAAAAGCTCTCATTACAAGAAACTGATTGATCTTTAGGATCCACAGGGCTTTTTGTTCTTTTTGCTGCAACAGACAGACATAGCCCCCACTTTGGAAAGTGTGTTCAGTGGGTCTCACTCTCAAATAAGCATGCTTAATATGTAGCCTTAGAGACTTGAGTTTTGATCCAACATTTGAGGATAGGCTTGGGTTACTGACTGATGTTGTTTCTCTCATTCAAATTTTAATGTCTGACTTGTGTGACAAGACTGACAAACCCAATCCCTGTGGCTCCTAGTGTGCTTTAGCCCTCCTAGGTTATGACGCAGGAGGCATGGCCTTCTTGACTTTGCAGTTGCTGCTTGTGGTGGGTGGCCAACACAGAGACATGGCTAAGAACTCAGCGTCCTTTGTGTCAGAGCAAAGCACAGACAATCCAGGGGCATGAGTCAGCAGCACCCTGTTTTGTTTGCAGCCTGGATGGGCCAGACAGCAATGTCTGTATTTAATGCTGCATCTGGCAGATTTACAGCACAGAAAAAGCCTGAGAGACTTTTGACCCTCCCAGGGAAACAGCTCTTGGGGTTTTGAGTTGGCTGCCAGCAGCATCATTCAAGAACAGAGCCAAGAATGTGTAATAGGAAAGATAATTGGGTATTGGGCTCCTGATAGGAGGAAGGGAGGGGACTGAGTAATAGAAATGACTGGACAACTGTAATTGAAGAGGCTTTTTGCTGTTCTGATGGAAGACAGTGCAAAGGTGGCAGTGGAGTATGTAGGTTTTAATCTAGAGAGCGCTGAACAAAATATAATTGTTCTGCCTGTTGACTTTTTTTTTAAAGTTAAAATACCTATGTCCTGTTCTATATTACAGGATTTCAGAATGATAATTTAGAACAATTCAGGGCAATTTAAATCTAAAACAATGGGGAATAATTTAAACAGCCTAAAAAAACTGGAGCGGCTTTGATAAAAATCTATATTTTAATCTGGCACCAGAAAGAAGCCAGCATTAGTGTCAGTGGGGTCTCCTAGGGCATTCCACAGCTAGGGCACCACTACAGAGAAAGCTCTTTCCCACATGCTCACACAGTATTGGTTCTGTTAGTGGGACACAGTCTTCAAGCAGATATATAAAGGAAAAGGCACTCTTTCAGATAATTGAGGTCGCAAACTGCTTAGGACTTTAAATAACATCTCAAATACCTTGCATTTAGACTGAAAGTACCATGAGTTCCATTTCTGAATTTTCTTTAAAAATGGTATTTTCTATAAGATATTCCAGTCTGCAGTCTAGGTATTGCATTTTGCATTAGCTGTAGCTTCCAAGTTGTCTTCAAGAGCAGCATCACATTGCAGTAATCTAACCAAGTAATCACCCACACATAAATACTGTGCCTGCATTATCTCTGTTCAGGAAAGTTAGTCTTTGGTAGGCCAGATGGATCTGTCTCTAGGCTTCTGACCAGGGACTTTACCTGGACTTTCACTGATAAAGAGGAATCCAAAAGTATACCCAAGCTATGTGTCTGCTCCTTCAGAGAGAGTGTGACCCCATGCAGAGTGGATCACTTATCAGGCTCTTAGATCCAGGAGCCACCAATCAACATGCAGCCCATTACAGCATCCGGGCACTGATCCAGCAGTTGTACAGTGCCTGGTGAGGAGAGATAGAGCTGGTTGTTGGCAGTGTACTAATGACATCCAACCCCAAAATACTAATAGTCTCATTCAGCAAATAGATATTAAAAAACTTGGAGGAATAAGGCAGAAAACAGTGACACCTCACATCTTAAGAGCTATGTATCTGAACAGGGTTCCTTCAGTACCATGTTCTGGAAGTAGCCATGTAGGTCAGAGCACTACCCTTGTAATTTAATGTCTCCTACATTAGGATGTGCACCTGTAGAATACAGTAAGCTGCTGAGAGATCCAAGAAGATCAACATGGCAGCACACATACAGAACCCTATCTTTTGCACAGAATAGGACACTGGTCAGGACACCCTACCCTCACCTAAAACCAGTTTCAAATGTGTGCAGATAATCTGTTTCATCCAACAAAATCTGACATTGCCCAGACATGATTAAGTACCTTTGCTAAATTGTACATAGGATTGTGTTTTTGCAAGTTTTTAGAGGGTTTCAGAGACTTTTTTTAAATGAGGAGAGGCAGTACAGAGTCTTTGGAAGGGAAGGTCTTACTTCTGCCTCTTCTCACCAGATGATATCAAAGGATGTGGCCAAATTCCCTAATGTCATGAAATCTCTGATAAAAGATCCACCTGGAGTTTCTCCAGGTTAGTGCTTCAGACTTGGCCTTGCTCCTCACTTGCCTTTCTCACATATATGAAGATCACCCAATGGTATTTTGAGGAGGCAGCTGACACCTAGCCACAGAATTCAGTCAGCTTCTGGAAGTACAAGCTGAGTGCATGGTCATATTGACATGCCACACATTATTCTACTATCATTTCCAGTCACTGGCAATAATAATTCACTTGTGTGCTGTTCATACTCTCATTTGGGGTTGCAGGTGGGTAGAAAATAACCCACGGTTATTTCCAGTCACTTAATTGGAGATAACTGTGAGAACTCCTGTCCTTAGTAGAATTTAGTGGTGGAGAAGGGGCTTGACTAAGACTTTCCATAGGCCAGAGACTCCCTATGTCTACATTAAGATAAGCTTTCTGTGGGCATGAATTGATCTCAGAGTACTGTTTACTTGACATATGTATTCTTTAATTTTGAATGCTTTTTGTATTGGTTTTAGGTTGTTGCATGTATTGCATGTTTTTTTAATTTGTGTATTTTTAACAAATTTTGGCTTTGCAACCAATGGAGATCAGCTTTTCTACTTGGTAACAAAAGAGTATTTTTGGAGAATAGCTGGTTATACTGAAGTCATCTTTGTACATTAGGGATGAAATCCTGTACATGCTTTCATGGGAACAAGTACAATTCAACTCTGTTAATTTTACCTCTGGGTAGATATTCCATGAATTGCAATATTAGTACATTTTTCTGCAAAATGTTCATTGTTGTATGGGTCTATAAAGAGAGCTTCTCTAACTACTGCTTCAGGAAGGCTTTAGCCAGTGCTTAACCAAGGCTTGCTTACATCTAACTATGAAAAATACAGCTCATATTATGGGTAATAAGGTGTGCTGCTTTGGTAGATCCAGTTCTTGCAGATTAATCATGCCAGGGAGCTTCTGCCTGTCTTACCTATGTGGCTGCTTCCAGGGACCAGTCCCTCACTGAGTTGTGGGGAATCTTTGGACTTTCAGATGTTTTGGTCTTCATTTCCCACATGACCTTTTAATTAGTCATGCTGGATGACACTTCTGGGAGTTATTCAAAAGCTCCAAAAGTTCCCCATACCTGGCCTAATACCTAGGTTTAGTGTGGATTGTGCAAAACAAAATGCTGGCTTCTTTCAGCAAATAAAATATAACTTGCCAGCACAACATGTTCTGTGTTCCTATTTATGCATTTCAGAGCCTTTCTGGTTACATTTGCGGTTGTCTCTGCATATCTTTTCACAATGGGGGTATATACCTGGTTTTCATCTTTGCTCACTTTAGTGTCTTATGGGTATCTTTTATGTTGTTTCTTTTCTCTTTTAGAAGGAATGAACTGCATGAACAAGAATCATGGTTGTGCCCACATCTGCCGGGAGACCCCAAAAGGTGGTATTGCCTGTGAATGCCGACCTGGCTTTGAGCTCACAAAGAATCAGCGTGATTGTAAATGTAAGTAGCTACCTGGGCATCCTGTTTCAGAAGCTATGATAGAAGTAGCTGTTAGTGAATTTTTTTATGGAGAAAACACATATCCAGTGTTGCATTATACCATAAAGAGGGTGATTTGCCAAAGGCTGAATTTTTATTATTACGAAAAGGTACTTCACACAGTTGTACTTGTGTATCCATACGTATCCATAGACCAGGAACCTGTTCACACTACAGAATTATAGCAGTGTTATTTTACTTTAACTGCCATGGTTCCATCCTACAGAATCCTGGGTTTTATAGTTTGGTGAGTTACTGGAGGATTCTGGGTGAGTATTAAATCCCCTCTCTAAACTGCCAGTCCCAGGATTCCATAGGATGGAACCATGAAGGTTAAAGCAGAACACTAGCACTATAATTCTGTAGTGTGAACAAGCCCCAGATTTTACCCACCCATTTTGTTTGATGTAGTGCCTTGTTGAAAGAAGGTGGTGTTCTTCTGACAAATGGATCACAATTCAGCCATACCCAGAGTATGAAATTGCTGTATTTAGCTACTGCTAAAAGAAATGAGCTGATGAAATTAGCATTGTGTCAGAACACATGATACAAGTGCAGTGGTGCAAGTTCACCAAGACAGTGGTCAGGAAAAGAGAGAGCATTAAACTTTTCTGCACATCTTTCTTGAATTATATACCTCTTTATTGAGGTACATGATCTCCTGCAAGCAATCCAGGAAGTGGCACATATACCAGTGGCAGATCAGAGCTTTTGTTCACTCATTGAACAAATGTTTTACAGCAAACTATGTAGAAAAACTGCTGGTCTGTTTGTATCTTCAGTTAAAACAATTCCTTTTTGTAGGACAAGTTGTGGTCTTTCCAATGTGATGAACTTGTCAGGCTGAATTTATATGTAGTTTTACATAAATGTTCTAAGTAGTGTTTTGGCTTAATTATTTTCTATATGTTAAGGTTTACAGAGAGGTTAAGCTGCAGACTGTCTGTCAATCAAACATAGTACTGTGCTGCTTACTTTAGTATCCTTTACTTAAATATGATCCTTTATGGCTGGCAGCGGTGAGGATTTTGAATGAGATGAAATGGTGATCAGGGCATTTTTATGTGGAATATTTATTTTTCTTTTGGGAGAGATCAACTAAATGTGTGTAAGACTTAAAAAGCTGTGGAGTGTTTGTGCACAGCTGGCTGTGAACTTCTGCTGGTCTGCTTATTAGATTTGCAGAATCCAGAGCTATGAATGGTTATTGCAGTCCTTACTGATAAGAAGATAGCACCGTTGCAAGAAACTGTGCTCCGTATCCTCTTTTCCAGGATTGTTCTACTATACTTATGGAAGCGGGTGAAAAACCTTGTACCAGGAATGCAGGAATCTCCCATACAGAGATACACTTACATTTTAATGGAGAAGGTTAAAAATGATGAAATGTGAGATGAAAGAGTTTGGATGCTAAGATTAGTGTAAGCCAGAGATATTTTGTTGCTTGAATTGGAATCTAGCTAACTAACTAACATTTCAAAACATTTCTTTGTACCACTTAGGGACCAATTCTTGCCTGTATCTATTACTTGCTCCTAATAGGACCTGAAGAGAGATGTGAGGGCCTGGGGGAAAAAAAGCCAAACCTTTCTGATGCCTTTCCCGGTGGAGAAAGAGGAAGAGTATCCTCTGTGCTTGCCCTCCCTCCATTTTTTCCCCACACCTTCACATCTGTATACCCATGTCAACCTGCTCTATGGCAAGGCCAGCTCTGGCTAGGATAATGAGACAGGTAGTCTAAAGCAGTCATCCCTACCCTGATATCTGGGAGTGGTAGTAATCCCAGCAGATTGGGGAAGACTGTTAATTGATTGGATAAAGTCCATGAAAGTTCATGGGAGTCCATGAAAGCTTGTGCCATAATACATATGTTGGTTTTTAAAGTGTCACAAGATTCTTTGCTAGATGACTTAATAAGAGATCTTGGTGTGCATAAACCATTTAGTTTTATCCCTCTGCTCATTTCCAGTGCCTAGACAGCTTGGATGTGGTTTCTGTGGAACTTACTTTGTGATTATAATGTTTGAGAGCTGCCACTTACTGTTTGACCTTTTTTGTGCCCCTTACAGTGACCTGCAACTATGGTAATGGGGGGTGCCAGCACACTTGTGATGATACAGATCAAGGGCCAAAGTGTGGTTGCCACGTGAAATTTGTGCTACACTCTGATGGGAAGACATGCATAGGTAGGTGAGAGCTTAGTGAAAGCTTTAGTTGAAAGTGTCTTTGTGTGTGTATGCGCGGGTGTGTGTGTCATTTCTTGATGTGGATCATTTTAAAAACTTTTTCTCTATGTGGCAAAAGCATTTATAAGTTATGAAAAATTTAGTTTTGCCATCTCAATGTAATTAATCCCAGTTGCAGGCTATAACAGTCAAGATAAAATATATCTCATTGCCTCTAGCCCTGTAAAGCTTACTCTGCAGAAAAGCTAATCTAAAAAAATTGAAGATGCATCTTGTCTTGGAAGCTAAGCAGGGTCAGACTTGCTCAGTACTTGGATGGGAAACCACCAGTGAATACCAGGGGCTGTAGGCTTATTTCAGTAGAACGAACTGGCAAAACCACCTCTCAGTATTCCTTACTTGAGAAAACCCTGTGAAATTCATGGGGTGTCACCATATGTTGATGGGTGACTTGAAGATGCATACTCACACACCAAACATAAAAACAACCATATAGCTGCAATTGATCTACCTTCTTCTACCATTTGAATAGGAAACTAAATAAAATCTTAGGAAGTTCTTTGTTATACCCCAAGATCAATCTGTTCTGTTTTACTTGCTGTCCAGTACAACTGGATGAAAATAGAAGTTTAAAATACTTTCTTATAATGACAGGCTATTTAGCATAAAAAGTTTCATGACCAAGAGTATGTACCAGGTAAGTTTAGATCAAATGTATTGCATCTGTGTACCTGTTATGGAACATTTTATTTTGGAACAGTTTGGAGATCATTTCTGATTGAGGAATTGAGCAAATGACTCCATAGTTTCTTCCAGCAACTTGATTAGACTATTCTTTAATTTAATAAGGGGTTTTATTTCCTACGGGGTTCAGGTATGATGCTATAATGTAAATGACTTCATTTCTCGTTCTCTCTTCAGGAAGGGTTTGTCCAAAGCAGTAACTAGTATCATTTCAATAAACTATATTTAATGTCACATTGGGATGTATCTTCCAGTTTCTACATCCACACACTTTTTTTTAATAATAATAAAATGCATGGTCTAAAATTTCTTATAAATTATTGTGCCGAATGAGACCACACACACAGATATACACACCCTGGACAGACTAAAAAAAGAGAGTCTTCTGGCACCTTAAATTGGACAGGGAATCCTGATGATCTTTTTCTTCCATCCACTATTCTTCTTTCCATTGCTTTTCTTCCCCTGCCTGCTGTCCCACAGAGCAGTTTTGGAAAACCATGGGAAGAGATAGTGACAGTCTTCTCCCTGATCCTCTTTTCCTCTCTCTTTCACTCCTGTGGGCATATTTGCACACGCACACACAGAGCACTGCAGATCCAACTTAAAATGTGCAGGACAGAGGTAAAGGGAGCAAAAAGGAGAAGACTGGCAGACTGGAAAGAATCAAGTTTATTTTATAAGCCCCACCCTGCTGGTAGGGACAAAAAGTCTCCAGAAGGAGAAGGGAAGACCCTGAATCATCTTGGAATTACCAATGTGTATAGTCTGGATTTTGGAAACAAACTGGTAATTTCAGGAGTAAAAATCATGATCTTCTGATATATTTGGCCAGTCTGGCTGACTTCTTTCCCCCCCAAAACTTTTAACATAGATGAGTTGCAACTGTGCTGCATCTCCCCATGTTCTTTTTTTTCTGGGATGTAAATATGTTTCCTTCATTCTTTTCATGTGCAACGTGTCTCCTAGACTTTCATTCCCCATCAGATTCCACTCTAAAAAATGTCTTGGCAGACCCAAATGTTCTGGTTGTTGAGTTCTCATATAAAAGCTGTTCTAATTTTATTTTTTTAAAAGTGGAATCTCAGCTTTTAGTAACTTCTACAATGTATCATGTTCCATATATATGGATTCCATAATCCAGAAAAAAAGATACCTTTAGTCCTTTTTGCAAAACTAGGGAAGATGAGGATGTTAAAAGTGTTGGCAGTAGGTTTGGAGAGCACGTAGATAAAATGCCCCAGAACAGAGCTTGAGAAATTTCCTTTTGGGGATTACAGCTCTCAGAATTTTTGGCTAGCATGCCATGCTGACTCAGGAAATTCTGGGAGTTGTATTCCAAAAAAGTAAAGTTCCCAAGTTGTGTCTCAGAGAGGAATGGCCACCTTCTGGCCATGAGGATCCCGTTGTCTACCAGTTTGCTTGCCCTGTCCCTCTGGACCATATTCACACTACTGGACAGAAGATGAGGTCATGGTGAACATAAAAGGATAAATGAACAGGCTATTGTAGTGTAGGGGAATACCAGAGTATGGCATCTGTAGGGGTTGGTATTGGGTCCCTCCCCCATCCCAGATGCGGACCTCATAATGTCCTGTGCTGACTCCTGGAAACAGTATTCTTTTGGTTCCCCCAATTGCATTCTCCTATACTCTGCACAATTCCTCTGATTGTTTCCTTTCTTTCTTTTAAATTGTTTCAGACAATTAGCACAATCTCTTTTTGGAGGAGGCTTAAATACTATATGCTAAGAAGGGCCTTGTGTAAACTTATCAAATCAATAGCATGTACTGTTATGGCATATACTTGCAATGTCTAGTTGCACCAGAAAGATATGAGTGGGGTATATGTGTGATGACTTGTGGGACTTGTAGGACTTGTGTGTACAGTGATGCCTTCTAGAATCAAAACCTCTGCATATCTTCTAGGCCACTGGTTCTCAGACTATGGGGCTAGACCACAAGGGGGTGCAATAGTTGCTCAAGGGGAAGGGCGCAAGAAAAATCAGCCTGCAAGTACAGCAAATGTGAAAAGGAAGGCCAGGCCTGTATGTGCGTGCACTGTTGAGGACTGACTGGTCTCTTCGCCTGCTATGTCTTCTTCCAACCTTAGACATAGCAAAAATTGGCTTCCCTTTTTGCGTGCTTTTCCCACTCAGCTTCTCCGATTGCTCCATTGTTGGGGCGTGCTCCTTGGTGACCACAAGGCAGTTTCTCAGATGGGGTGGGAGAGAAGTGAAGAGAGGCATCAGAAAACATGAGAGCTAAGCAATAAAACAAAGGTCACATGTGGCACAAGGGGCCTATGAGAGGGAGAGAGAGGGAGAGAGAGGCATAGGGCAGGGCCTGGGGGGCATGACATGGAGTAGGGGTACAACATCCCCATGTAGATGTAAAGGGGCTGACGAGGTAAAAAAATTGAGAATCACTGCCCTAGGCGACCTGTTAGTTACACTAGCCTACAGCTAGTGTAGGATAGTAAGGAGGGAATACATCCCCCATCTTTTGCCCCAGTGACAACAGTCCAAGAGGACGTAGTGGCTTAGCTCTGTTCCTCTTTGAGCCCACTTCTGATTCCTCTGTAAATTACAAAGGGAGAAACAGAGTTCATGCTATGAGAGGGAGAAACAAATGCAAGCATGTATGTTCATTTCTGTAATTCCTGGCTCATGTGCTGAACATTAGTAGAAAGTTGTGTATAAACCTTTTCCTTTAAAAATATTTTACATTTATATAAATATTTTTAATTTTAATTTAAAAGTTCTGTATGTTATATTTTAATATAAATGTTAAACTGCATATATTAATTCTGATATAAATACAAATATATCTGTGAAAATGGCTTCAACATTTATCGCATTCCTGTATATTCCATCTCCATTTAATTTAATGTCTTTGCATGCCTGTGCGCGATTGGTTATATTTCCTGATTTGCTCTTGCTCAGACATGCACTCCATCATGCATGCCCTCAACAACAGACTTACAGAACTTTCCGTGTTATGAATGAAAGAATCTGATGCCTGCAGAAGGATGGCTGCTACCTTGGGTTGCCTTCATTTGATTTCTCAGGATGGGTTAGTGGTTAATTTTAGAATGTAGCAAGCTGTTCTAATCAACTGCTTGGCATCATTTGCCAAGAATGGAAGAAAACTTGGTGTATTTTATTTGTCTCTGTTTTGGAATAATAAAACACTAGGGGAGAGGAGGAAGAGGGAGGGGGAGAGAGGGAAGCTTGACTGGTTTCAGATGCGTATGCAGCTTGACAACAGATTAATTTAAGAAACCTATTATAGGAGAAAATCAAGCCATAAATTACTTTAAATATCCATTGTATTTTTAAAAATGGAAATGGAATTAAAAACAGCTCAGACAGTTGACGAGTGCATCAACTCAGTTTTTCAGTGGGCATTCTGCACATATTTTTCATGTGGCAGTGTCACTGGAAGCCAGAGGTTGTCAAGCAAAGTAAGATTCTATACTTTATTCTATGGATACCCTCTTTGATTTAATGCCTGAATATGAGGCTACCATCCCAATCAATAATCCCAAATCTTCCTCCACCCTTCTTATTACCATAAAGTTAGGATACAAATGTGTCCTCAGCTGTGGCAGTTAGTAAGTATCTTACAACCAAATCATCCATTTCATACTGTTATTTTTATGCTATGTATGGAGAATTGTGGTCCAGAAGCACTGGCGCCTGGATTCTAAGCAAATAAACTTGGAAATAATTCTCACTGATTTCAGTTGACCTTCCAAGTAATGTGCTTAAGAGCACAGGCTAAAGGCGTAATACTGAATGTGGGCCAAGCCTCATCTTTAGTTTTGCTCATCTGGAATAATGATTAGCTTTTTTATTTCCCTGAGTAGGATTCTAAATTGTAGTTCTTACATCTTCTTTTGTATGCCTCGTCTTTGAGCTGCCTATTCCCTTCATACCATGCAATATTGTGCTTAATCTTTGTTCCATGCATTGCTTCAAATATGGAATAGAGTGGAATGGGAAGTAGTCTAGGGCCATTTCCACACCACACTGTTATAGTGCATTAGTCCACTTTCAACATCCTATGGAATTCTGGGGTTTGTAGTTTACTGAAGCCAAAGAGCTCTCTGGCTGAGCATTCTAAATACCCTTCCCTAAACTACAAACCCCAGAATTCCATAGGATGTTGAAAGTGGACTAATGCACTATAACAGTGTGGTGTGGAAATGGCCTAGATCTCTTAAAATAGAAGCTTCTATGGGCCTCTTATGGAGCTTCTTGATAGGTTCTCAGAAGATGCTTATTCTACATTTCTAGTGGGCCAATTATCTTGTGCCCCTGACTGTCTTTTACTTGGTGTGGATCAAACTAGACAATACATTTAACATGTTTAGAACAGATACTCCCTTAAGTGATGCAAGATGTCTGTTTCTCAAAGTACATGATTGTCTGTAACTAGGAACATTTCCGCACGACACTCTTATAGCGCGATGATTCCACTTTCAACCTCCTATGGAATCCTGGGGTTTGCAGTTTCGGGAGGGGCCAGCCGGCTCCTCCCGGAACTGCAAACCACAGGATTCCATAGGAGGTTGAAAGTGGAATCATCACGCTATAAGAGTGTCGTGCGGAAATGGCCTAGGTATCTTGCATTTAGCATGCTTAATTTTGTGATTGGTCATTAAAAGGTACACACAGGTTTAATTTGCAAATTTGCTGAACACATTACTCGTGTGGAATATGCATGCCTTTCTTTGTCTTGTCTGGCCCTAGCCTCTTTTCAGATAATGAACTTACCATGTGAGAAATCTGCAGTTGTTGCTCATTTGTTGTCAAGAAAAAGGGAACAATTTCTTAATGTCGATCAAATTTCCCATTTTGAAATTCATGTTTTCTGATTAGCTTACATATTAAGTGGTGGCTGAAACAATTAAATACTTTACAAATGTACAAATATTGATTGTTAGTAATAGGGTTTTTAAACAGCGTAGGAATATAATCCAGACTTTTAGCCATGCAGTCCATATGCCCTTTGCTTTATAGAAATATGTTTAGGAGTGAGTGGGTGGGTGAATGAATGGGTGGGATACTTGATTGATTTTAAAGAAAAAATAATTTGGGCTCTCTCTGTAAACGTGCAAGTTTATTAGCAAGATCACTAATTTAAATTGAAATTTGTAAACCTGGTCAAACTTACTGGGACAAAGAGGATTTCACTTGTGGGTGAATACTGATGGGACTCAATTGCACCTAGAGCTCCTTTAGAATTTTCTTCAGTCTACCTAAAAAACAAACTGACTTGATTTATACTCTTTAAAGTAATGGACAGATTAGAAAGCAATTGTGCTTCCTATTTTAACACTCCTTTAAATTGTATAATACATTTTTTGGCTTTAAATTATGCCAAAATGCCTATAAAATATTTATTTTACAATAAAATGCATATAAAATATGTATAAAACATGTATTGTGCAATAAAATGTCCATAAAATGCATACATGTTTTGTGCAGAATTTTACACAGAAAGGGAGGTAAGAAAAGAGCATAATAGACTTATAAATTAATACATAAGACCAAAAATAGACTGATTTATGCATACCTAATTGTAACAAGTGCCCAGGAATTTCCAGAACCCAGGGATAGTATTTACTGAGCTAAATATTATTTTTATACTTGATGGAAAACAAATGTCCATCTTGTATGATTGGCAGAATAATGAATATTCAGAGTGAAAACTGAAAACATTATACAATTCTGGGTACTGGAGGGCATAAAACAGAAAAAGCCAATCATTCATATGGGTTCACTGGACGATCTGGTGAGATACAGGATGGCATCTCCTTGATTGTAGCATTCAAGTATGATCCTTCCAGAATAGTCTTATCTCTTAAATGGAAAGCCAGTCTTTATCACTGTAGCTCGTACATAGTTTAAGCTTGTATAAATGCAGGTTTCAATACGTTTGTATTAAATTCAGGTTTTGAACCAGGTTAACTATAAAAAGAAATAGTGCAATTGATTTTTTTAAAGAGACAAGCAATGTCCAATATAAACCATTTTCAGGCAATTATGTTCTTTCAACTGTTATTCTTTGTGAAATAAGACTATACGAATATCATGGAATCTGTTAGAATAGTGATGATGTCCTGCAGCCCACATGCTTTTTGCTAGTCACTAATGTGACCGAGCAGTGAACCACAAACTCTGTTCAAACCTTGGTTCCGCCATAGACTTGGCTTCAGCCCTTTCAGCCATCAGTATAACAGGGCTGTTAATTCTAGCTGCAATATTACAAAGTTATCAAAAGGACTATTGACAATATATGTATATGGTTTTAGATACTCTGAAACTACTATGTGGTTACCAAATGTCTTCTGAACTTTATAAAAGCTGGATTTTTAAACATTACTTAGGATAGTGCTTTGCCACTGTACTATCAAAGTATGGGGAAATTCATACAGTGGGCCTAAATACCCTAAAGGCACCAGATCCTGTCCTATCATGGCAGCTAAGCTGGGTAAGCCTTGGTTAGTGCTTGGATGGGAGACCACCACCAAATATCTGTGGCTATATTTCAGAGGAAAGAGCTGGCAAAACCACCTCTGAGTGTTCCTTGCCTAAGAAAACCCTATGAGATTCATGGAGGTCACCAGAAGAGGACAGACAACTTGAAGGCACATACACACAGACATTTTTGAAACTGGCAAATATCAATTAGGTTACTCTTCACAATAATTCCAGACCGTATTTAAGGTATCATCCCTTGCCTAGTACAGACACAACAGTAAATCCTGTTTTCCTGCTGTGTGAGTTATGTTGAGCCTCAAGATCATATGTGTCTCCTTCCAAACAACAGAAGACATCAGAAGCATCTACTTCCAGCTTTGCAAGCTAACAGTGTTTCCCTATAATTACCTGATCTTGGGGAAATGTGGTTTCTTTAGAGTAGGGATGAGCAGATCTGGTCCTCCAGATGTTGTTGGACTACAGCTCCTGTGATGCATCACCATTAGCTTTTCTGGGTACGGCTAAAGGGAGTTGCAGTCTATCAACATCTGGAAGGTTATATTTCCCTATCTCTGCTTTAAATTAAACCATGGAATCAGAGCAAGCTATGATCTTGAAACCACAATTTGAACCAGGCTTGCTGTCACTCATCACATTTCAAACAACCACATTTCCCTGAGTTTGGACATCATGGGAAACTATGGGGAGTTTTTTAAGCCAAAGTGAAGAGGTTCTAATCTCCTGTGATGTGGAGGGTGTGAGAGACATGCATGAATCCAATACTTGCAGTTGCTCCTTTACATAGTGAGAAGCTGTGATTTTCCATTATGTCTGAACAGGCCCAGAGATAGATATTCTAATAGCTAACAGAATTATTCCTGTTTTCTGGCATCACTGTTATAGGTAGTATGACACAAGACAAGGCAAGGAGAGATGCCATGCGGAGGATATTGAGTGCAAGACAGAATAAATAAGGAGCATTTGCCTAGGGCAGATTTGGCTGTTTATTGAAATCTCTTCCTAGGCTAGGTGGCTTTAAAAGAAAATCCAAGTCTTCAGGCAGAAAATAACCAAGTACTATTTCAGGGGCTCAGTTTTGTTTACACACTTATTCTGGAACCGATAACGAGAGGGAGCACATCAAATAATCCATTGATGAGGCAGGAAACATGTCCCCTGGGACACCTCTCACCCATCCTACCCACATGGAAAATGTGAAGCTGGTCTTGGAGAGCACATAGCCTGACCTCCATTTGTCCTTGCCAGGTATGTGAACAGGAAGGAGAGCAGCGAAGGCTGAAGCATCCCATTCATATGTACTACAGGGTACTCTCTACTCAGCAGCTCTGCTTGGAAAACACTGTAGGATTGTGAATTCAAGGGTTATTGCCAGCCATCTAATCCTGTCCTCCCAGAGGGGGAAGCCCAGGGGACAGATTTATAGCTAGGCAAAAGGGCACGATACCTGCTTAGATATTTATAACTACTCCTTTTTGTTTTATGGCTGGGTTTTAGCAAACAGCCATCCTCACCCCACCCCCTTCTCATCATTCATTTCCGCTGAAATATTTCATCATTTCACAGGGAATAAAGTTTCCAGCAAGGCAAATGCAAACCCACTCCCTTGGCTGAGCACTTTGAAATTGAATGCGGTGTGTTTGAAGAGCTGCTCCAAACAGGTCGCCTAATACAGGTCCCCCTTCAGATCACGCCATGGCAGGAAGTGCAATCAGCTTGCCTGAATGACAGTTTCATTAAGCCATGGTCAGTGTTTTTCGTTCCCCATCCTGCTTTTTAATGCTGCTTTTAATGTAGATAATGAATAACATCCCTTTTATAGAGCTCAATGAGTTCTGATGAAGGTTGCCTTGTCCCCAGGATCAAAGACTGGAGAAGAAAGGGTAGTTAACTTTTAAGTATGAAACCTTTAAGTGTGTGTGTGTGAGAGAGAGAGAGTGTGAGGCCATTTCTGCACTAGCCTGTTACAGCGTTATGATTCCACTTTCAACATCCTATGGAATCATGGGGTTTCCAGCCAGTCCCTCCCGAAACTGCAAACCCCAGGATTCCATAGGATGTTAGTGGAATCATAGCATTATGACAGGCTAGTCGGAAATGGCCACAGAGAGAGAGAGAGAGTGTGTGTGTGTGTGTGTGTGTGGAGAGAGAGAGAGAGAGAGAGAGAGAGAGAAAGATGTACAGTGCCTTTGTAGTATCCTCACAAACACGGCAGGAGAATTTTAAAAACTGAATATGTGCATCTATTACACAGATGTGTGGTAACAGCACTTTATACATGTACAGTTTGGAGTCTTGTGCAGAAGTCAGCTTTTTGAAAACTGTTAAATCTTCCTTAAACAAATAAATAAAAACAAGTTTCTAATCTTCATGACTGCAGAGGCAAGTTTGAAATACATACAGATAATGACTAATTAATTCTTAGAAAGCTGAACAGATGTTTCATTGAAAAAGGGGACCGGGACTATAGCCACGGTGGGGAAAGAGGAAATACGGAGGCCTGGCCCTGTGGCTTCCAGTCCCAGAGTGGGGACAAACTAGCTCCACTTGCCTTACCTTTGCGATTATTTTCTGGTGGAAAATATGGAGCTAGTTAGTGTATTTAAAAGTATGTGCCTTGTGATTCACTGTGCTGGCCAGCCTCATTACACTCAGGCCACCCGAGCTCAGGATTCTGACTGTGGGGATGAAGAGGTCGTTGTTTGCGGGTGGACATCGCTGGTTCAGTCCGGGCAACCTTCTCTCTCAGCTAAAACTCCCAAGTAACAGACAGCAGGAAAGATCTCTGCTCAAGATGCCAGAGAGCCTCTGCTAATCAGAGTAGACAAGACTGTGCTAAATGGGTGAAAAATATTTTCATATGTTTCATGCTAGTGAGCAACCTACTTCCCTGTTTTTTTTCTCCTGTTCCACAGCAGCAAGTTAATGCAAATATATGCAGTTTTGCTTTATTTCCATGATTCATGTGAAAGCTGACCACTGAGGTGGTTGATATACTATGAGTGAATAGCACTGGAATAGTTGCTTTAAGCAGTTTTATGATACCTTCAAGATATTAGTGATCTAAAATATGTGTTATGTGTCAGGCAATAAAGGTGAACTCCAAGCTGTACAACATTCTGTCTGCTATTAGGATCTGTAGTACAAAAAATGTTGAGATGGATCCTTGGTTTCCAGATGTGGGCCATATCAGAAAGTTCTTGTGATAACGGCTCCAAACACTAATGTACCTAGGAAGTTCTCAAGCACTTCTCTAGAATGCATTGTTTGAACATCTCAGAAGGAAACTATGTATTGTTGACAAACAAGAGCATCTCCATTTGCAAAGCAAATTCTATAAATCAGAGCTTCCCAAACTTTTCATGTTGCTGACACACTTTTTAGGCATGCATCATTTTGTGACACAGTAATTCAGTTTTACTAGCAAACCAGAGATTAAATTAACCCCTTATAAGAGATACGGACACATACTTAAATTGTAATGACAAAATGTATGGAGACACAACATATCTCATGAAAACTTTTCATATATTTTTAACAATGTATGATTTATAAATAATAGCATACGTTTTCAAGATTGTGGGTGACACATCTACACAGTTCAAGCGACACACTAATGTGTCATGGCACACCGTTTGGAAAGCCCTGCTATAGATGATTCCAAAGTGTAGAGTAAACATGGAAGCTTACTTCATTGTTAGCTTATTGTTGGGATGCTGGCTAATTTGCCATGGATTTCTTATATGTCCATTAGGCACCAAGCTGAAGCTCATAGCAAAAGTAGGTTTGTGTCTCCTAGCCAGCCTGCTTTCCTCATGGTCATGATTTAACAATAAACAGTGACAGCAGTCACCAAGACTAGACCTGTGGAACCTTTGGAGTTGTGCTTACTTGCCTCTATGTTGAGTTTCAGAATGGAAGATTCTCCTAGAGAGCCATTAATTTTCTCTGACCTGATGGGCTTATAAAGATTTTTAGGCTGACTAGGGCCTTGACCCAAATGAATTTGTTTGACTCCTATTCCATTCCCTGTTTCCCTGCCTATATGATTTCTGGATATTTTCTAAGGCCCTAACTCTTGAAACCTCTTTATGCTGTGTTCCACCCTTCTGGTTTTCTGAGGCTGATTAATACCAACCTAAAAACTTCTGGTATGATTCCACACACACACACCAAACTACACAAACTCTGATGGCTAGAATGCCTTCTGGGAAGCGTGAGACATATGCAATCAACAAATGCCTCACCTTGAGGTGTCATAGTTTTGCTACTTATTGCATCACAGGCAGTGTTACTCAGTGCACCACTGCAAGAATGTTCATAGACAATGGTGAGCAGAACAACAGGAAATATTTGGATGTAGTGTGCTACGTGAAATAATAAAACCATTGCATTCTTGGGGACTGTTAACACTGGCAACATTATCTTCTCCTTGCTGCAGAGGAAAGAAAGGAAAAGATAAAAACACCTATGCTCTGGCCCACCAAACGTCTGGTGAGGATGAGAAAGCTAATCTTAAATGAGAGCTTTAAAAAAAAAGATAAAAACTCTTTAACAAGTGTAGTTGTTCTTTGCAGCAAATTATGCCAAGAGTTGTGAGTTCAGGAGCAGCAGAAAGTGGTGTGTTATTGTCCACTGATTCTTTTTCCCGTTTTGGGGTGCATCTGTCTTTTCTCCACACTTTTGCTTGACTCTGGGATTTGGTTCTCATTAGATATAACAACCAGCGCTCAGACACTGTGAGTCTCTCTGGCTCCCTTTGGGATAATTTGTTCCACATGGTTGGTGTGCATTGCTTGGTTGCATGTTCTCTTGTGCTGCCGGCTTGTTGAGCTTTGCTTTAAGTTTGTCCAATTAACTTTTTCTTTATGTTTTTTGCAAGTGGAGCACATTAATGCAGGTCAGCCTTGAGATGTCCCAGAAGTGGCAGATGATTTCATGAAGTTGTGCTCCTACTGCTGCCGCAAACTTCTCTAAAGTTCATTTAGAACTGAGGTCTACTGCAGTTCCTTTCTTAGAAAGGTCCAGTGACTCCTGAATAATCTATAGATCCAAGCTAGAGCAAGTTGACTCCCATTCTTTTTTGTCCACCCATTCTTTTTTAAGAAAAAAGAACCTCAACTGAGACTGCCCAGTATCCATATCACCCCCTCCTTAATCACTGTGGATAATAGTTTTGCATTCTCAAGTCAGTAGTCCCAAGCTTCATCCCCATTGCCTGATTCTCAGAGAAGATGTGAAGTATTGAAGCAGGCTTGAGAAGGTTTCCATTTTTTCTGGGAGAAAGAGCACATGCAATTTTCATCTAAGACTTAGAGTATGCACACTCAGTTCTTGAGGTGTTAGTCATCCGAAGTCAAATTCTATTTAGGCAGATAAAGCTTAAGAAATGAGAACAATCTTGGAGATTGTCTGGATTGTATGAAGTCCATAATCCTGAATGTGAATGAGCTTGTATTTTTATGCAAAAAACATCAGTGATTAAGAATAATTGCATTTAGTGGAACTTACTTCTGAACAGCCATGTAGAGGATTGTGTTGTTCACTCCTTTAAAGTGTAATATAGAATATAGCAGGGCCTTTATATTTGGCTACGATAGCTCAACCATGTGGTGTCATGGACATCCATTTTCATTTAAGTGGTTGTTAGAACTTTATAACCAAGAACAAGTGTCTAGGTTTTCCTTCCTCTCTGTTTCTTTTCCATTTTTGTGTGTGTATCTTTTAGAATTATAAGCCTGGGAATAGGACCAGTGTCATCATTGAGCTTTGTAAACTGTTCTGGGAGACTCTTAGACTGAAGAGTGCAATAGAAACAGATTTAAAAAACAAAAACAGAGAGACCTGAAGTATGTTAGACACTAAAAACTTACCAGATTATCCAGAGTTTAAGGGATATATGCAGTAGATTTTGGGTAAAACTGTAGACAGTGAGGTCAGAAAGAAAGCAAGTATTGACAGAGACATTACATTATTAATACTGGATGTTCTTAGAAGTTTCCTGCATCACAAACATCCTGGAACTAGGTTAGCCAATAGTGTAGAGAGGTTTGAATCAGTATAGTGGTTTCTTATCACACTGTGGCCATGAGCCTACATTGAGCAGATGGAGTATAACATTCTGCCCACACAGTTTCTTGTCCACTCTGCATATGCCTTTTCTTGGACAAGGTGCAATTGGCTATCCTTTAGCCCTTTGTGTCCTGCCAAAGCCTCCCACCCCTGCAACTGTCCAGTGCTGGGAGATGCTATTGCTGCTTACCAGTAGGGAGGAGAGAGTGTGGCAAGGCAATTCAGACACTGATGAACTGTGTCAGTTTGGCTTGAAAGGGGAAGAAAATGAGGGTGTACTCCCAAACAGAGTACACTTCTTCTGGGGGCTATATCAGTTGAATCATTCCTTGCTCTCTCTCATCACCACCAGTATGTAGCAATAGTAGGGACCCCTCTTGGAGCTTGAAAGTTGCATAAAGGGCCACAGAATGGCACCTTGCACTCTTTCCAAAATGCAACATACGTACATGTAAGCCACACTTACATGCATGTCCCTAACAGGATTCTGATGTACATGTATGAATTGGCTTACCTGGATATTCATGTTGTCAGCAACCATTTTGTGAATGGCCAGAGTTCATAATGTAATTGTCGCCATCAGGACTGTGAATAGCTCGTGATGTAATAAATATGTAAAGGAATCCTTCACCACTTTTGAAACTAACTGAAAAAAAGAAATTTATAGCATTAGCTTTTGTGGACTCTTGTCCACTTCATCAAATGCACTATGCTATAATAAATATGTTAGTTTTTAAGATGCCACAAGACTCTCCTGATTTTGCTTCAATAGACTAATGTAACTTCCACTCTGGAACCATAACTACCACTCTGGGAATGTTTTCATATAAAGAAAGATGGTTCCAGAGGAAATGAAAGAGGAGATCTTCAAGATTTGGGCTACTTAAGGAGCTGTCTCCTAATAGCTCCTTCAAACATCAGCTGCTTGGTAGCTTGTTCTGCGTTCACTGAGGCTTTACACTGGTCTAGCTTTGCTCTTGTAAACAGCCAAGCTTCCTTTGTATGCATGCTTTCTTGCTACCACAGTAGGTCAGTTTTGCTGTAGTGTATGTCAAGAGTAGTACAGTGCACCTCCATTTCTGAGCCTCCCGAAGGTTTCTTTTTTTTTTTTTTTCAGACAAAAAAGCTGCCAGGAGCGATAGTTCATCTTTTAAATAGGTTAAAGATCTCCTCTTACCTGTACAATCTGACACAAAACCCAGACATTTTTCAAAACTGGAAGTAGACGTCAAACCACTTCTAGATTATTTTTTCTGTCATTTTTGTTAGTATCTGTAATCGCCAAGAGGCTGAAAATTGGCCCCTATAGTTGCACACCCTGTTCTGCATCCTCAAGAGGTCTTCCAAAGCTGCATCAACATCTAGCTTGCAAAGACTAGCTAAGTTAGCAAATGTTCCTTCCCTTTTTGTCTCTCTTTTTCGTTCTCAGCATGTCTACTTAGGAAGTTACTTAGTTACTAGTGAAGCCAGATCTTCCATAGTGGACAGAGAGGGGAGGTGTGGATGGTAACTAAGTAGGAAACCAATATGGCCAATGGATTGGTTATTGATTTTAGCCAGAATTATGACGGGGGGAGAGGGGAGGGGATCACTGAAAATTTCTGACTCATCTGTGCATTGAAAATATTTACTTTTTTAAAAAGCCAAACTCCTTGCTGGATACTGTTTCTAAACCACTTTTTTATAATGTTAAACAGGGGAGAGGCACCTCCAGCAGCACGTTACCCCCCAGACGTTTTCTAATGGTAAATATTTTTGTTCTCTATCTCTATGAGGCGTTTTAACTGTAGCTGCATTTTATATTTTGGAATATAATAAGTAACTGCGCACAGGGGCCTGAGCTGTTGTACTAACTGCATGCCTCATTTCACATCGTATTGAATAGTGCAGAAGGGCTGTTAAAGGGGGCATTGGTGCTTACTAACACCTAACCTGCCCCACCTCTGCCATTTCTAAATCTCCTTTTTGCCTCCATAGTCTGCATGGTCCCAACTATCACAGAAGAGTGGGCAGGCCTGAAGCTGCCTGAACAGCGAAGAAAGAAATACACAAGCCAATAAAATTACCCCAAAAAGAACAGAATGTATATAGAACGTGCGGCTTCAAGTGCTTGCCTGCTTTGCTTTTGCTTGTGGCCTGCTCTTATGCAAGAAATTATAACCACCAACTTTTATGGATAAGTGGCAGTGTGTATCCTGTTATTTGCATCTACATTGCTAGGGTAGCTATTGACTTTCGTGTCAGTGGTGTGATGAATCGACTCTGGGGTTTAGTCTGAACTCTGAAGGAGTTATCCAAGTTGCTGAGCTTGTTCTACATTGAGAATGTAGAATACAGAGCTTATCATTTTGAAAACTTGCTTTTCAGTTTGCAAATTACCAGTTAATTTTCACCACACACTGCAACAAATGTTGGTATTCTGCTCTGCCTTATGAAAAAGTACTTAAAAACAATACTTGTGAGTACTTGGAAACAGCAAACTAATATCCCTTTATAAAGTTTCAGAATGGCAGTTTTTAAGCCTAATGAATGTGCAGGTTACTTGGAAGAACTATGGAAGACATGTTATGGCTGTTTCTGTCTAGTCCCTTTCTGTCACTTCTGAATTGATAAAGGTCAGTCGTTCTAAGGTACATTCATTGTGTGTGGCCTCTACGGCTGGGTGAAACATATGGCTCAGCTAAATGTGTCATTGTTCACTTCCTCCACAAAGGTACACATGAGAAGAAAAATTGGGACAATGTCTACCCTGCAAAAAGCTGCATTTTGCTGTGCAACCTTATTTTTGCAATGGGGTAGTTGAGGTAGAAACCAAGCACTGGGATTGGCTTTGAAACAGACGAAAGGAATCCAGTGTTATCTCTCCTGGGTTATAAAGATAATATCTTCGGAGACCCAAAGAGCCTCTTTTAATTTTTCCCACAGTAAAGGTATAAGTCTCAGAAACAGAGTGATGTCACAGCTATTGATAGAAAGCCACTTTTTTTTTTTTTTTACAAGCTAGATGTGTTGTAAATTTCTCTAAGGATTCTTCTACATTAATGCTATTCAACGTAATGGTCCATAGACCGCTGCTGGATAATTTGCAGGAATGAAAAAAACAGTTGTCACTAGTGGGCAAAATTTTTGTGCCAGTCTCTGTCATGCTAGGGGGGGAAATGCTACTCTGCCAGATCAGATACCCTGAGAAGCAGTGTTCTAGATGACCACACTGGATAGTGCTTGATGAAATTTCACTTTAGCAATTAAAGTACAATACAAATATCTGTACTGCTGGAAGACAAGGTGTATTATGCCAGGGCATGTACTGATGAAGACCTCCAGGTGGGGAGAACATCCCACAAAATGTGACCAGTTCATCAAGGAACCATCCGTTTGTGTAAAATAAAGTGAAGTGTGTACAGCCAGGGAGAAGAGAATGTAGAATCTCTGGAAATGGTAGATGGTGCAATTAAAAGTATCAGAAATGGCAAAAATGTTGTACTACAGCAAATGAGACTATTTCCTTTGGAGGGGTTCTTAGGGCTTTTGCTTTCACTGGTCACTATTCATCAAATGTTCTACAGCCTAATTCTACCATAAATTTGTTTCTTCTTACGAGCTATATGTTCTATATGTTTTTAAAGCACACATCTTTTAAAAAATGAACCCAGTTTGATTTCCATAACATTTAAAACAAAACAGTTGCAGAAAATAACAACTAAAAGTACATCAGCAAACAATATTCTTCTTCAGCTTCATTCCACTATCGTTACTGTGCAGAACACCCCGGTTTGCTTTTAGACATTTTCTTCATCTCCAAGTATATTGCTGGAACAGAAAACTGTGGGCTTCTTTGTTCAGTCATTGTTCTGATTCAAGCCAGTGGCTAGGAGATTCTGTGAGCTGAAGTCCAAAAAGTTATTTCCCTGAGCTCTGCATATTACTAGAGGGAATGGTTGTGCCACCCTTTGCCATTCTGGCATGCCTCAGATCATTTGGACTACATCTTCCATCATTTCCAGCAAGCATGGCACTGCTCTTCCATTTGGTTGCATTGCTTTCAGAAACCAAGAAATAGACTTTGGAGCTTTGTTATTCAATAATTTGGTTGTAATTGCCTCACAGTCATTTTTACACCTAAAATGCAAAATCAAATAATTTTTCACATGCTGGATTGCTAAACTAGAGCTTTTATTTTTATTTTTATTTCTTTTTGTTCAATCACATTTGCGCATGGGCATTGTGATCCAATGCATCAGTTTCACAGTACCTGCCAGTAAAGTTGGCCCCAAGTAGTTTGCAGCTAGCCTGTTTGTCAGTCTGTCGGATATCTCATTGTCTTGGTAACCTGGATGTTTAGTTTGACAGTTCTACTAAGTTGTAGAAATGAATTTGTTTTTAGCATGGAGATGACTGAATGATTCTGCTAAATAAATTCCGTGTTCCATCTTATCATTCATTCATTCATTCATTCATTCATTCGCTGTATGTCTTGCCTTTCTACTTGTTCAGGATCCAGGACAGTTCAGTAGTAGTGAATGGGCTTGCCATACATGGATCACAATGGTTTCTCTTCATCGGATCTTAAAGTGGCAAAATATGTGCAATTTTAATCCTTATAGCTGTTAATGAAAAGATGCCCTTTATAAAGTAGTTTCTGTGCAAGAGGAGTACAAAACAGCAACATGTATGTTAAGGCAAAAAGTCAAGACTGATGTTAGGGGACCTGAAAAGTGGAATATACACCTTTCTTTGCTGAGATGATAAAACTGTGTTTGTACCATTTTGAACTTTTGAGGGAACCTTTATATGATATTCCTTCATGAGATAAAAAAGGAAGATATTCCAGCACATAGAAAAATAAGTGACAAGAGGAAGGGTTCTAGCCTAGTGAGTGAGTGATTGTGTGTGTGTGAGAGAGATAGTGTTTTCTCATGGGAAACATTTTAGTATCTGATCTCCATCGTGCAGTTTCTGAAGTGGTGCAGCCCAAACACAGGTTCACCAATTCATTGAGAACCAGGCCATAGTTAATGATTAGCCAGGCTCACATACAGCAGGAGTAGGAGCATAATGCTGAGAAAATTGTTTTTTTGTGCATGGACTTGCGTGTTTGTTAGCAAGTTGTTCTGATAGCAGCCTGGTGCAGCTGCTGTACGGTGATCAGGAAGCAAGGACGCTTTGCTTCTTCCCATCCTGTGATTCAACCAACAGTTGCAGACACCCTGTGTGGTTCAGTGAGTCATGTTTATTCACTTAGAGCTAGAGAACCACATTTTCCTTAGCCATTCAGGGAGAATATCACCACAGAACAATAGAAATTATCACACTGTCATCTCGTAATTTTCCAAGAGGAACTGGAGTGGTCTGTAGCACCATGAAAAAGAAAATGAAAATGTTGAATCTAGAGACTCACTATGTTATTGTGATGTGAGCTTTTTGTAGGCAGCAGCCCACTCCATTGGATGTCTGATTCATCCAAGGTCTCCTCTCAGCATGAATACTGTTGCTTGTCTTTATGGGTTTGCAAATATTTTCTTATCCTGTGTGGCTTATTAGTTCATCTCACAAGAGAGAAAGATGAACAGCAGGATGTACTGTCTCTTAATCCGCTGCATAAGATATTCATTAATGTGAATTTGTAACATGTGCAAGCAATACAAAAATTACCGAAAGTGACCACATCCAACAGAGACTGGACAATAAATTACGAAATAAAATAAACTATTGATAGGTTTAAAGAAAGACTTGCAGGACAATCCTGTATGTGGATACTCAAAAATATTTCTTATTGAGTTCAGTTACTCCCAGGTAATTGGGCATAGAACAGTAGGCTGAAAATTTTAACTTTATTAATTATTTTAATGTATTATTTAGCTATATATTTTATCTATTGTTTAATAAATTTTATTATTATTTAGCAATTTTTATTACCTATTTGATTATACCATTATTAATAGCTAAGCAAGATAATACAGTTAGATGCTACATTAGGTTTGTAACTGAGTTTGAAGCTTCTCAGAACCTTTTCAAAATGGTCTTGCTTTATTTAGAGCCAGTGTGTTGTGAAATAATAATTCTTCCATATAATAATAATAATAATAATAATAATAATAATTATTATTATTATTATTATTATTATTATTATTATTATTATTATTATTTATATCCCGCCTCTCCCGACGGATTGAGGCGGTACTACAACAGTATATCAAATACATTAAAAGCAATTAAAACATAACCCATCCTCCCCACCCACCAACCCATCTAAAAACCCCTAAAACACATTAACTGTTAAGAACAAGAAGACAGTTGGTAGGAGGCAGTGGAGTACTAGTCTGGGAAGGCCTGTCGGAAGAGAACAATCTTGACTGCTTTTTTAAAGCAGTCAAGACTGGTACTATGCCGGGTCTCTTCTGGCAGGCCATTCCATAGTTTGGGAGTGATAGAAGAGAAGGTCCTCTGGGTAACCGCAGCCAACCTAGTTCTGACTGGCTGCAGTAAGTTCCTCCTAGAGGACCGTAATGTGTGGGGCGGATTATATGGGAGAAGGCGATCCCGCAGGTAGTCTGGCCCCAAGCCATGAAGGGCTTTAAAGGTAAGAACCAACACCTTGTACTGTGCCCGGAAACTAATAGGCAGCCAGTGTAAAGACTTCAGAATTGGTGTTATATGGTCAGTTTTAGATCTTCCGGTGACCAACCTGGCTGCCATATTCTGAACTAATTGAAGTTTCTGGACTAAGCACATGGGTAGCCCTATGTAGAGCGCATTGCAGAAGTCAAGCCGTGAAGTTACCAGCGCGTGCACCACTGTTTTTAGGTGTTCCAGGTCCAGGAAGGGGCGCAGCTGGCGTATCAGCCGAAGCTGATATGTGTATGTGATAACTGTGACTGTGGTTCTGAATGCATCAACTGAAGGTAGTTCCTCTCCAGAGGTTCAGAACATAGCCAAGATTCATTTAGAAACTGATAAAATAATACCAATATAATGAATAATAAAGTTAAGTTAGAAAGGTGCCTAAGTACTTAAGAGTAACAATGACAATGTAATTGTTTAGTATAAAAGAAATGCTCACCATGACACTACCTTCTGCAGTGGTTGGACTGCATGCAGTGCTGCTGGTAGTGTCTCCCATGTCAGACAGATTTTTTGCTAAGTCACACTAAATGTACCAAATGACCACGGGGTGGCAACAATAACGGTGGTTGACACTGGCAGAGGAGTACTCAGAAACAATGGTAGTGGCATCATAGCTAGCACTTGTTGGTACTGCACAGAAGGAGGCACTGTAAAACCTTTTTGATTGTCTTTTACCATGAAAACCTTTTACCATGAAAACCTTGATGAGACAATCCAAAAAGAAAGAAGAGAGTATCAGAAGGAATCATGGCGCTAAGGCTGCAAGATCCAAGGAGGAGTATTGATGGTAGAGTGACTTGAGGTCTCTCATTAGCAGGGTAGCAAATTGAAGCTGAATTGGCGGCAGTTAACAACAATAATAAAATGACCAGTTAATATAAAATATTTGACAATAAAGAGTTTTATACACAGCCACCCTGTGTATTATTATGCTACAGGGAGAAAAGTCAAGTTGACGATGTGTCACCCAGGATGGTCTTATAACAAATTTCAGTGCAGGACAAGCTTCTAATCCTAAAAATTTTCAGGTCACAAACAGCTAGGTTATGGATTTTTCTTTCTTCATATTTTATTAAAACCTCTGTTACATATTACATATTACGTAGAGTCAGGGCTTGGAAGAGAGGAGCTGTCACAGAATATCTGTGAGGCAGATGCAGGTTCAGTGTTGAAATGTCTTGGGAGGGCTGTGATGCTTCTTTCAAGAGACTTCTTTCTATGTCATTTTTTGTTCTGCAGAGTACCTTAGCACAGCAGTGATGCTCATCAGAGGTACAATTTATATTCCATTGAAATTTATAGCAAACCATGGGTTGAGTTTAATTGAAATGGACTGCACTTTGAAATAAATGCCTCCAGAAATGGTAAATAGGGCCAAACTTAAATGCTAATGAAAGTATAAACCTAGGTGCCCAGGTGGTCTGTGGTGGTGGTGGGGTGTTTCGCTTTAAAAATTTTGAACAGAGTGCAACAGGCCTCTTCACAAGAACAACACTTAATTGTTTCATGAGCCATTTCCACACTAAACTTTTAAAGTGCTATTATTCCACTTTCAACATCCTATGGAATCCTTAAAGGCCCCTCCTGAAACTGCAAGCCCCAGGATTCCATAGGATGTTGAAAGTGGAATAATAGCACTGTGAAAGTCTAGTGCGGAAATAGCTATGGTTATCTATTTGTCAGAAACATACGATGTGTTCTTATTCACAATCCTTGTATAGCTGCATGTGCATGAGGACTAGGATTTTCAAGGCAGTGGAATCTAGTTTTTCTAAGTAAGCGTATTATAATCCAAAAATGTTAAAATAAGCCATGTAAAAGCTTTCCCATTTACCTAAATTGAAGGAAACTTGCTGTATTGTTTACTGAATTTTATTGTTCTAGAATAAGACTACATGATGCTCAGAAATAAAGCTATTCATAGGCACTGGCAGCCTGGATGCAAATCCTTTGGAATGTACTATTTGCTTCTAAGGCCCTTTCCACACGGGGGTTAAAAAACGGTGTAGAGCGACCTCTGACGGAGGTCGTCTACACCGTAAAGTGGATTGGGGCGGACTACTTTTGCGTAGTTCCACACCCCAATCTGCGCTAGGGTGACCGGAAGTGGCGGCACCGCGTGCTTTTTGAAAACCACTTTTTATGTGGTTTTTAAAAGGCACGGGGCGTGCAGCCCTATGCAGCCACGTCGCAGCGCCCGGTGTGGATTTGCAGGCGCACGGAAAGGTGTGGCTGCAGATCTGCCAGGGGCGGGATTTCCGGCTGGCGAGGTTCTCCGGTTGGTGGAAAGCCTCCGCCAGTTGTAAGCCACCATTTTGGGCGCTGCAGGACGCCACAGGACGCCAACAAGTGTGGAGCAGTGAAAACGCGCTGCTCCACTGGCGACAGACTTACCTGGTTTAAGGTAACCTCCGTTTCAGCGTGTTTCCAGCCGTTTCTTCGCCCGCGTGTGGAAAGGGCCCAAGTCAGCCTCATAACAAGCTACAACTGGGCCTTTTGCATATAAGAAACCCAGACCTCACTGATGCTCTTCACAGATTATGCTTTAGAGGAAAGTATTCACCAATCTGCTTTGGTTCCTCCCTGAAACTATAAGGGTTAATCTACTATATTACCCTAACTTTGATGAGTTACACAACAAAAAATTAAGGAAGGTTGTTTAGAATATTTTACTTTTAGAGGCATGGGTTGCTTTTAAATGAAAAGCACTGCAATTTCTCTCCTCACTAATGCACAAAATATATTACATTCCCCAAAACACAAGACACACAACCATTAGCATTCCTGACTATCAATCTTCATTAACATATTGCTTGATTTCTAAGGTGTTCTTTGTATGTGGGATGTACAACAGATGATGATTGATTCGTGGACAGCCTGTCAAGATATGTGTGTGTGTGTGTGTGTGTGTGTTAAACAGTCTCCTGTCCTGTGTGGCAAGTGCTGGAATTGATCCCAAAATTTGGGGGGGGGTTAAAATTCCATTTATTTATTTGTTTGTTTGTTTATTTTTATGTCAGTGCTTTCATTCTTGGACGTACATGTTCTCTCTCTCTCTCTCTCTCTCTCTCTTTCTTTCTAAAAGTTCACTCATTTTGTAATGTGTTTGGATGACACAGTGTAATTCTGTGAGATAGACTGTGAGACAGAATGAGCAACTTGGGTGCTCTTTTTTGTCCCCCTGTCTCCGTCCCTATTCCTCTTTCTGACTCTGTCTGTCTGTCTGACTGACTGACTGCTTCTGTCTCTCTTTCTCTAAAAGACTGGTGCTTTTTTTATGTCTGTACATAATGAGAAGTGGAACCAGTCTTGATATCTCAGTCTGGCTGAGCTTGTGGAAATCTATTGCCTCAGCATCCCCTGCCCATATCATTGCTTGGTTGTCAGGCTGCCATGGTTGAAGAATTAGAACAGCTCCTCACTCATGCCGACAGGTGAACCTGAGATGAGAGGTGGCCAGAATTGTGACGTTGCTTCTATAGCTGTCTACTTTGTTGTCTTTTTTTCTTTTTTCCCCCTTTTAAATCAGAGATAGAAACAAGTTTTGTTAGAAAAGACAGAACTGAGCAGTCCCTCTCTGCTCCTGTTTGAGATTGTATCACCAGGATACTGGTTGGGTTCCCTCCTTCCCCATGTGTGCATTCACATATTTACATTTTATAAATCATTGGGCCACGACAGATTTTTACAAATGAGTCTGTCACTTTGATGTGGAACTTCTGAGTCTTGAGCAAGGTGTATGAACTTTCCCATAGATTTAAGTCTTCCCTGAACAGAAGAATGTGGAAGTAACTTTTTTTCTTAGCCAGTACATTGCCCAGCCATGCATTTGTTGAGTTTATGATGTTGGAGGGGCAGAGTGGGCAGGACTGATTTGTGTAACTCTTCTGTGTTCTTCAGTGCCCTTCTGCAAAGACCTCTTCTTGCCCACACCCACTTTTAATTACAGTCTCCCCCCATTTCAAAACTCAGGGGGCAAAATATCTTTAAAGACACCAAGTTGACATTTGTTGGTATTTGCATGGGAGAACTAGTAGGCAGGTGAAAGGATCAACATCTTTCCTCTCATCTACCAGTTCTTCCCTGTAAATGCCATTCACCCTGGCCTCCTTGGAGAGGAAAGGGAAGATCAAAGTGATAAAAACAGTTTTTATTTTGTAAGTTTTGGATTGTTAAGGTACATACCAAAAGCATGCACAGCACATTGAGATGCTTAAAAGTAACTATGTATAGCAATCCATGCAAAATGTTTTTGTTAGACTTACTCAGAATGAAAGGTTTATCCGTTGCCTGTGTACATTCCACAATGGGAAGTGATTTCACGACTGTACAGAGAACTGTGTGACACAGGTGCATTGGTAAGCATATTATTGTGTATTCATTTCGCTGGACATCCCCTGAAAAGACCCAGATGTGCGTAACAGGAATACCAAGTACTAGGCGTTGCTTTAGCTGTAGCAAATAGCCCTTGATATGATGGCAAGTACAAGAATGTTTCTTTTCTTTGATTACATAAAGATCCAATATAGTTCTGAACAAAGTTTTGTAAATTTAAGTTGCTGTGCATATTTTTAGATGATAGTGGGTGTGAATATTCAAGTTTGGAGAATAATTTCTTAAAAAATCTCAAATTAACACTAAGCCAAATTTTGTCTTTCTAAGATCTGTACTTATAAAGGTCAAGAATTTGGATCAGAGTCTCACTGATTTGTTCAGATTTCATATTTGAGCCATGTTGACAAATCTGGAATTAGAACTACTGGAAGTTTGAGAAATCTTAAAAGTAATAGTTCCTAAGTCAGCTGTTGGAATATTTATAAAGTTTCATATCCTGAATATCAGCATTTTGATATAATTCAGGCAGTGTTTTTGAAGTCTTGAATTTATGCATACTTTAAAAATGTTCTTGATTATTTGTTATTCTTTCAGAGACCTGTGCTGTCAACAATGGAGGCTGTGATAGCAAGTGTCATGATGCAGCCACTGGTGTGCACTGCAGCTGTCCCATGGGATTCATGCTTCAGCCTGACAGAAAAACATGCAAAGGTAACTGGCATCTGAATGTCTATTCACTGAATCAGAGAGCACTTTCCATATAGAACGGGAATGGGTATTGCTGAGTTCCGTCATCTGTTTACAACAGTTAATAGGGTTTTCTTTTGGGGTTTTTTTGTTTGCTTTTTTGTTTTGCCAAGGTGGGATGTTCTGATGGTGTGACACAAGCAGGAATGTGGAAGAAATTTGGTTCACATTTTAATTTGAGGCATTTCCCAAACTAATACATTGGAACACAGCAATTATCATTCAGTTTTTGGAGATCGGTGAATTTCACAATGCAGTTGTCCAATCAAAATATGTACAAACAAGTTGCGCTCAATACTAGAGCAGGTTGCACACAAAAATGCATACATAGGGTAAAAGGTGTACAAAAATATAGTGGGGAAAATGCATACAAATGTGTATGAATTTTCATGTAAATGTTTAACCAAAAAATTCACAACGCATATGGAAATAGGAAATAACAAGTCGTGGTCATCAAAAAATTCCAAGGTTCCAGAAAAGTAAATAAATGTGTCTGTTTCTAGACATAAATGTTCCATCCAACGAAAAAGCTTAGTACTAGGGATGGGACGAACCCAGCATTTTCCAGATGCGAATCCCTGGAAGGTTCTGGGAATCCACGAATCTCACGAATCTCAAATCTTTCGAATCCTTTTATTTAAAACGGTTTAGACAGCAAGGGAAAGAAGGATAATCATGGGCAAGACACACTCTCTCAGTCTTAGCAGAAGCCTAGGCAAAGGCAAACCTCCCTCTGAAGAAATCTTGCCGGGACAATTGTCATAGTTTCACCTCAGGATCTCCCCAGATTGAAAATGACATGAAGGCCCTTTCTACACAGTCAGGAAAGTGTGGATTAATCCCACATTTTCCTGCCTATGTAAACAGGGCCACATACTACAGTACAGAGATAATTCAGGTGAAAACTGGATTTTCTTTGCATAGCTCCTTATGGCATCCTGGGGTTTGTAGTTTGATGGCGCACCAGGCTACTTTGGCAGAGAACGCTGTGACACCTTGTAAAACTACAAACCCCAGAATTGTGTCTGAAAGAGCTTTGCGAGGGAGTTATGCAAAGGAATCTTTCAGCTGTCCTTGAAATCTCAAGCCTGTACCTTCTAGTCAAGTGCTGAACTTAAATATGAAATGTTCAATTTAAATATCTCAGAATACAACCCCAGATGTAATTTCTGAAATGGTTAGCAAAGGCCATTATTACTCTAAGGGAAAAACTCACCTATTTGCCATCTCCCCTTGTGTATCTAGTCTCCCAAGTTTTCAGGGGTCCTGGTCCCCGAGGTTTTCAGGCATCCCGGTCTCCAACAAACTATTTTGTTGGTGGATTTGAAAGATTTGGTTTGCCTATTTTGGCACAGGGATTCAGATTCGTGAATCTCGAATCCTTCCTGAGGATTCGGGGATTCAAGGATTCGGTTGGCCCATCTCTAATTTTGGTAAGCCATCCTGTATAGGAAATTCTGGTGGCTGTCATCCAAAAAATCACCTTTTCAAGCTCTGATTATTGGATATAGCCTTTGACACCACCTTCTGACATGCAACACGACATGCCTGAATCATTTTAAAAGTGGGAATTTTTGTTTTTGTTTTATTTTTACTTTGGAGGCTGTGTACCACCTAGCTGTACAACCTGCCTCTGCTTAGGCTGTCTAAGAAAAAAAATGAGCAAATTCCAACAGACAAAACTTTCCCATAACAGCAATGTCTCACCATTTCATGGATTGTTGCATTCTTGCTTTGTCTTAAGTATATTAACTCTTGGAAGGCTGTGACTTTCAAAATCAGACTCTTCCTCTGGTGTTTTTGTAAAGTGACTACAACTCCATTGCCTCCCACTTTATTACATGAGGACAGGATGTCACACTGTTGGCCTTGGATCAGCACTACATGGGTTTTACAGTCAGAGAAGTGTGTCAGCCTTTTTTTTTTAAGTCATCTGGAAAGGCTCGCAGAGAAAAAGGTGAGACTTCACAAATGGAGGGCGTCTGTGTTCTGTCTCTGGCAGCTCCAGGGAACATGACCTTAGTTAAAAGGAAAAAATGCCCTTCTGCTGAAAGCTGTCTTAACTGCTTTACTGATTCCAGACCCCATTTGCTTGGTTATTATTTTTCAGAGCACACCGCCTCTAAGATGCTAGAGTTCCAGGAAAGCATAATAACCCAGAGCTATATCCCAGGTGTTTGAGATTTTATTACAGTTTGGAGCTGTTTTACTGCAAGTCTCTTCACTCACAATAACAATAATAACAACAACAGCGACAACAACAATACTATAAGCTCCAACTTCTTGCTAGAAGTGATGTGGTCGGGGAGAGACAAGGGAGAAGCCTTAGAGAGTTTTTTTCTGGGCTCTATTTCTGGGACTTGTCAGCCTTGACTCATTCTATTTTACAGACCACTTCCTAGAGTAAATTTTCAGCCTTGTAAGTAAAAATATCTTTTAACAGGTTGTTAGAAGCTCTTTGACAATTTAGGGAAGTATGAGAAATTGGGAGGAAAGAAGACTGTTGGTTTTTCCAAAAGAGCCAATTTTGTAGAAATGATGTATAGTGATTTTCTACACTTGATCTTAGCCAAAAGGCCGAGAAGCGATAGTGATTTTCAAAACTACTGATCTCTGAAGACAATTTCCTATTCCAGTTTAGTTCTTTACAGTTCTCCCTCTTGTTGCTTGAGTATCCAAATGCACTGAGCCATTTCATCAGTCACAACCTTGATCTTAAGATATTTTTTGATAGACAGCTAAATAGATTAAATCGCTGTCTCCATCCCACTTAGCCCTGTCACTTAGAATTGGTTGTTATAATCCTATATGCTGTTACGTTTCTTTGCTTCTAGGATCATAACATATTGACATTATACGTAATAAATATATCCTGGGATCACAGCATATTAGCTATAGTGTTGGCCTGCAATTCTTAATGAGTGGTGGCTTCATGTTGCTGCTTCCTGCCCTTTAGAACAATACAACTGGATACCAGCACACAGTTTATATAACCAACATCAACCCAGACAGCACAATTTGTGCATGAATATGTATTTTGAGGAATTGCTTCTGAAAATGAGTACTTATACTTGAAAAAGAATGCTTCTTCTTATCAACATGGTGCCACAGCCTCTTTTGAGATCCATTCTTTGTGGGCTTTCATTTTTCCAGAGCTCCCCTCTGTTTTCTTCCTTGACAAAATCAGTGGGAGCACCTTTTGGACAAACTGCCACCCTTGTATTACACATCAGTATTACTTTCTGAACTGGGACCTTGAGTGTGCTGCACAGTCAGGCTAGCTTTGCTTATGTTCACTCACAAGAGGTCTAGGGGTGTGTGCCTAAACTTTCTCCTTTGATTTTCTTGGCAGTTATTTTGACCGTGGCTTGAATCTCCAGTTTGCTTGCTAGCCAAACTACTTCTGTGGGTACTCCTAAATTTGACTGATATGTAGCATTCTTGAGACAGTCATAGCCAAGCTGTGTTCTTTCAACTTCAGTTGGTTTGGCAACTTGTGCCCTTTCCTGGAAGCAAAGAAACTGGCCACTGCTTTGAATGCTCTCAGCTTTTACTACCTTGAGCTGTATGTAGGGTAGCTTCGGAATACTTCCAAAATTCCAACTGCTTTAGAATATGCCAGCTCTGCTCCAATCTTATGTTAACCATTATGCTCACACAGTGCTAATTTTTCATTATCTTCACAACAATCAACAAAATGAAATCTCTAAGTGATTCTTGACATTCAAACAACGAGGTGTAAGTTTGCTATGGCTCCAAATATAAAGTGACGGTTTTAGATTTTAGAACCCCAAATAGCCTGTATTTAAGACAGTGAAGAGAATGTGTTCTTCTGTCCAGTGTATTACTTCTTCCCCAAATTAAAGATCATGTTTACTCATGTACCACTACTGTTAATGAGAGACTGTTATCTAGCTGGCTTAGGGCAGACCTTTGTAGTAGTGCACTTTTGCCATGGATCTTCCTGCTGAAGTCTAATAGCCCTATTCATTGAATGTTTTTACCTGCTTGCTGAAAACTTTTCATTGCTTTTATCCTGTCTGTGATTTTGGGATCTGTTTATTTGGATATTTTGCAAGTTCTTTAAGAGTTGTGTCATTAATTTAAAACCTGTATAATTTGATTAATTCAACTATGATTTTATATTTGCTTATTCTGTTAAAATGTAGATAAAATAGCATATGTATATATTTACTGTCTATAGTAGTGTATTTGACATTCTGTGGGAGGATAATGTTGAAAGTTGCTGTCAGAAAAAAAGACTTTGAAGAAATTCCCAAATGTATGCACGAATCACGTGTACTTGTGGGTTTGGAATCTCTGGTTTGTGAGTAAAATGTCTCTGAACCCTTTAACCTATTTAAGATACCATTCTGGGTTATAAAAAATGTCAAAGACACAATTCATACTGTTTCAACCAAAGCTATTATTTATATGTTAGCTTGATTATTATTCAGACCAAGAAATGGATGAGTCCCAGCGTTACCAAGCAAAAACACTGTGCAGCTAGTTCATGTTTCTCTCCTGAACTAAATTTATTGTGGAAGGAAAACTAGGTGGAAGAAGTGCTGATAGAACGTGGGAAGGTTAGAAGAGGAAGACAACATTGTCTGGACTTCCCTGTACAATTATGTGAATGAAGCAAGGAGATTTCACTATAAAATGCTTATTTGGAAACATGCATCAAAATCAAGCATAGGTGTCCTATTCATTATTCCTTTTCCATGCTGAATTATACTTTGGTGGATTTGTGGGCACTAATTCAGCTATTTAACTTTTACCTACTTTATTCTCCTAGCTAAGTGTGTTTTGCTGTATTTTTTTTTTCTTTCTGATCACAGATATTGATGAATGTAGGTTGAACAATGGTGGCTGTGACCACATCTGCAGGAACACAGTGGGCAGTTTTGAATGCAGTTGTAAAAAGGGATATAAGTTGCTGATCAATGAAAGGACTTGTCAAGGTAAAATTTTTGCAATGTCTTGTTGAAAAGTATTGTGTAACTGTTGTTCAGGTGTGAAGATCTAGAATTAGGAAATTAGAATTAGGAAATAATTTATTAAATTAAATGCATTTTTTAAAATTAAAAAAGGACCTAATGCATTTTTAATAATTTTATAATTTTAAGCATTTTTATTTAAATGTCTAAAAGACAGCAATGGTAACACTTAATGTTATTATGTTATTTTCACTTGTTCCTTTTGGGGGTAATTTAGGAGGTGTCATTTGGAGTTATTTTTAATAATTTTCATGTTTAAAACTGAATTTTAATTTTTAGTTTTCAACTTGAAAGCCAGTTCCCCACCAACATGCCATTAAAGATTAACATAATAAATTTAAGTAATAGTTCTCACTATAATGTTTAATGTCAATTAATTAATTGTTGAATTAATGGTAACAATTTAGCTTTTTGGCTAATGCTTTCCAAACTGATTAACCTAAAAGAGAAGTGCACACCCACATTTTAACAGGCAACACTGGACCAATCCTTCTATCCGACTTTGGATTTCAGTGTGTTTCCATAGCTTTGATTTTTCAGTATGTCCGTTTCTAATTTCATGTAGCAGATCTTCTCAGCCCTCCTTTCTCAATAAGATAAACCCATACATCAAAATCTAGAAATTATGGAGCAGCATTTTCAAGGAAGTATAGCACCTTCCTTGAGCTGGAAGCACTTGACCAAAACAATCTTGGAATTGTGCTGGACAGCTTGATTTAAAAAAAATTCAGTCTAATGTGTGGCTGCAATTTTTAAAAGGCAGATTTTACACAATTAGAAAATGAAGTAAAAATAAAACTGTCAATATCATACTGTTCTACAAATCTATGGTGTGATTACATTTGTGCATGTAGATCTAATCATTGCAGCAGGAAAAGTATGCTGAAGATCTGGCAAACGTACAGCCAAGAGCAACCTAAATGATAAAAAGATTGAAACAACTTGCTTATGAAGCAAGGTTGCATTTGGGGATTATTTAGCTTGAAAAAAAGGGTAACTAAGGAAAACATGACAGAGTTATATAAAATTATGCATATGTGGAAGAAGTTTTCTCCCTCTTCAATATGCTAGAACAAGGATCATCCGCTGAAGCTGAAAGATGGGAGATTCAAGAGAAAAAAAACAAAATACTTCTTCATAAGGTGCATAGTGGAATTCACAACAATAAGTAGTGCCAATGGCTGACAACCTAGATAGCTTTTAAAGGGGATAAGACAAAATGTGTCAAAGATGAGGCAATTATTGGCAATGGTGTATTTGTCTCTGTGTGATCCCTCTCATACCAATGACAATATTCTTCTGTATTTTATTTACGGTTGTTCATGGGCACCCTCACAGCTGCACACCCAGCTTAGTATGCTAACTTTATAACCTGGAGCTTGAGGGAGATGCCAGAGAGGAAGAAGTTTAACAAGAAAGGTAGTGGGAGCATCCCACGTATATGTTTTTCAAAATGTACTCCTCTACCAGCACCTCCTTCATTGTGCCCCCTTCCACTTACAACCATTTAGTACATTTCCACACTAGGCTGTTATAGCGCTATGATTCCACTTTCAACACCCTATGGAATCCTGGGGTTTGCAGTTTGGGGAGGGGCCGGAAACTGGAAACCCTAGGATTCCATAGGATGTTGAAAGTGGAATCATAGCGCTATAACATCTCGTGCAGAAATGGCTATACTTAGCTTAAGGAAACTTGTGTTTACCTTATAACATTTAGTTCTAGACATTTTATAATACAAGCACCAAATGCATGGATATAAATATAATGAATATCGGTGTATATTCATATAGTAGAAATATGATTAATACAGGAATATAAAATTAAGGCCCTCTGCTAATTAAACATTCAAAGAGGTCTTTGTTAGATACGGAGGGTGAGGTCATGGGTAGGTGGGGCAGGTAGGTAATGTAGGGTTTGATTATTCAGACTTTCAGTATATAAACTGAGAAACAAAGCCCCTATATCATCTGGACAAGTGTAATTGCAGAACTTGAGAAATGTTAACTTTAAAAAAAATAACACCCAATGTTGTGATAAATGTGAAAATCTGAACACATGTGCAATTAAAAAATGTTGGAGGCAGGTGTAATGTGGCACTAAGTAACATATTTGATAAATTCCATTATATTTTTTAAACTGAAGCCGTTTCTGCACTACACTTTTACAGTACTATTATTCTACTTTCAACATCCTGTGAAATTCTGGGGTTTCTAGTTTACTGAGACCAAAGAGCCCTCTGGCTGAGAATTCTAAATGCTCCTCCCTAAACTGCAAACCCCAGGATTCCTTAGGATGTTGAAAGTGGAATAATTGCACTATAAAAGTGCAGTGTGGAAATGGCCTCAGACTCTGGCTCAGACCAAAAATGTGCAGGGTGGGGAACTGGAGTTTAAGAACTCTCCCAACTGTCAATGTGAATCTCTTGTCAGGCACAATAGTGTAGATGACAGTAAAAGAACTGCAAAGATGTATTCCTATTTGTACTTCTGAGAACATTGCTGCTTGGGTGAAGGAGAAAAAGAGAGAGAAAAGAGAAATATCTTAAAAACTGGTCTTTTTCTTTGAACATGGAAGGAATTATAAACTAGTTCTTCCATGCTGTAACAGAACCATTCTGTTTTATTGATTTAAATTTAGATGCCTGTGAAGGCCCTCAAGGTATCTTGCAGAAAAACAATTAAGAACAACCTCATAAAAAGCATAACCTTAAGTAATTACAGCTCAAAACAAACACAATAAAACTTTAATAATAGCTACAGAAAAAAGTAAATCCAATAAAATCGAAGACCACCAGAGGCCTGATGGGGAAAAGGTTTCCTTCAACAGCCTGCAAATTTCAGTAGTGTCTAATACCACTCTGCTACAGCAATCCTATCTTCCTATACTTTTTCTCAGCATGCCCCAGAGTAAAAAAGAATTAGAATTTCTTTTCCTCGACAGTATCTTAAAGACATACAGTAGAAGCAAAATGTTGGCTAGACCCCATGCACTTGACAGTCATGACATCAGTTCATGACCCAGGCCTTAAAATGAGCGTTGGCTTGGGTATGCAGGTGTGTTCAGCATTTGGTTCTTCTTTTCTGTTTGAATCAGCAACGGTCACCCCCCACACACACAACTGCTGGCTGGGGCAGACTTCTGTTGACATGTGATCTAGTGCAGGTGTTTTCTTCTAACTTCTGAGAGCCTGGCCCTAGGGGAGTTGGGTGTGTGTTGAGGGTTGAGGCAAGGAGAGTTGCTGTATGCTTTGACTGTGACCTCTTTCATCTCCATCCAGGTTCAGTCTTTGTGATTTTTTTTTTCTTAATGAGATTGTGGGACTTAAATTAATAGAACCAATAAGATGAATGTGAAGCCAATAGGTTGGCTGTAGCAAGCAGTCCTTTGCTTTCCAACCCCAGTGAAAACCCCTGGAAAGAAAGTAGAAGGCACTGGTGTCTCCCTTAATAAAAATTGTTTTGGGAAGGCCTGTGTTCTGCTCATGCGTGTGGTGAGGCTCTTTCTGAGCATCTCACTGCACATGCAATACAGAAAAGCTTGCCGATATCTTTCCCTATTCCTAATCATTCTGCTCGCCTTTCAGTTTTGGGGAGAACCCTGAGATTCAGATCCAAGCCTTGCATAATAAGAAGTTATAAGAGGAATGTGTAGGTCTTTGATCTTTTGATCCATAACCAAGCTCATAGTTTACATGCTGTGTTAATTATTGAAAATAGTTACCATCTTTCTTACAGTTCCCCATTCTATACTCACAATCACTATCACAGTTAATCTTTATTTCACTCATGATATAGTAAAAAGATGGGAGGAAGCAGAGCCCTTTTTTGTCCATTAGTTTGTTCAATTTTTATCCCATCTCTCCTCTGTAGACATCATTCTCACATTTTATCCTCACAACAACCTTATGGGGTAAATTATGTTGAAATAAAAAATGAGAGAAGGAGACAGAGACACTGTTTGTATGTGACTAGTCCAAAATCACCCCATGCATTTCGTTTTTTTCTCAGGCTCCACAATTTTCACAGTGCTTGTAGAGTGTCATTTATATCCATTAAAAAGATTTTGAATATGTGTTCTTGGTTGTAGTTATTGTGAAGTCTAATAATGGAGCCTGGGTTATAGAGACAATATTTGTAGCTACACATCTGTCTGTTTGTCTGTTGAGCTATCTGTCTGTCTATGTGTTAGAATGACGTTGACAAAAAGTGTGTTCCTTGGCACTAGACAATATGTATAGCTTCATCAGAATTTCTAACTAGTAAGGGAGCAAAGTAATCCAGGCCTCCAAAAGGAGGCTGACTACTTGCTGGAATGTGATTTATGCTGTCTTTTCCTGTCCCCAGATATCGATGAATGCTCCTTTGACAGAACCTGTGACCACATCTGTGTAAACACACCAGGAAGCTTCCAGTGCCTGTGTCACAAAGGCTACACGCTGTACGGACTCACCCACTGTGGAGGTATCAGTGTGACAACTGTGGATCTGTAGGCTTCAGACTCCTCTTGGGGTTTTGAATTTTCACCCATCCACCTTTCCCTGTTAGTACTGTCCTTTTTTCGCTCTGATTTGGAGTAGAATGTCCAAGAATCTTCTCGGTCTCATGTCTCACATCTTCACTTGTGGACAGACTAGTGAATACACCCAGTGTTGCCCAGGATTTTATTTTCTCATAGGTAATACTCGTTAGAAAGATTTGAGATCCTGTGTCTCTAATTCCCCAAACTGTCTTGTCCAGTACCTGTAACTTTTCCCCATATTCCCCAATCCAATCTGTATTCAGAGTTACTAACATACAGAGGTTGGGTTCCTGAGGGAATACACTGCACTCCTCCTTGCTGCTAGGCCATGTCTCCTATTCAAGACAGACACAGTTGACTGAGGCCCAAGAGCTGTCTGGCTGAGAATTCTAAAGGCCCCTCCCTAAACTGCAAACCCTAGGATTCCATAAAATCTTCTTAGGCAGCCAATCATATGAGGTCTTTGCCTGACACAGACAAACAAACATTGACTTTTATGTATTACCCGGTGTTGCCCTGAATTTTTATTTCCCTCTCAAGCACTCACCAAACTGTCTTCTCCATTTCCTGTCACTTTGCTCCATATTTCCCAATGCAATCTGTATTCAGAATTATTTACATGCCCAATTTGGGTTCCTGAAGGAGTACACTGTTGTCCTTCCTGCTGCTAGGCCTTGTGTCCATAGCAACTGGCCTATTCCTGTACCTGTAAATTTTCCCCATATTCCCCAATCCAATCTTTATTCAGAGTTGTTAACATTCAGAGGCTGGGTTCCTGAGGGAATACACTGTGCTCCTCTTTGCTGCTAGGCCTCATCTCCATAGCAACCAGCCTATTCCAGTATCTGTAACTCTTCCCCATAGTCCTCAATTCAATCTGTACTGTCTGGCAACGTTGATGTACTGGCTTTTTTTTTTCTTTTCTTTGTGTTGAATTTGTGCAATGGCTTTACATTTTTCTAAAAGCATTTTTTGTTTTGAATTTCAACTTTAAGATTCCTCACATATGGAACCCATAGAATCTACTGTGTGAGGCCAGGAGACCTTGTAACTATGTTGTTTATGTCACTTTAATTTTTCTCACGTTTGCCTCCCAAACGTTTTCTGCCATCTGAATTAATAGTAGACCTTGTCTCCATAGCAACCAGATAGGGCCAAGAGCTCTCCAGCTGAGACTTCTAAGGGCCCCTCCCTAAACTGCCAACCCCAGGATTTCATAGAATCTTCACAGGCAGCCAATCATATGAAATGTTCTTGGCTCACACAGCCAGTCATATGAGGTCTTCGCCTTCCTGATGCAAGCAGGCAGACAGACTTTGACTTTTATATAGTAGATATACTTTGGGAGAGTTCATGCTTTATCATCTCGAAACAGAGCAGGGTCCACACTGTTGTACTATCCCAGGCTGCACTGGGGCAGGAAGCTCAGCCATTGCGCTTCCAGGACCTCCACACACCAGGTAAGTGCAGGTGAATGGCAGGAGGACTGCGTGATTGCAGTATGATCGTGCCACCTGGAGACAGGAGAAGGATGGGACCCAGACAGCATTGTGCAGAACCGTCATCTGGGTCCCATCCTTCTCTCATCCCCAGTGCAAGATGATGACGTCCTGCGGAAAGGGCCATAGTCTTCTTTGATTTCTTGTTTGGAGTCTCCATTATCTGTTCTTACTGACAGTACCTAGACTTGGGGGAGAAATCTGATGTTGTCTTACTGAGATATTTTGGACTGAAAACACTGGGAACTAATTCTGTCACTTTCTTCTTGCAAATCCTGATTGTGTCACTGAGTTCTCCTACATTATATTTTGGCGACTCTGGCCAGACAATGTCACAGTCTGGACACATTCCTTTTTTTTTTTTTTTTTTTTGGACTTCAGCTACCACAGTTTGAAGTACAACTTCCAGAATTGTTCATACTTCTTGGAGAATTCTGAGAACTTTAGTCCAAAATGCTGCTTTTCTGAGATCCAGACAGCCTTGGCTCAGCAAGCCTCTTACGTGATGTGTCTGCTGTGTTTTATGGAGTCTATTTGCCCTTGCTTGAGGTGTGTGGAGAATTGTGTATTATAGTTTATGTAGAAATGTTCAGTGTGAAGTCCGTTCTAGTCTCCATCTAATTTGTCCAATGAAGAAATGTAAAATGAGTGATGTTCCCTAAAAGATGCCTGCTGTTCTTTACAGAGGGTGGCAGAGCCAAACGTTTGTCTCTGCAGCTGTAAACAAGGCGACAAGAGCTATTTGTGTTTGTCCGATGGGATGGGAGTGAGGAAATCTTCACTGTGAGTTTTTGGCACAGAGATTGAGAGAAGAGGAGGGGCACTTCAGAAAGTTTTACAGTTCCTCAATGGTAGGGGGTGGGGGAGAGAGGGAAGTTTGGGGTTGTGCCAGCAAGAAAAATGGAAAGGCAGATGGAAGGCATAGAGGGGTTTGTTGAAGCATGTTGTTACAATAATGCAGCTTGCCGTGGTAAATCCAAGAGAGAGTTATGTCTCTCAAGATGCCCTAGATTACACAGATTAAGGCAGATGGATAAACAGACTGCTGCAATTATGCACACGCAAACATGCACACAAAACACCAAACAAATTCCAGTGGTCTAAATTCACCGTCCCTATCAAATAGGTGCAGATTTATGGACTTTTCTGTTTTGAACTGCAACCAGAAGTAATACATTGTTCATAGGCCAATGTTGACACATACAGACACATAGCTTTCTATACATTGTTTAGACACTTATTTGATGTCTATCCAAAGTATGCTGAAGTTCTGTGGCTGCCAATTACAGATTACCTCTGTAATTTTGAGACTAAGCTTTCTTGGTTTATGCAGTTTTGTTCAGTCTTTCACATGATAATAGGCATAGCTTATCTATGGATCACAGGTGTGAGCATAGAATTCACATCACAAAGAGGCCATTCTAGGTGGATTCTTCTGGCATCACTAGGGACGTGGCATGTTTTCTAATATGTGAGAGATGTCTATTTTTGATTGTATTGCTAGTAAAGGGTTATTGTACTGAAATGGCAGCTTGCCACAGATGATTTCTTTTTTTCTTTTTTTTTAGCTATAGGTTAGGTATACATATGTGCAGAAGATTCCCACACTTCTACTGCAGTATTACTAAACCCAGAAACACACAAGGTAGTCTAGTGTAAAAGGGGCTGCAAACTCAGAATGCCTTTGCTCTAATCTGGGGGGGGGGTTCGAGGGGGATAGTCAGAGAGGTGAATGAATCCGAGGGAATGTTCTAAGTTGCCAACTGTATTCCTGTTATTTCAGTTCTAACTTAAGGCCTTTGTTGGTGATGTGGTTCACGGTGTAATTGGCCATGTTCAGACATCATGACAAACAAGAATTCAAGAGAATTCTGGCTTATTAAGGATAGCTATCATACTGAAACAAACTGGCTAATTAGACCTGCTTACTGCAGAAAGTAACTAAATAAAGGATGGACATTAGGTCTATGATTTGTTTACTATGACATGTGAATGCAGAAGGAACAGGTTGTCTAGTCTCTCTCTCTTTGGACAAATCAGAGGAATAACTCAGTGTTTGTTTTAGGGTTAAACCTCTAGTTTATTTCCCTACCAAGTTTGCACATCACAACCTATGGAGTCCCTAGTTTTGATCTGTCAGGGCAATTGGGCAGTATGTACCATCTGGGTGCCTAAATTACTATGATGTACTTATCAGACCATTTAATCCAAGGTACCTGCCTAAAGGCACTAGATCCCATCTGATTTTGGAAGCAAGGCAGCACTGGTTAGTTCTTAAATGGGAAACCACCAATGAATGCCAGGTGCTGTGGGCTATATTTCAGAGGAAGGAACTGGCAAAACCCCTTCTCAGTATTCCTTGCTTGAGAAAACTCTATGAAATTCATGGAGTCACCATAAATCAACAGGTAACTTGAAAGCACACACACGCACGCACACACACACACACTTAAGGCCTGTACACTTTTCCCCCCTCCTCCTTGCTGGGCAAGAGGATAAGTTTTTACACATTATTACAGAAGGATTCATTTTTCTGGGGCAAGTTTTTGTATAAATTACAAAGCAGATTGTTATACAAAGGGTGATAACTGTTGCCTCCTTCCACATAACTTTTAAAACCAGAAGCAGTGGATGAGTTGTTTGTATCTTTTTGATCAGTAATCTTGTCATTTTTTCTTTGCTATATGTATATACAACAGCATGTGGTGTATGCATGTGTGTGTGTGTGAGAGAGAGAGATAGAAAGAGAGAGGGAGATTTGCTTAATGGAGTGAGGGATGACTAGTTTTTCAGAGAGCCTTCTTGTGTAAATTGTGTGGAAGCTGATGGGGAGAAAAGCACTCTTCATTTCTGTCTTATGCAGGAGATGAAAAACCTTGCTGTGGTTGCCCCTTTTCTACTTTTTTATTTTTCTTATCGAGGGCAAAAAGTTAAGCATCTATTTTTTTAAAAACTGAAGTGAAACAGATACGATTCCCCAACCGCATCTCTTAGTTGAGGAACTGGAGGTTTATTGCCTATGCTTATCATTTTGTATATACCTAGGATCCCTTGGAGTTTACCAGTTTGGTCACCTGAGGTCCACCAAGATCGTAAACAGCAAAATTGTCTAATAAGCGGATCCACACTGACATTTCCTTTAAAGATCGCTTATGCTCTGGAATTTCAGGAAATTTATATGACTGAGAATTAGAGAAATAACTTTATTGTTGTTAATTGCCATCAAGCTTACTTCAATTTATGGCAGCCCTATGCACGAGAGACCCCTCCAAGTCACCCTATCATCAGCTCAGGGCTGGGCCTTCCTTGACTGAGTCTATCCATCTGTAATGCGGTCTTCCTCTTTTCCTGAAGTGGCTTTCTAACATTATTCTATATTAAAGTAATCATTTTCAATAGCACATTCCTTACCAAAAGATCATCATATCACATTTACTGTTTAGGTACATTCTCTTTATCATAGATGTTTTGGACTCTCTTATCAAAGACCTTGCATAGCCTAGGCATCTTGCTTTCTTCGACAGTATATAGACTGGTCATCCTAGGTTTATTATCTCTTATAAGAAATACATCTCAAACTTACAAGTCACGTCTTACTGGTAGTATATTATACATGGTACTTGTCATACATGGAGTGGTAAAGGATGTCAGTTACAGAAAACTGAAGCATGTATTGTGGTCTAAGATTAGGATAATCTTGAATTAAACTAGGCCAGACTTCAGATTCACACAATCTACTTTGTTATATACTAGAGCTCTGTGATTTGTCAACTAGAATTTGGTGCAAAAGCATACCTGGCTCCAACAAAATATTTCAGCATTTGGTTTAAGGTAAAACTGAAAGAGAGCATAGCTGTGTTAAGCCACTAAGTGAACAGATTGCTTGAACAGAGACCTTCCAGTCTTATTGCTCAGGTTCTTTATCTGCTATGCTACATTAACTCTTGAGGAAATAAACTTGACAACTAATTATAGAAATGGAGGGGGAATAACTAGCTAGGACATAGCACAGCAGAAAAAGAGCCAGGTTGTATAATGCATCAAAAACGGTGGGGCTGGGAAGAGTAATTGGAGTGCTGAAAAGTGATGGCCTTCCGTTGAAGAAGGCAGCCATCATTTTGAGAGTTTTATCAACAGGAATATTGTGTGTGACACAAGACAGCAATTCTGCTTTGCTTGGCACTGCCTGGGTCCCAGCTACAGTAATATGCTATATTTGGGTAGGAGTGCTTTAAGAAGGATATAGTCAAACAGAAAATGATTTAAAAGAAAGCAACAAAGACAGTGGAAGATTGCAAAGCTTATAAAGAAAAGATTGGAACACTGCGGTACATTTATGGCTTCTCTACATTCTGCTTTCCTTGGCTCAGAGGTGTGAATAAGAACTTAGATTATAGAGTAGACATCTGCAGCCAAAGATTTTCCTAGTTATTTAGAATAAGTATGTTAATTTCTGCCTTCCTCACCTTTGCACACCCTTTTACACAAACAGTGCTTACTATTCCAAAGCTGTATGAAGTTTCCCGCAACTCCCTTCTGCTTCCTTATATGCATCACCCTCACCTACCATTCCTCCCTGTTTCAGTGCAACATACTGTTGAGAACTCCTGGGACTTTCCCTGTTTCCTTTCTTCCTTGATGATCCACCCTTTTAGCCACACTTCCTTATGAGCCTTGGCTCTTCTATTTTTAGCACACTGCCCCTCTAATCCCAAGCTCTTATGCATAATTTTCCCAACTTCCTTTCTCAGTTCTACCTCCTCAGTCACAACTAGTTTGTGTGACCCTCATGATTTCACAGGCTGTCTGTAATAGGCAATCTTGCAAGTCCCTAAGCCCCACATGACATTTTTAAGCCAAGCAATCCTTCTGGTTTCCTTACAATGGCTGTTCTTTTTTTCATTATTTTCATGACAGATCATATCTGTATGAGTACTGAGCCTAAGGAATTTAGATTAGTTGCTAGAAAAGGTTTTAGAAAATTCTTAGAAATTAATTAAAAGTGAAAAAGAAGATTGGGCATGGTTTGTCATTGGTCTTCTCTAGTGTTGAACTAGGACACTGGAAGACCAAGGTTTGAATTCCCACTCAGCCATGGAAACTCACTGAGTGACCTTGGGCAAGTCACACACTCTCAGACTTAGCGGAAATCAGTTCTACCAAGAAAACCTCCAGATAGAGTTACCGTAAGTCAGAACTGACTTGAAGACACACAACAACACTGAAGGTGAACAACTGATTCTGCAGATGATGCCATCAGGTACAATTTGGCCTCTTGAATCATGGTATATGGTTTCCTCAAGATGGACTTAACAAGTGATGGGTAGCTTCTCACAGCAGTTGGTAGGAACATTTTTGCTAAGAATCTCATAAACCTGATCAGGAGGGCTTTAAACTAAGTTATGGGAGGAAGGGAGACAGTATCCTTGAGGGCAAGAGTCTATCAAGTGCTGGAGATGATAGCCCAAATTTTATAGGGAGAACTGGGCAAACAGTACAGGACACCAACAGTGGGAGGGAAAGAAACCTAAATAAGCAGCTAGAGGGAGTGACCCGTGGTCTCAGATGCCTCTGCACTAATGCAGAGAGTATGGGAAATAAACAGGATGAACTTGAACTCATAGCACAGCATAGTAAATATGATATAATGGGCATCACTGAAACCTGGCGGGATGAATCTCATGATTGTAATGTAGCAGTGGAGAGATATAACCTATTTCAGAGAAATAGGCCAAACCATTAAAGGAGGAAGAGTAGCATTATATGTCAGGGACATTTACATCTATGATGAGATGACCAAACATTCAGAAAGGAGAAATATAATAGTAATGGGAGAATTCAACTATCCTGATATTTATTGGAAGTCAAACTCTTAGAAACCTGATACTCTTGGAAATCAGGTCCAACAAATTTCTCACTTGCCTTGCAGACAGTTTCATAGTCCAGAAAGTTGAAGAGGGAACAAGGGGAACAGCTATTTGAGATCTGATCCTATCCAACCATGATGACCTGGTTAATGAGTTGGAGGTGGCAGGATCCTTAGGTGGAAGTGACCATGTTCTCCTGAAGTTTATTATACAGTGGAAGGGGGAGGTCAAGCATAGTCAGAAATGCATTCTAGACTTTAAGAAAGCTGATTTTGGTAAACTGAGAGAAATACTAGAAGGGATAACATGGTCAGATATACTAAAAGAGAAGGTAATTCATGATGGATGAGAGCTTCTTGAAAGTGAGATATTGATGGCACAATTTCAAACAGTTCCAATGAGTAGAAAAAATGGGAGGTGTCTAAAAAATCTGGGATGGATGTTTAATAAACTAATGGATGACTAACAAACTAAGATTTCAAACTAAGATTTCAAAGGTTCATGTACAAAAATTGAAGAGAAAAAAAAGAGGGAGATCACCAAAGAAGAATTCAAACAAATAGGCAGCAAGTGTAGAGAGAAGGTCAGAAAAGCTAAAGCACAGAATGAGCTCAGCCTTGTTGGAGAGGTTATAAACAATAAAAAGTTTTATAACTTTCTTTTGTCCATAGCAAAAGGAAGAACAAGAAATTATAGGTTATCTGTGTGGAACAGGTGGTGAAATCCTAATAGGCGACAGAGAAAAGGGAGAACTGTTTAACATTTTGTTTACCTCAGTCTTCTCCTGAAAGGAAAACAATGCTCTACCTGGGGAAAATGGAGCAGATGATGTGGTAGGGGAAATGCAGCAAAGCATAGGTAAAGAGGTAGTACAGGAATACATGACTACTCTAAATGAATTCAGGTCTCCAGAGCCAGATGAACTACATCCAAGGATATTAGCAGAACTATCAGAAGTATTCTCAGCACCTCTGGCAATAACCTTTGAGAATTCATAGAGAACAGGAGAAGTCCCAGCAGACTGGAAGAGGGCAAATATAGTCCATGCAGGATTGGTGTGTATTTGGAATCAGTTATTGGAGCCTTAAAACAATTTTGGTTCTGGGGGTGGTGAGTAATGGAAATGATATGTTAGAAAGATAGGTCTAACTAGTATGTACAGAAAAGGAAAGCCAGAAAGAAAAGAGTGGTTGTCTTGGCCACAGAAGGTGGTTAATGCCATTGGCTTAGATTGCTTTCAAATGGGTTAGACAAAATAATGGAGGGAAAAGCAGGGCTGGCACAATAGGTTCTGCTGCCTGAACAAAAGCAGCAAATGCTTGTCCCCACGTCAAAGTGCATAGCATACCCAAACCATTCTGCTGTCTGAGGCAGTTATTCATACAAGGCCACCTTCCCCTTTCTGTTAATAAAAATGTAGTATTAACTAACTGTTAATAATCACACCTTTCATATGCGGAATCAGCTGCCTGAGGAGCTTACCTCACTCTGCCTGATGGTAGGGCTGGACCTGGATGGAACTAATTATCAGTGACCATTAGCTATGTGGATACAGTATGTTCAGAAACATTATAACTCTTAATTACTGTTGTTGGAGATCAAACCATAGGGCCAGCTCTACTGTTAGACAAAGGATTTAGCTGCAGAATCATAGAGCAGATTGCAGGTATCAGAAAGGGCAGCACAGCATTTATTTACTTTGTAATTATTATAATTTTTACTGCCAAGGGTGGGGAGAGGTATTTGTGGAATTTTCTGCCTTGTATTAAAACTGCTTGTTTTGTTTTGGATACTCTGGGTCTTTACCTGATCTTAACACGAAGGGAAGAGAGTTCCATTTACTACTCTGGTTCAGACAGCAAAGTATTTTGGACCAATACTGACAAACAGTGGAAGACAGCTGTGTCCATGGAAATCACTGCTACAAAATCTAGTGAAGAGACTAGCTGCTTGAGATGAAGTTTTAGAAGGAATCTTAACAGTCTACCATGACATCTCTGTAAATGGTGACTAGAATGAATAAAGGGGAAACACTGTTGGGCACCTTCCACGGTTGTGTCTTGTTTTAAGGGAATGACTAGATGGTTACTGTTGGAGAGAGAATCCTGAAATTGATGAACCATTTTGGTATTTAACATGGCATTTCTTTGGGTCTTATAAAACAAGGCCATCTCTCTCTCTTTCCCTGCCCTGGAGGGAGGATTGTTACATTCCACTCAGAACAAGCCTTCTGTCCTTGAATTCTGAAGTTGGATGACATTCAGAAAATATACCAGGTTTCTCTGTTTTTCAGTGAAGTTCTGAAAAGCAAGAAGCTATTACCTTCAGATAAGTTCAAGAAAGAGGAAGGAGAGTGTGGCAACTCTGTAACAGGGGTTCTTTAGGGCAGGAGAAAACGAGTTACATAAAGGAACAAGATAGGATAGAGCCAAGCCTAAGAATGCCTTGGCAATGCCATATGAGTCAGCACCCAACCTACTCCAAAGCGTTGGGAGCAAAGCTATGACCTTAGTGTGCCCCCTTGTGTGGGAGTGTGTCTTGGCAAAGTTTGGAAGAAAGACTGAAGCATTTCTAAGTGGAGGTTTTGGGAACAATGCTGTGCTTTCATGGGCTATTTTGATGCTTCCTCTCTGATTGTTTGTTTGTTCCAGGCCAGACCCTTAGCATTGATTTCCATGGAATTTCCATGATTGTGGTTCTGTGTGTCATAAGACTGAGAGAATGTTGAAAGGGGGCAAAATTGGCAGGCTAGCTGACACAGCTGTCTTTTGAACTTCAAGTACCAGGCATTTCCATTTTTACTCTGTTCTCCATTCAGCTCTTGCTTCCTGGGATGACTTTCTAAAAGAGGGTCTGGCAAGTTATTTTGCTTCCCATTAATTACCTATTCTTATCTGTTTTTGGCAGCACAGGGATGGTGTGGCCTTTCTATACAGTGGTGGTTATTCCATTTTTTCCCCACAGTGATGACTGCAACATAGATGAATGTAGTGATGTGTTTACTAATTGTAGCTCAATGGTCATAGAACATTGTTGAACATGAACAAGTGTAGGTAAACCATAAATACCTTCAGAATGTGCCTACCCCTCCATTGGATGTCAGATGGTCAAATCCCCCCCCAAAAAAACAAGGCTCCTATACTTTTAATGGCTGGACAGAAGAGAAGATTTCAGCAGGAACTGGGATGACCTGTTTTTTTTCAAAAAATACAGCTATTGTTAGATGTAAAGGCCACAGATCTTGGACCTGGGGAATGTGCAATTGTTCAGATGTATCATTTTGAAGAGTATTAAATATGAAGGTATAGCAGTACTTAATAGTGAACTTATGTTCTTCACATCTCTAGATTAAACTGTCTCTTTGTTGTGACTGTTCCATTTTCCTTTCTGTATCAAGTAAAGGCAAAAGATTTTTCTAAAAATAATTTTCTGTCAAGGCCAAGACTGGGATGAAAAAGTAGCTTAATATGCTTAAAAAGAATTTTTTTTTATCCAAATCTAGTAGTTTGTGTGATGGAAGGCAGAGAGTGGCTAGGATTAGGTAGGGAGGTTTATGTGACCCAGGATGAAGACAGGCATAGCATTATTAGAACAGAGGAGACAGTTTGGAACACCATGATTGCAGGGAATCTAACTACTGTCTTGAGGATGCCTAATGTTGGTGGAGAGGGAAGTGGGAGCAATGGCGGAGCTTGGAGTATGGGGAGGAGGGTGGGAGGGGCAGGGGGCACGAAGGACATGGCCACTGTGCACGGGGGCATCGCCACTGCACGGGGTCATGGCCAGGAGGTGCGGGGGCGTGGCTATGGGCCAGGACACCCCAAAAACATTGCGACCTGGGGTGAATCACCCCCGCACCCCCATGTCCCTGTACAACTGAGCAGGAGGAGGGAAGAATTCTACAAATTTGCATAGAAGTCAGTTGTAGACAGCAGTGAATGGCTGGTGTTTGAAATGTCATGAAGACCTTTCCCCAACCATAGGTGTCCAGTCTCTGAAGCACTTTTGTGCTTTTCTGTTGTTCATCTGAACAATAGTGAGCTGAGTGTATATGTTGTTGTGTTGTTGTTTGCATTCAAGTCGTTACCAATTTATGGCACCCTAAGACACACAGGGTTTTCTGAGGCTGAGATTGTGTGATGCATCCAAGGTTGCCCATTTCCATGGCCAAGCAGCGAATTGAACCCTGGCCACAATGAATTATAGGATGCACTACCTGTTCACCAGTGCATGAGGAACTCCTTCCTAGCATTGTCTTAATTTCTAACCACAATTCAAGATTTGTGGCTGCATTTTTTCACATTCATGCCTAACTTGCTTTGTTCTTCTTGCTTTCTCCCTATTGACAAATGCTTAAGCACCTTGGGGCAAAGCCCTGTCTCTTTTGCTATAAAATGTCACATACACTTCTGGCAGAAGAAATATAATTAATTAATTAAGATGAGAAATGCCTTAGCTAAATGACAAGAACAGCAACAGAAAATTCCTTGTTTTAACCCCTCTCCCCATTTTTAAGAACATTCTCTCATGTAAAATTCTCTTTGCTCCACTTATCAGTTGAAATTACAGTTCTGGGACCAGACCTAGGAGTCTGGGTAGCTATTCATAGTACTTTACCTATGTGTAATATGGCTGATTAATTGTTTGTTAATTACATTCCTGCAGATATTGATGAATGTAGCATCAACCGAGGAGGCTGCAAGTTTGGCTGTATAAACACTCCTGGCAGCTATGAGTGTACTTGCCCTGCTGGGTGCAAACTTCATTGGAATAAAAAAGATTGCATAGGTGAGTGTAGACAGGGACTGAGATCATGCTGCCCTCTAGAGGTAGAATGCATTTTAGCCAGTAAAGTTTTAGGTGGGTCAAAATTATCTGTTGCCTCTGAGCATGGCACCAATGGCAGCACAAACATTCATTTTCATTTTGTGGCATTGTTCTTGTTATTTTAATTTCTGTGCTGCATCACTGATAGAGCTAGACATTGACTGGTGCCATGTTATCAGCAAAGCTTCTCATCATGCCGTGCTTTGTTTCAAAGGAGTATGAGGACAGAGCAGGAAACCATCATAAGCTTGAGTTTTTCTCATAAACATCTTAGACATTTTCAGATTTTTCTTTAATAGCACAGTCTAATACTTAAAGCCATACTATTTTTTAGCAGACGTATTTTGGACATTTAAGTTTTTTTCTTCTTTGATAGCACAATGTAAAATCTAGAGCCATGCTCTTTTTTAAATTGAAAGGCAGGAGTTTCAGAAAGTTTATGCCACAAAAACAGTATGTAAAAATTATGCCATTCTGATTTTTTTTTAAAAAAATCTACTTTGTGGCCCAGTAGTGATAGTGAACATTTATAGGTTTTATGCCTTATTGAATCAGTAGTGAACTGAAATACCCAGAGTAACACATGCACACAACTTGTTGCCAAAACTCAGAGCTGAGGCAAGTGGAGGCAAAAATCTTGTACTTGTTTCTGCCCGGAGACTGAGGTGTGGCTCTGCACTGTATTCATCCCAGTGGCAGGGTATGACCACTCTTCTGTGAATTGCATTTCCTCCAGCATGTTGCTATCAATTGATGCTTTTTTCTCTGCCTCCTCCAGAAATGGTGATATGTTTGGGTGGCACAGTATCACCACGAGCTACATTGTCCTGCAACAAGAATGGAAAGAAAGACAGCTGCTCTCTCACCTGTGCCTCCAAGGCTCGCTTTCTACCAGGTAAGTGCACAAAATCTCCCTCCCATAATAACTTCAGGGGCAAAAAGCTCTTAAGATTTGTTCCTGGTATTGAGTCATAATGGAGCGCTCTGATGCTCTCACTACCTGCTTTTTAATTCTTCACAAATGCATACACCTGTTCCTGCTCCTGCCCCAATTTTTCTGTTGCATTCGGAGCCATATTCAGCCTTACTTCCTTGTCATTTCCTTTTCATTCTCCCTCAGACTATTACTTACTTCCACATCAGGGTCTAAAGTAGTCATTCTTGGCTTGGTGTCTTCCATAGGGTTTGGACTACACTTCTCAAAATTCACCATACCAAATAATGCTGGTGGGAGTTGAAGTCACGTGGAGGACACCACTTTGCAGGGAAGCTGTCTCAGAGATTCTCTAGTTTGATTTTGGCAGCAGGTCATCTATAGTAAGAGCAGTGAGCAGGGGATTGGTTCATGAACCAAGGTTGATTCTACTGTGTCAGTATAGAATATGAATGATGTGTAGGACCAGCACCATTACTTGTCCTCTTTTGGATGCTGCCAGAGAACCACAGCTAGGCCAACTTGTAATTGTAGGCAGATGACATTGGCAGCTGCCCGCCATTTTAATTTGCCTCAGAGTCATTTAGCAATTTTACTCCCAAGGATGAAGTGGGAAATTACAATGGTGTGTATTTCCCAGATGCACAAAGGAGACTGCTGCACTGCTTCTGTTGCAGCTGCTCAGTACTGATGCTCCTACTACTGCCACTACCATCACCACCACCATTACTAGTTAATTCTTCAGACAGGACTTCCTCAAGGGCACCATTGATCCAGGAGGAGGACAGAGACTGGGAACTATTCTTAAGAGATGAGGAGGAGGAGGATGAGGAGGAGGATATTTATTTGGTACCTGCGTTTCCCCAAGCTTCAAGATGGGGTACAGCATAAATTATGGGGTATGGGAGCTCAAGTTTGGCAGGTTGGTTACTAGTTTTTCCTACTTCAAGGTGCTTGTAGTGGGAGGGCAAATTACTTTCCCCCATCCATTATCATTGAAACATCCTTAATATGGAGACTCTTACGAGTGTGTACAATGTGTACATGGAAGTGCCCTCCATGCATACAGTGTAACTCATTCCTAAAAAATGTGGTTTAGAATTGATAGCAATCAGGCTTTCTTATTATAAACAATGTCTGTCTTAATATTTCTTAGTGCTTGTTCATGTTGTACACTTCTGATTGCTGGTACCTGAGGAAGCTCACCTACATGGCAGTCCTGGTGGTCCAATTTTGCCAGATCATTTTAGGAGGACTCAGTCCACCCAGCCTAATCTTGTGAGGGCCCAAGACCCCTCCATTCTGGTATCCATGGAGGACGACCTTCCTATTCACTGTTCTTCTGATCCCCAGGGTTTAAAAGTATGTAGGCTTTTATATGCCGAAGGCAAGAGAATGCCTTTCCCATTCCACTCAAATTATCCCAAAAGGAAAGGCCAGGAGTATTTCATTGGCCTTCCAGTATCCTTGCCCGTAAGTACTGAGCAAGTGTACCATTCCTGCAATTCAGCATTGCTTCTGATCAGAGCTTGGAAAAGTTATTTTTGATCACAAATCCCAGAATCCCCTGGCCAGCATAGTTCAAAATAGTAACATTTCAAAGTCCTGTTCCTGTAAATAGCTGAGCTGTATTCTTCATACATTTATCTCTGGCTCATACTCCCTGTAACAGGCTTGCGTGATTTGACTTATGTGCATCCTCCTCCCTCCCCAGGCCTTGGGAATCTGTTCAAGCTTTTCAGACTCTGGCATCAGCTAGATTCCTTTGATGTGTTTTTACTGCAGTGGGATTCTTTAGAGTGTTGTTTATCTTTTCTGAATGCAAGTAATGAAAATAACATCACAATGAGTTCTGGGTACTGTCTTCCACGTGATCAACGGACAAGATCAGGCTTGGGACAGTCTTTCAAAATACATTCAAGGTTTGCGAATGCACACAGGCCCATGCAGGCAAGCATTTAGAACTGATTCCCACTGATCTTGAGTTGCTTCTTTCTCTTTACAGAGTCTGACAACAGCTATACAGTGAGCTGTGGGACCCCAATCCTGCGGCAGGGATCTCCACCCAGGTCCAGCAATGGCAGCCATCCCTGTGTTGGTAAGCTTGGTCTCCTGGGCCCTCAGAGCTCTCCCTCAGACTTACTTGGCTCCTCTGAGGCTTAGCGCTTACTTTTTCTTTTAGAGACTGTCACTGCTCCAATCAAACAAAAGGCTTCCTTCAAAATCAAGGATGCTAAATGCCACCTGCACCCACGTATGAAAGGCAAGCAGGATGAGATGGTCAGGAATGGTGCACTAGGTGAGTTAGTCTCTTTTGTTTGTCTTTTCACAGACTTCCATTGGGTATTTCCAGCCTTAAGTCATAACAAAAACAAGGAATCTTGAGGCACTTAAAAAAAATGTTTTATTTGGCATGAGCTTTATGGACTGTGGCCCTAATCATCAATTGCAAAGTGGGTCGAGAAGGCATCTGATGAAATGGGCCAAAGTCCACAAGGTTTATTTGGTGTAATATTTTGTAGACTGTGGCCCACCTCAACATAGGGATGTGTTATTCATTTCCACAGGGAAGAACAAGTGATTTAATTAATTTTCTCCCCGTTGCCAAATGTCTTCAAGAACTATGAAGATTTCATTGAGGTCTCATGAGTGGAGAAAGTCTCTAGCAGTGGCAGGGGGAGATTCCCTGGCTGCTTCATATGACATCTGCTGGGAGGGAGTAGCCAAGGATCTGGAAGGCTACAGGATCCGTTCCTGGCTCACTCATGTTGACTTACTATGTGACATTGGGAGGCAAGTCTAATTGAGGATGAGAGGGACTGAAAAAAGGGCTTGAGCAGGATTCTCCTTGGGATTTTCAGACACTTGACAAAACTCTTTCTCATTTTTTTCTTGAGCATTTAAATATTCTTTCCATCTCTGCTGCAGGATGCCACTAGCCTCAGTGGTGATGGTTGCAGCAATGGTGGTAGCAGCAGTTTTGCTGTAATGGAATAACCTGGCTAACACTCTGCAGAATAGTTGTGTACATTCTCCCCATAGTGGTTTTGTGACTGGTAAACTCTGTTTTCCACATTGCCATAACAGCAAATAATTATGCTATATGAATGATATATGCATGAATTATGCTTTGAAGCCAGCTTCCAGGGAAAAAGAGCTGGAGGCTCAAAAATCTAGGCTTCTGTAGATAGCCCAAGCTTCTGTGTGGGAATGTATCACTTTTTAATCAAGCCTCAGTAACTGCTTAGCAAGTAGGAGCCTGATTACTGAATCAGGACCCTGGGATAAAGGAGAAGACTCTTAAAAAAAAAGAAAAAAAGAAAATGCCTGTCAGGTTTTCAGAGAGATGATGTTGAAAGAATATTGACCCTGTGCCATCTCTGTTAGGTGGGCCAGCTTCTTGCTCAGATTGCCAGGTGACTTTTGTAAACTTAAAGTGTGACTCATCAAAGAAAGGCAAAGGGCGCCGGGCTCGAAACTCTCCCAACAAGGAGGTGACACGCATTACTTTGGAGTTTGAAGCTGAAATCAAACCTGAAGAGATCACAGGTAAGGAAGGTAACTGAGAAGGCTCAGCTTCCCAAGGGTCCAGATATCTACCAGGCTTGGTATTTAGTGTAAATTGATCATTTTTTGTTCACTCACTGTTTATGAAACACCCACATGACATCATCTTCATGGTTTTTCTGTTTTTTATTGCATTTCTATACTGCTCAATAGCCAAAGCTATCTAGTGGTTCACAAGAAGCATGAGAGACATAAATCTAATGACATAGCATAACATCTAAAATAAACCAAAACAGTCACAGAATAACAGCCCCCCCCAAGAAAAACTAACAAAAAACAATAGAAAAACCAACAGTACAGCATTATTGTTTTACACATCTTCATTTTGAAAAGTGTGGCAGTAGAAAAAGCATTTTAGAACTAAAGAAAATGGATTTTTATGGAAACATAAAATAATGTTCACTACAAGGGTTATAATGAATGTTTGCTCTACTTTAAATGGCCCTATCCACCTGCTGTAGTCATGTCGTACATCATGGTGTGGACATAGCAAGAAATGCAATGGTTCCAGTAGCATGGAAACTCCATTGCAATTTCACTTGTAAGTTACAAAATAAGATTTATTTGGTAGCCCTAGGAATTACCTATCAAGAAGTAATTTCAGTCAATACAGATCACAGGAGAAAAAGCCTGATTTTCCAAGGATTCCTGTTCCAGAGGAGAGTATAGGAAGTGAGATTGGTAGGCCTGCTTTCCCTATGCATTTCCAAAAGACTATACAAAGTCTAGCTGCTAATGCTTCATGTGGTTTCGCTGATGTACGTTCACCCCTTCACCAGTCAATGGCAGTGGAAATTTAAAGGGATCATGAGCACTAGCATGTTCAAATGCTCACTTTCTCAGCTGCAAACAAAAGTAATGACAAACCCCCTTTGAAGAATTATTCTATTCTAATACTGACTTTTAATATATTTTTAACTATATTGTAATCATTTTGCGAGCTGTCTTGCGTCTCAATTAGAGGGAAAAGGCAAGGCAAAAAGATTTGATAATGATGATGATGATGATTGTGTAGATCATGAAAAATGGTGCATCACTCTTAAACAGATGGGTGTGCCACAACATTTTATTGTCTCAATGCATAGCACATACTCAGGACAAGAGGATATCAGGACAGAATACAGAGAAGCAGAATGTTTCCAGTTGGCAAGGGGGTCAGGGAAGAATGCATTTTATCGCACTGTTTAACTTGTGTGTTGAACATACCATACCTAAAGAAGGATTAGACTCAAAGGAAGGAGGTATGAAAATTGGAGGAAGGATATGCAAATGACACCATTACTACTAGCAAAAAAATAGCAAAGACTTGGAACAATTACTGAAGAAATTCATGGAAGTACAGAGGCAGGTTTACAGTTGAACTTTGGGAAAAGGAAAAATAATGACCATAGATGATTTACATCACTTTAAAGTAGACAATGAAGACATTGAAATAATTCAAGATTTTCCATACCTTGGCTCAGTCATTAATCACAATGGAGATTGCAATCAAGAAATCAGAAGAATACTAGGACTTCGAAGAGCAGCTGTGATATAGCTAGACAAGATCCTGAAACATAAAGATATATAATCGAATACTAACATTAAGATTGATCATTACTTTGTGTTTCTAATTCCCATGTATGGTTGTGAAAGCTAGACAGTGAAAAAAGCTGATAAGAAGAAAATTCATTTGAAATTTGAAATGTGAATCATAGAATCATAAAGTTGGAAGAGCCACAGGGGCCGTCGAGTCCAACCCCCTGCTATTCAGGAACACATCAAAGCATTCCCAACAGATGGCCATCTAGCCTCTGCTTAAAAACCTCTGAAGAAGGAGACTCCACCACACTCCGAGGCAGCATATTCCACTGCTTGACCACTCTGACCATCAGGAAGTTCTTCTTGAGGTTCAGGTGGAATCTCCTTTCCTGCAGCTTGGATCCATTGCTCCTTGTCCTAGTTTCTGGAGCAGCGGAAAACAAGCCCGCTCTCTCCTTGACTTGACATCCCTTCAAATATTTAAACATGGCTATCATGTCCCCTCTTAACCTTCCCTTCTGCAGACTAAACATACCCAGCTCCCTAAGCCGTTCTTCATAGGGCATGACTTCCAGACCCTTCATCAGTTTGGTCATTCTCCTCTGGACAGATTCCAGTTTGTCAATGTCCTTCTTGAATTGAGGTGCCCAGAACTGGACACAGTATTCCAAATAAGGCCTAACCAATGCAGAATAGAGTGGTACCATTACCTCCCTCGATCTAGACACCATACTCCTATTGATGCAACCAAGAATCGTGTGGGCTTTCTTGGCTGCCGCATCACACTGCTGACTCATGTTCAGCTTGTGATCTACCAAGACTCCTAGATCCCTTTCACACGTACTTACTGCTATCCAGCCATGTGTTCACCATCCTATATTTGTGCATTCCATTTTTTCTGCCTAAGTGTAGGACCTTACACTTCAGTCTCTCAACCTCTCTGTTGAAATTCATTTTGTTAGCTTTGGCCCAGCTTTCCAATCTGTCAAGGTCATTTTGAAATTTGATCCTGTCCTCTGGGGTATTAGCAACCCCTCCTAATCTGTTGTCATCTGCAGATTTGATCAGCCTGCCCTCTACTCCTTCATCCAAGTCATTGGAGAGGATGTTGAATAGCACTGGGCCCAGGACAGAACCCTGTGGCACCCCACTAGTCACTTCTCTCCAAGATGAAAAGCAGCTATTGATGAACACCGTTTGGGTTCGGTCAGTCAATCCACCTAACAGCAGCCCTGCCCAACCCGCATTTAATAAGCTTCTTTGCAAGAATGTCACGGGGAACTTTGTCAAAGGCCTTACTGAAATCAAGATATGCTACGTCTACAACATTCCCTTCATCTATCAAGCTTGTAATCCTGTTGTAAAAAGAGATAAGATTAGTCTGGCATGATTTATTTCTGAGAAATCCATGTTGACTTTTAGTGATTATGGCATTGCTTTCTAAGTAATTACAAACTGACTGTTTAATGATCTGCTCCAGGATCTTTCCTGGTATTGATCTCAGGCTGACTGAGCAATAATTATTTGGGTCTTCTTTTTTTCCTTTCTTGAAGATGAGGACAACATTTGCCCTCCTCCAGTCTGCTGGGACTTCTGTTCTCTAAGAGTTCTCAAAGATTATTGCAAGTGGTTCAGAAATGACTTCTGCCAGTTCTTTTAATATCTTTGGATATAATTCATCTGGCCCTGGAGACTTGAATTCAACCAGTTCAGCCAGATATCCCTGTACTACTTCTCTACTTATTCTCTGCGCTTCCCCTCCTTCCTTACCTGCTCCCCACCCCCTAGGTTGAGTACTTCTATCCTTTTGGAAGAAAACTAAGGCAAAGAAGAAGCTGAATAATTCTGCCTTCTCTCTTCCCCCGTTAGTAATTGGTCATCTTCTCCATGCAGTGACCCTATCATTTCCTTGTTTTTCCTTTTGCTGTGAACATATCTAAAAAAACCCTTTTTATTGTTTTTAATGTCTCTGGCAAATCTGAGTTCATTCTGCACTTCAGCTTTTCTGACCTTCTCCGTACATATCCTGGCTATTTGCTTGAATTCCTCCAGGGCTGTTGATGATAGGGGGACTCGGAGATCTCTCATTTGGAGGGTTCCCATAAGCTGATGTCACCTTGACAGGAGTTAAGAGCAAAAAATAATCATGATAACAATAATAATGCCTGAGTACATATTGCTGAATGAATGGTGGTTTGTTTTCATTGTATACCTTCAAGCTGTTTCCAACTTAGGGTGACCTTAAGGCAAACCTATCATTGGGTTTTCTTGGCAAGATTTGTTGAAAGGAGGTTTGCCTTTGCCTTCCTCTGAGGCTGAAAAAAATATGACTTGCCCAAGGTCACCCAGTGGGCTTCTGTGGCTGAGTGGGGATTTAAACCCTGGGCCCAGAGTCATAGTTCAATGCTCAAATCACTACATCATGCTGTCTCTCATGAATGGTGGCTGGAAGGGTCATAAAGCTGCCTTTGGAAACTACCGTTCTTGCTAAGACTAGGTAACAGTATAATCTGTTTCCCTTGATTCCAGCTAGCTGCAATCTGAACTGTGTGAGGCAGAAGGTGGAGAAAAAACTGAAGTCAGCCATCAAAGCCCTGAAGAAATCCATAAACCAGGAACGGTTCCTGATCCGCTTTTCTGGAATGGAATACGAGGTGGCACGAAAGCTAAGCATGACTCCTGAAAGGCAGGAGAGCTGTGGGCCAGGGCAACAGAGACTAGGATCCAAGTGTGGTAAGGAAACAACCTGAGTCCCTTGGGAGTGAGGAAAGAAGGGTAAAATGACAATTTACAGATTAACTGCAAGCCTGTAGTGCTACGCTGCTGTTCTGATGACATTGTTGCCAACTCTAACATCCATGGCAGCCGCATGTGCTTATAGACAATAGATACAGTTATGGTGGTCAAACTGGGCAGGTGGGGATCTACAGGACAAGTGATATCTTGAGCACTGTGTTTTTACTTGTGTCACTAGCACATTTGCCTCTCTCTTAGTTAGCTGCCTGCAAGGAACATATTACCATGGCCAGATGGAGCAGTGCGTCTCTTGCCCTCCAGGGACCTACCAGGAGAAAGAAGGCCAGCTCTCCTGTGATCTTTGCCCTGGAAGTGATGCTTATGGGCCGGCTGGAGCAACAAATATAAGCACCTGTGCAGGTACAGGGATGAGCTGAAGGGTACCTTAAGCCTATAGCTGAGATTCAGTATCCTTGTACATTTAAAAAATTGACCCAGAGGAGGCAACAGTAGGGCTAGGAGAAATTCAACCAAGATATCAAACTCATATGACACCATGAGAAATCTTCACGTATCATAAAAATAAATGGGCACATTTAGTTAAACACAATGAACACTGGAACCCTGTATTACTGTTAGTTTTTAAGTAAACATTAAAAATATTTTCTAAAACAATAATGCTAGGAATTGGGAGCCCCAAGCGAAGAGAATGGAATTAATGACATCCCAAAAAAGTAGTCCTGTAGTGCTGCACTGCTGTTTCCTTATCCACCAAAACAGGGCCACTAGTTTGTGAGTAGGGGCACTAAACTGAACAATTTCCTTCAGGAGTACATTTGTAATAGTCTCAGGTTGGTGGTTCTATATGTAAGTACCCAGTATGGTGGCTGCTACAACTTTTGATTTACTACAATAATATCATAGTGTTGTCTCTGGAAAAGAGCCGTGATTCCTGTAGGGCTATAGTTGTACAGTTATTCTGGACTGTGTCGTAATTCTCTGAAAAATGACAGGTAAATATCCTTTGACTTTAATTGCACTCAGGAGAAGGGCAAGGTGGGCAACAGAGAAAAGTGTGCCAAGCAGATAGATTGCAGCCTTTCCCTGTTAATACTATTACAGAATCTGATAGTTCCTCTGAAATTGTAAATTCTCTACAATACCATAACAAATGAAACAATTATCTGGTTTTATGAAGCCCAACCAGGTAGTTCAGCTTTATGACCCAGTTTATCCAAACCTGATCCACTTTCAGGACTTGGATAAATGGCTTTTCTCCTTCACACCATGGCATGATTACATTCCAGTGCAGAGGCACAATTGTTGCCCTAAGCAACAAGATCTGGGATGGTGAATGGCTCCCATGGTCCTCTCCCATGGGTCCACAGCTTAGAGTGCATGTTGCATGCAGCTGGTACATTAGAAGCAATATCTGGGAGACAGGTTATTTCATTTGCTCCAATAAGTATCTCTTTCTTCTGAATGGCCAACAGGTCAGTGTCCCCCTGGCCAGTACTCTGTAGATGGTTTCAAACCTTGCCAGCCATGTCCACGTGGCACCTACCAGCCTGAACCTGGCCGAGCTTTGTGTTTCCATTGTGGTGGAGGGTTGAACACCAAGCATGATGGAGCCTTTTCCTTCCAAGACTGTGACACAAAAGGTAGGCTTGGGGCAGCAACTGAGTCTGAGAGTACGGATGGTTCTTGTGCCAACTGCCAAGTGGAGGGGTACAGCAGAGCTGACCTATTGCCTTCAACTCATTTTGTCTTCAGTGGACTGAACATTCATGTCTGAGCAACAGAGCCTCTTATAGTATGATTGTATTCTCCAAATTATGTTAGCACAGAAAATTTTTCAGTAGTCTGCCAGGACAATGCAGATCTCTAAGAGATTAATCTGTGAATCAGGAAGTCTCTGGTTTGAATATACATCTGCCATGAACACACTAGGTGGCCTTAAGCCACTATCCGTCAGTTTCCATTCTCTGTCTTCCATTCTCTGTGGGGAATGATAATACAGTGGGCCCTCAGTATCTGCTAGGGTTTGGTTCCAGGACCTCCCTACCATGGATAACACAATTCATGGATACTCAAGTCCCATTATGTATAACAGTATAGTAAAATGGTGTTCTTTATATCAAATAGCAAAATCAAATTTCTTTTATGGATTTATTTTATTTTATTTTTGGAATTCTTCAAGCTGTGATTGATTGAATCCTTGGATACAGAATCCGCAGATAATGGAGGGCTGATTGTATTATCTTCAATTACATGGCGATTTTAAAACAAAATCCAAAATCTATGAAAGAGCAGTAGCTTTATTGTCCAACTAAAATTTACAAAATATATCCTGTAAGCTTTCGAAGCTCCTCTGGCTTCTCCATCAGGCAAAAGATGTCAAAAAAATAATACAGGAGAAGAAAAGTGAAAATGTTAAGAGTCACAGGCTTACATTTTGTATCAGTTGTTGTTTCTGTTGTAGTTCGTTTGGTTTGGAGGGATCTCACCATAGCCACCCCTATCTTGGTCATGCGGGGACTAAGACAAAGGACAGTAAAATTTAAACTGCATTAGCAACAAAGTAATTTCTAGGATACCGGGTATCTCTGTGAAGCCACACAGCCCCCTTTCTTAGGCGGAGAACATTAAATTTCTCAAGAAGTCTCTGTACTGCTACATCTGGAAAAACTTTTTAAAATATTTTTTAAAACATCTTTTGCCTGAAGAAGAAGCCAGTGGAGCTTCAAAAGCCTGCATGATGTTTTTTGTGCATTTTGATTGGTCAATAAAGGTATTGCTCATTTGTGGATTTTGGATATTGTTTTATTTTGCTGCATGGCCAACACAGCTACCCCGAATATGTTTCTTGGTGATTTTACAATGTGATAGTGCATGGAGAGCACTTGAAACACTTGAAGATATTTTATGGATGTGTTCTTCTTGTTGCTGAAAATGTTAATACGTAGGACATCTGTGATACAAAGTGATTTTTGTTTGCAGAATATTGATTCTGTATGCTAAATATGAAAAGTTATTATTTGAATCCACGTTCAGACATAACTAACACCATGTTCAGTATGTATTTTATAAGGAGGAGAGAGAACTTACAGTCATATTCTTTAGGCATTTCAATTCACTTGTAGAATCAATCCACCCTTTTTTTCAACACTTTCTATAGAAAACTAGTACAGTAGAATTTGGAAATTAGAGCTCTTAGAGAAAGTGACATACCAAATTAAATAGGTGAAGAAGCAGATGGGGATTCTTCTGATGCTGTGTGGTTAGCCTTTGTCAACCATCTAAACCACAAGGAACAAAATCAGAGAGATTCACCACATATTATATTGTAACTTGTAGACAGAATCGTATATAACATATAAAAGATAATGTCCACATTATGAGTTTTTAAAAACTCATTCATTGATGTAACTGGTGTATAGATTTCTATTTCTGTAATAATTAACTGTTGCAAATGTTATATTTCATTTTGATTTTTTAAAAATCTATTATATTCATGTGGAATTTCTCCTTGATTAGCATGTGTGTGCCATCACTACTACTACTACTATTAGCACATTTAATGCCCCAAGTAGTTTTGAGTTGCAGTAACGTTTGCTGGTCTTGTAGGTTTTTTTTAATGTCTCTGATATTTTTCTTTTCTCTTCAACGTATAGTTCAATGCTCCCCAGGCCATTATTATAACACCACTGTTCATCGCTGCATCCGCTGTGCTATAGGGACCTATCAGCCAGACTTTCGCCAGAACTATTGCATCACGTGCCCTGGAAATACCACAACAGACTTTGATGGCTCAACTTCTGTGTCACAGTGCAAAAGTATGCCTTGCTCTCTCTAAATAATGTAGAATATGGACTTGTTATGCATAAATGTGACTTATGGGAACTACCTCAGTTTCCTTGGCTTCCTTCTGTTTTTCCCTCTGAAAATAAACTTATCTCTTGTTTCTTAGGAGATGGAAAGTCTATGGACAAATCTGTGTCTGTCAATTCACATCACCTATCTTTGCTGTATCACAGTGGCAAGGCAGTGTCCCAGCTCCCCTTGACAGCCAATTAGGTTCTGTTCTTTACTCATGTCCTAATCATCTCTGTGTGTTTCTCTGCAGACCGCCAGTGTGGAGGGGAGCTGGGCGAGTACACTGGTTATATTGAGTCTCCTAATTACCCTGGAAATTACCCTGCAAATGTGGAGTGCACTTGGAATATCAACCCTCCTCCAAAGCGCAAGATTCTTATTGTGGTGCCTGAAATTTTCCTGCCATCTGAGGATGAATGTGGGGATGTCCTGGTTATGCGGAAAAACTGTAGGTAACCAAATGCTGTGTTGAGGGTATGCAGAGGATAGCAGGGCCAATGGTAACCAGTTTGGACTTTCTCCCAGCATTCTGGATTATAGGAACCTTGTGGAGCAGTTAAGACTTTGTCTCCTTTCTCAGCTCCAGTAAGTGACCAGGCCAAGTGTCCTGTGTTTGTGAAGGCAAGAGGATGGGAGGAGTGGTGATTTATTCTATGTCTAAAATACGTAAAGACCAAGTCAGGTCAGCAGCTTTATGGTAACAATTGCTATACTGTCCCTGTTACCTGTAATACCATATGCAGCAATGAGCAAGCCAGCAGCTTCTTACTCCAGGAAACAATCACATTCAGAAATTTAAATGCAAGCAGGCTGCTAGACTCTCCAGTTCAGTGCTCAGAAAAGTTACTTGTTTGGACTACAGCTCTGAGAATTCTTCAGCCAGCACAGCAACTGGCCAAGTTGACTGCAGGATTCTAGGATAAAAAGTAGTTTTCCCAAACTCTACTGTAGTTTGATACTTCCAATTAGAGAAGTACATTTTATTTCATTTTTGCCTGTGGAAACAAGCAATTTCAAACATTTTCTCCCCACTGGATAAGAATTACAAGAGTCTTTGTGCATTTTTTATGGACTTTTGCACTTCAGGAGTTTTTCCATAAAAAATCATTTGAGTCAGAAAATTTGGAGTTTTGTGCAAAAACCACGTTTTGCACACAAAAATGTGGAGTTTCCTGAGAAAAATACACTGCTTTGTACACAACAGCTGGTTTTATGCACACAACCCCAAGATTTTTGCACGCATGAATTTTTTAGGAAACACTGAAATTACCAAAAAAAACCAAAACCTCACTGAATTGCCCATTTTCTCAGTATGATGTCTCAGTGTGTCAAGATATCCATCCTTGTCCAGAACAGCTAAAAAAATAAAGCAAGTATTCTTCATATCTCTGTTCTTGATGCTTCGTCATGCTGACAGCCTGGCTGCCCTGTGAGATACTGAGGTAGCGGCACACACATATTTGGTTCCTCTGGACTAAATGAGTTACAGGTTAAGAATAATAGAATCATAGAGCTGGGATAGACCACAAGGGCCATTGAGTCCAGTCTCCTGTCATGGATGAATATATAATCAAAGCATTCTCTGCAGGTGACCATCCAACTTCTGTTTAAAAACTTCCAAAGAAGGAGACTCACCACACTCCAAGGCAGAGTATTAAGCTTTTGGACTGCATTTACCCTTAGGAAGTTCTTTCTAATGTTTAGGTGGAATCTCTTTTCCTGAAGTTTGAAGCCATTGCTCCATGTCCTAGTCTCTGGAGCAGCAGAAAACAAGCTTGCTCCATCTTCCATATGACATTCCTTCAAATATTTAAACATAGATATCATGTCCCCTCTTAATCTTCTCTTCTCCAGGCTAAACATACCCAGCTCCCCAAGCCATTCCTCATAAGGCATGGTTTCTAAGCCTAAGCTTAAAGAAAGCTTTAAAGTGCTTAAGAAAGAAAGAAAGAAAGGGTAAAACGAAAGCTTTAAAAGTCCTTCTCAAAAAAGGTAAATATATTTGGACAGTTCTTAAACTACTGCCACAAAAATAGTGTAGACTACACAGCCCAAGCTAATCTTACACTTATCCCATTCTGCCATGTTGATGGACAAGGAATAAATGTACTTCGTCTTTGTGCAGTTTTCAAGAGGATTGTTGTGGGCTCCTGGGGAAATTTTTCTAGATCAAGGGTGGGCAAAGCACAGCCCCCAGCTGCTAGACTATGGCCCTTTTCGCATGCAGTTTTTTTTTGTGCGCGGGCCCCTTGAGCTTTGCTTAAATGGGAGCATCGGTCCATACAACACACTTCCACTCACGCGATGCTTGGGAGCCTAAAGCGGGACACTCGCGCATTTTCTTATTTTCGGCTCTAAGCCGAAAATACTGCGCAGTCGCACAATGTTCGCGGGGCCCTTGCACACTTACCTGCATGCGGTGCGCCAAACAAGCCGCCCCGGTTGCGCTTCCTCCCCCAGAGCAGCCTACAGCTCCCAGACTGCGCTGCGGAAGGAAGGGGTGGGGCGCTAGTGCGACGGTTGCACTACCAGGAAGCAACCTGTGGGACGAAGGAGCAGGGAAGCGGCAGTGTTTCGGATGAGGCTTTTCGTGCGAGACACCCCCCCCCAGCTGTGCAAATGGATAATGTGCGAAAAGGGCCTATGACTGGCATCATCCCTCAGCAGAACACCCAATTGTGAAAAATTCTGGAAGTTACAGTCTAGCTACATCTGAAAGGTCACACTTTGCCCATACGTGTGGTAGATGTTACACTCCATTTCATAGTTCTTTCAGACAAAGTTTTCACTGTGCCGTTGCTCTGCCTAACCCATAGGATTTTACCAGGGATAGATGATGAAATTTTTGATTTGCAATCCTCCTGTATTTTTCTATTGCTTTGCAAAGGTTTGGGGTGCAGAAGCTTCACGAAAGTGGAAAAACCATGAATAACTCACCCCTGTGATCCCCTTCCCTTTCCCTTCTAGCCCCCCATTTCCTTGCCTTTTGTGCACCGGGCCCAGAGGCAAGGGGAAGGGAAGGAAGAGCTCCAGAGGGGAGAAGAAAGGCTCACACAAGCCTTCCCCTCACATTCCCTTGCCTTTTGTCTCAATGAAAGTTCTCAGTTCTGAGGCCAAAGGCAAGGGGGTGGGAGGCGGAGCTCTGGAAGGGAGAAGGAAACATGCCTCCCTCCATTCTCTTGCCTTTTGTCTGTGCACTTCTTCTTTCTCCATGCCCAGCAAATTGCAGAGGAATGGGAGGAGGACAAATGGGGGGAGGCATGCACGTACCTCACAAACAATCAAATTCATAGATGTCAAACTCACGAATGTGGAGGGAGGACTGTATATTTATATTTCTCTCTTTTGCCCTTCTGCAGAAAATCAGTTGGGGAGTTGACTGCACAATCTGTTTTATTTGGTAGTGCTGGAACCCTTGTGTCTGGAACCAGCCTCAGTATAGTTCTCTTTCATGATGTGTTCTCTCCTATAGGAAGTGCAATCTTACTATGCCAGCAAATATGAAATGCATTCCTGCATTCCACATTTGAGTCTTCAGAGTGAGCCACTAAGCTAATAAATCTGCAGTTCTTTTATTCAAACCTGAAAAGGTTTTCTAGAGATTTTGCCCTAAGTTGATAAATAATATAACATTGTTCTAAGTTAAGGTACCCTTGCTTGGAAAGAAACCCCAGAGTGGAAATATTACTCCTACTTTTATCTCAAGATTTGAGCAGTTACAGACAAAAGACATAGAAAAGATTGTCCTTAAATTGCTGTGATCCCTTTCCTCACCCACCCCCACCTCAGCTGTTTTAATTCAGTCATTCTGGGAATGTGGTGTTGTATGGTGTTTGAAAACATGTGGTCTTGTTGTGTTCTCCCATAGCTTCTCCTTCCTCAATCACAACCTACGAGACATGCCAAACCTATGAGAGGCCCATAGCCTTCACTGCTAGGTCCAGAAAACTGTGGATCAACTTTAAAACTAGTGAAGCCAACAGCGCTAGAGGTTTCCAGATCCCGTATGTCACTTATGATGGTAAGTAGGAGGAAGTTAGTGTTGCAGGTGAGTACACAGCCTGCACTCCGCAATTGTTCCTTCATTCAGAGGAAAAAAATCTCTGGATGATGGAGTCTGACAGTGTGGAGGGGCCAAGCCTGCTTTTCCTTCTGCCAGGCTGGAGATGGCAGCTCCTTTCCAAGCTAGCGATAGCACTTTGCCACCCTCCTTATATAACCCTTGCTTTCTCCTCTTACATCCACCACCTTAGTGAGAAAGGGGTAAAGCATCTCTGATCTTATTCAGAAAGATTTAATAATCTGTGGCAGTCTGTTTCTATAAAATTAAAACTGATGAAAAAGTACTCTACTAAATCAGAAATTATAAAAATAGAATGTAATCTTTATTAAAATAACAGAGAAAAGGTATTGGGTGCTACAAGTGTATAGAACTTCCAAAAGTATATAGAACTACAAGTATATAGAACTTTCAAAAGTATTAAACAAATTTCTTCAGCTTAACATAGTATTCAGATTCAGAGCTTTCCTACACAACCAGGCCTTTGGCTTCCTTTCTGCTCAAAGGCTAATTCCCAAGTTTAGATCACCCCTTCTGAGCCAATTCAAAGTAGATTGATTTCTTCTCTGTCTCTCACTAGACCCCTGAGAAGATAATCCCACATATTCAAACAACCTCCTTTGGCTCACTGAAAAATTTTGACTCAAAACTCTCTCTGGAAATTTCTCTGAAAGAAGCTCCAAAAAATGCAAGTCATCATCTATGATAAAATATAGAGCTCCTCCTCAGAAAGTTCAGCCCCTCCCATGACCAGGGAGTACCAGGGATCTCCAGGCTCAGCTAGGAAAGAAACCTAACTGAAACTCTGGAGAGCCACTGCCAATCAAAATTGACAATACTGGTCCCACTCCACATTGTATGTGCATCAAAACTTGCACTCCTGCAAAACCTACACACATACAATTCTGTATGTAGCAGCTTCTGCAGGTGCCTGTACTAACCACACTGCTTTTAAAGCTGTGTATCAAGGGAAGAACCAGAAGGAACATCCCTGCTTTGTCCTCCATGCCTTGGAGAAGTGTCTGAACTGGTCTAAGGTGTGAGGTCAAAGCATAATTAAAAATAGGAGTGTAATATCAATGCCTAACACTCCCCTTTATGTTTGGGCAATGACTAAAATGTAATTCCCTCCAAAACTGTACAGGTCATTTAAAAAATTGTGTTCCCAATGAGAAGTACAGATAAGTGAAACAGCAAAGCTTGAGAAGCATCTAATATTAAAATCACAGGCAGTTTCATTAATTGCCACAAAAATATGGCATTAGCTTATTTGTGGGTTCAGGAATCTGTACTCTTCTGTGCTTTTCAGTTTGTTCACACAGTTCTTAGTTCCTCTCTTCCTATTCTGAGTTCTGGGACAATTAGGCACCCTCCAATATTTTTATTATATTTGTTTAATCTAAAATGATAGAAAAACCTAGATATGAGTGGGAAGACCCTACCCTCCTTCTACCATGCCAGCCTCTGGATGTTTTTTGCTCACTTCCAAGTTGACCCCTAATTCCACAGAATTCTTTGCCTTTGAGTCTCATAGGTTAGGCTTGTTGTTTGCACTGTCATTGCTTTCTCTTTGGGATATTATTAGTTATAGACAGATCAAAAAAAAAGAAAATTCCTAACCTGAACATCTTTCTTTAATTATTGAGTAATCACATGGCACTCCCAGGCTGATATTTGGCAGTGCTCCCCTTAAAGAGCCATGTCACTGAGCTATTCTGAAATGTGGAATTGCAAGCTATTATATGAATTTAGGAGAAATGAAGAATGTGCTACTCCAAAAAATACCTATTAAATCGCGCGCACGTGTGTGTGTGTGTAAAAATACTGATGGGCTTACTGACTCACTGACTACCTGACTTTTTATCTCTCAACATTGCAGAGGATTATGAACAGCTGGTGGAGGACATTGTTCGGGATGGCAGGCTATATGCTTCTGAAAACCATCAAGAAATATTGAAGGCAAGGCATTGCATTATTGGGATTGGATATTAGTGAGTAGTAGAGTACATGCTTAGTGTTCTCAAACACAGTTCAGAGGCACTGTTTTACAGTGGCTTTGGTCTTTCTTGGAGGGACAGACTCAGAAGGTGGTGATGGGGAATGCCTGTTTGGCATCCTGCCTACTATATGTGGTGTCTCTCTGGGCTCAGTTCTGCCCCCCATGCTGCTTAATGTTTACACGAAACCACCGGGAGAGGTCATCTGGAGTATAAAGTGGTGTGCTGTGTTGTAATTTTTAACCTTTTATTGAAAGAATTTTTTAAATATGTTTAAGTATTCTTAACTGTCTTGATAATAGTTTTATTATATTGTTACTTAACTCTTTTTAACTTCTGTAAATTAATGTTTTAGCTGGATCTTTTTATAATTATTGTAAGCAACCTTAAATCCTATTTTGGGAGAAAGGCAGGATATAAATCTAATCAGGCAATAAAATGAGAGTTGCAGTTTCACAGTATCTAGAGAGTACCCAGTTCCTAGCCCTGCCTTGAAGGTAATAAAGCTGCTCTATTTGTTTTTCCTGCAGGACAAGAAGCTGATCAAAGCATTCTTTGATGTGCTGGCTCACCCACAAAATTACTTCAAGTACACAGAGAAACACAAGGAGATGCTGCCACGCTCCTTCATCAAACTCCTCCGCTCCAAAGTTTCCAGCTTTCTGAGACCTTACAAATAGCCCCTTGACACATGCACCAGCCTTCCAGGCACCTCAACAGCCAAGAAAACTTTTTCTAACACTTATTCTTGTCTTTCCAGTGACTTTTTCTACAAATAAACCCCTGATTCAGTCTGTCCCTCTGCAGATGTCTCTAACCATTGGTCTTTCTTTGGCTTTTCTTGTACCCAAATTCACTGATCACATTGTCCACAGAAGGACCAACTGGCAGCCACGAGGAACTAAAATCCATCCCCTGTGCTTTCCATTCTGGAATTTCAGCCTATGGAGATCACACATCCTAGTAAGTGAGGCTCTCTTAATAGGTAGCCTTTACTGGGACCTGTCACTCCAGGCTATCTCAGCTTTCTCCCATGTATACAAATACATGCAGCCCCTTGTGTTGCAGGACAGTTGCCAAAGAGGCTGTTGAGGCACCTCTCTGCATGACTGTTTCTAGAAAGAGGAAACATTCCTGCTACCATATCATGCCTCCGCTTCTGGGACACAGAAATGGGGGACTTTGAGACGCTGCTAAGCAATGGAGTTGGTCCAGCTGAACTCTCTTGTGAAGACCTGGGAGTAAAGGATGTCCAGAATGCAGAAGGTTATGCCTTATTTAAGACTGTTGTGCTTTTAAAGAAAAATACATCAGGCACAGTCTTGCAGAGAGGACATATATATAAATTGTTGAGGAAGATCATACAGAAGAAAAAAAGTATAAAAGAAAATGCCCCATGTTTGTGTGACGACAAATTTGGTGACTAGAAGACCATCATTTCATGATGGAGTCTGACTTTTGTGTTTGAAGAAAGCATGGCCTAGCCACGTTCTCTTATGGAACGATGTCTGGAAAAGATGGGGGAAAACGTGACTTTCCAATGTGATTTCTCCCCCTTGGACACTTGTGATGTGAGTTCAGACTTCTTGTAAGCTCTGCCAAAGAGTAACTCGATGACAAAAGAGTAAGCAGTGTGAAGGGCAGGAGTGAGTGAATGTTTGTGCACTAGGATGTTCTCCTTTCTACCTTTTTCATATTATTAAGTGCAATCATTTTGAGTTGTCTTTATATTATTTAGAGGGATTTTTTCTACTAGAAACTGCAATATTTATACCTGCCTGAGAAAAGAGAATGTGTGTGTGCGTGCGCATGTGTTAATAATGAAACAGCAAAGAATACAAACAAGGAGTGGGGGAAATGATGACTAAATGTGACTTAAATTTTCAGCTCTTGAAATCTTTTGGTTTCTTCACAGTAAATCCGAATGTAAATCCTGAAGAGCAAACTCAGTCATTCTGTAGCCAGTGAAGGTATAGGACACAAGCTGACTGGAAACAATGATCCTTTCTGCACAAAGGGTCTGTGCTGCTGTCGGGCCAGGATGGCAGTGGTCGGCTGGTCATGCTTCTGCATGTTGTTGCCGGCTCGCCACCACCTTAAACGGTGCACATGCATGGTATTTGCAAAATGGAAAAAATCCATTTTACACCTACTATCACGGGGCACTGCCACCCTTCCTGGCCATGCGGAAGGGCAGAAGCAGGATAGCAATGGCAAGTGCCCAGCTGCACTGCAGAAGGAAGGAAGAGGCAGGGCCAGCATGCTCCTCTCTGCTATAACTTGACAAAGTGCAGAGGGGACCATTTCTGGTGCATTTCCCCTCCCTGCAGGGGCTGCAACATAAGGACATCCCAGAGCCCTGTTGTGCAGAAATGGCTGATATTTTGGTCACAGGTAGCTTTCAAGATCTGGTTCATTTCAAATATTCCCGAAGGCATATTTAGAATGCACACTAGGGATCACATATTAGAAATCCGTCCTCATGTTAAACCCTCCCATCATGTTTAAAGTATAGCTGAACCATCACTCTGTAGAACCAAATTTTCTTGGCATAGACAGGGAAGTTTTGACATGTTCCAATCTGGGATCCCTTTCTGAATGTTTTGGGAGGCTCTGATTTCTAAAATAAGAAGTGTTGGGGCACAGGTCCCTTGGGAAGTCACACCCAAAGTCTCTTTTTCTTAAACCCAGATTGTCAGTGAAGAGGGAAAGGTTTTCTGCACCTTCTTGAAGGCATTTGCTTCTTTGCATGTTCTGTGATAGACCCCCAACAATGAATACAGGCTTTGAGCTCTGGCTAATGTTAAATTTGAATAACATGTCTTCTGTATCATTTTAAAATTGCCCCACAGAATCTTACCTGTCAGTCACTAATCTGTTTTCAAGTGCATATACTAGTGGGGAATTCCAAATGTACACTGGTGTAATTGTTGCCTTCTCTGAGCCATGACCTGAAACTAGGAATCTGAATTGTTACCTAAACAGGCCTGCACTTGGACAGGATAATTTCGATTTGCTGTACTGGTACTGATGCTTTTCTACCTGGATATTAGTAGTTTGCTATTCTTCCCATTTTCACCATGATCTAATTAAAGTTATTGGAATCGTTACACTAATAAAATAGAATTGTTTCTGAGATAAATACAACTGCAGTAGACTATACACCTTCACCATAATATCTAAGACAACATCTAGCAGTGATCTCATCAGATGTAGATTTTTCTGCAATATATATTTATTGTGGGACGGGTGAAGAGACACCTTTGTTTATAGCAGGAGAAGATACAGAGGCAGAAGCCCAAATGGAAGCCAACTCTGATTGCAAAACTAATGTTGAATATGACTTAAGAATTCTACCTGAATTCTTTCTGGCTAGATCTCTGGTTCTCATTCTATACTAATCCAGATGCAGAAAATCTAAAAGATTTAAGTAGCTGAAAATGCCTTCTCAACATAGGAAATATAACAATATTTAAACAACAAAGCCAAAATATTTATAAACTGCATTGTGCAGTGTGCCACAGTCCATTATCTCCTGCTAAGAAAAAAAGATTAAATGATGAAAAAGGTGTAGTCCATAAAGTTATTTGCACTTGATAAAAGAAATTGTATCTGAACTTGTAAAAAGAAAAGTTTGCATTTTGTATTGTCTTTTTTTAATTATTAAATGGAATTTCTTGGTGTTGTGTTGATGTTTCAAATGTGTTTTCTACCCCTTATTTGTAAATTCCTAATGTCTATTACTGCTTCAAGTTTTGTTCCATTCTGCCCTCTTCTCTGTTTTTTTTCTTATTGCCCTTTAGAAACACATTCCTTCTCATACTATATAGTTTCCAGAAAGCAAGAGTTGAGTTCTGAAACTTGCTACAAGTAAAATTTCTGTTATGGTATTCTTGGTATAGTCCTCTGTGTTTTAATGTGCTGAAGAAAAACAAAGGTCATTCTTATCCTTTCTTCTCCCAGTAATAAGCAACAGAATAAATAACGTACACATAATAGAAACGGAAGAGCAAACTGCATTGATAGAAATGAGAAAACCATTTGCTACCTGATACAGGAGGTGGGGGAATTGTATGCTTCCAGGCATCATCTTCCTCTTTAAAGGAAGCTATCACCAGATGTTCATTATAATGTACCTCACAGAAGAACTTACTAACAGTAGGTTACCAATGTTGCTTCTGCACCATAATAGTTGTCTCTCCCAGCAACCAGTGTAATCCTGCTAGTATAAGTACACATTATTTATGTCCTACCTTTCTGTGAAGACTGGGACTCAAGGCAACTCATAGCACAGTTTAAAAAAAAACATATAGTGTTGAGAAACATGTAAACAAATTATAGGATTAAGATGGCTGAATTAAAAATAGATAGAAAACTCACCAGTGAAGCACAACATCCTAATGCAGCCAGTCAGTTTCTGAATGGGTTTAAAAAAGATTCTGCTTGCCAACAGAAAGACATCAACGATGGAAGTGCCAATGAAAAACTCCTTCACATGCCTCTAAAATTGGTGGAATTGAAAGAACCTTTCCCACAGATCTCATCGCCTAAGCATGTCTGTGTGGAGAAGAAGACCCTCATAGAAAGAACTTCAGGACCATTCACAATGCACAATTATAGCATTATTATTTCACTTTAACGGCCATGGTTCCATGCTACAGAATTCTGGGATTTGCAGTTTACAATCCTCAGCCAGAGAGCTCTAGGGCCTCATTGTTTGTTGTGTGCCTTCAAGTTGTCTCCAACTCATGGTGACTCAATTGCAGGGTTTTTGAGGCAAGATTTCTTCAGAGAAGGTTTGCCTTTGTCTTCCTCTGAACCCAAGGTGACTCAGTGGGCTTCCATAGCTGAATAGGGATTCAAACCCGGTTGCCAACTCGTAGTCCAACTCCAAAACCACTAGATCACACTGGCTCTTTTCTAGTGCCTCACCAAACTACAAACCCCAGGATTCCACTGCATATAGCCATGGCAGCTGAAGTGGAATAATACTACTATAATTGTTTAGTGTATATGGGACCCTGATCCTAAGTTGCACAAGGTTGCAAAGTAGTAACTAATGACACTATTTTAACAAGGGACTCAGTCTTTATAACCATTCTGTCATCAGGGGCCGCACTGATTTGGAGCAGCTAAACACTTTCCAAAGGCAACTCCAAATGGAATGTGTTAAATTAATCCAAGCGGGTTGTAACAGAGACCAGCTCTGACACTCCTAGGTAGAACTGATGCACTAGCTAGTAAGTACGAACACTTGGACACCACCAAAATCTGGGCATCCAGGTTCAGGATTTAATTCAAGAGTACACCCAAGCTCTAAAGCTGGGTTTTGAGGGGAGGCATAATTAGAACAGGACTGACATTGTTGGAAAAATGGAATAATTGGTACTATCTTTTCCAACTAAGTTTCTTACGAAAAAATGCCATTCCTGCAGAACATAAACCACCTTTCACATAATCTTTTCTAAAGTTTCTGTTAGGGCAAAACTATATGAGTGTAGCAAAAAAATGGGATTCCCAATCCCCTATTCCCCTCAGCACTTCCAGGGGAGAATTGTTGAATGCGAAGAGAGTGCTTAACACTCCATCTCAGCAGTTTTATTTTCATTCAAACCAGGCTTTGAAGTCCGAAATGAGCCCAGCTGAAGGCAATAGCTGGGGAAGGCAGACTTGCAGAGGAGAACCAGCAGATAACAAGCAGGTTAGACACCCTTTCTGCCCACTGGACCTTCCCTACAACTGCAGAAAAGCACTATTGGGTAAGACCAAAGGCCTACCTGCTGCATTATCACAGTATATGAAAGATCTGCACCAGACCTCTACCAAGATAAACTTTTGTCCTTGGCAAATTCTGTTTCCTTTCCCAATCAGGTATGAGAGATGGAGACAATGCCTTGTTTGGTGCACTTAAATTCTGGTACCTGTCAGAAGTTAACCAGATTTTTAAAATTATTTACGTTCAGAAAAGATGAATGCTGCATTAGTGGCATTGGTGAAGGAAAGTGCATAGCCATTTAAAAAATCTGTTCATGGTAGAGTCTGGGAGACAATAGATTGTTGAACAGGTTAAGAAAGAAAATTATTTTTTAAGAAATATTTTTATTGATTAAAGACACAAAGATATAAATGAACCAAAAAGAATAAAGAAAATAATTTTGTAAAATGTCTGAAAAAGGCCAGAGAAAAGTTCTAGTGCAGAATTTTCCCAGCCCATTCCCTTAACCTGAAAAGGACAGGACATGCTAAGAAAGAGTTCCTTTCCCTTCTATCTGATCATCTTGGATACTCTGTGCAAAGTGGAACTGATGTCATTTCCGCACTAGTCTGTTATAGTGGGATGATTCCACTTTCAACATCCTCTGGAATCCTGGGGTTTGCAGTTTCGGGAGGGGCCGGGTGGCCCCTCCCGAAACTGCAAACCCCAGGATTCCAGAGGATGTTGAAAGTGGAATCATCGCGCTATAACAGGCTAGTGCAGAAATGGCCTGAGTAACACTTGCAGGGCTGTGGCCCCTCTACTGTCCTTGGGGCCCCAGCTAGTGCACAACCTTTCCAATCTATGGCTTTTTCTGGAACAATATAGTGAGGAAAACTGCTTCTTTAGGTAAAATTGATAACGAATTCTAAAAAGTACACACAACAGCAGAGGCAGTGGAAAGGAAAATCAAAGTACCTGTGACACTTACGTGAACATACCCCCCCACACTTGTCTCTATTGTACCAACAGTTCCACAGGGGGGAATTAATTTTTCCAACAATTTCTTGCTTTGTTTAAAAGCTATTAATTTGCCACAGGTAACTTTAGAGCAGAACCTTTAGAGGACACCCAAGATCTGATAACATCGCCATTAAGTAGCATTTAGGACCTGTGAAACAACTGAGCCACTTTTAGCTCAGTCCAAAGTTAGATATATTTTTAACCTCAGGGATGTCCGCAACTCAACTAGGAGGTGCAGCTTCATTGATTTTAATAATTCCAACAACAAATCCCATTGGACAGTAGAATTTGCCCGATGCCTATACAGGGTTATAACTTAGCCATTTCCACACTAGACTTTTATAGCGCTATGATTCCACTTGAAACATCCTATGGAATCCTGGGGTTCCGGCCGGCCCCTCCCGAAACTGCAAACCCCAGGATTCCAGAGGATGTTTCAAGTGGAATCATAGCGCTATAAAAGTCTAGTGCGGAAATGGCCCTAGTAAAAACATTTAGGGCCTGACCGAAGGATTATAAACATATTTTGCGCCATTAATAAGAGATTATAATGTGCGCCCTTTTTGCCCCAGTAGAAAAATCTCACCAATAATACAATGCTTTGGAAAGTAGAGAACTATCACGATTTGTGTTCTGTATATGTGCCAAAATAAAAGCAAAATTAACTGAAGGAAAGACATTCGGGGGGGGGTCGCAATTTTACGCCTCCTGCACTTGCTCTGGAGTCACCAATTGATGCTGGCCTACGATTTTTCCCTACATGCCCAGCAGGGGGAGCTCCTCCCGCGGGCTTCATTTAAGACAAACCGCGTCTAACACAGGACATTTCCGCCCTATACAGTTATAGCGCTATGACTCCACTTTCAACGTCTTCTGCAAACCCCAGGATTCCATAGGATGTTAAAAGCGGGATAATAGCACTATAACATAGGGCGGAAATGGCCATGAGAAAAGGCAGACGCTTCTCTGTGCTTTCCACGCATGTCGGAAAATGCGACGCATGCGTGGAAATGCCTCTCCAAGCGACTGCTTTCCTTTTCCGAGATTTGAAAAAGGCGTTCAATGCGGCCCCGGAACCTGTATGGCAAACAAGAAGCCGGCAAGAAAGCTGGGTGAGGAGCTCGTCATACAGGCTGCGGGGCTGCCTCTGAGGGGGAGGCCCCGTGCGTGGACAGGGCCGAGAGGGAGGCGGGGGCTCGTGAGGGAGTGGGGCCTCCGTCTCCTCCGCTGACAGACTGGCCCCGTTCCTGAGCTTTGCACCCCGGGAAGAGGGCGGAGGCCGCCCGCCCATCCCGCCGCCGCCTCCCTTCTCCATGGCCCCTGTGCCACAAGGCGCCCCTCAGCCGCCGCTCTGCTTCGTGTTTTTTCTCTCGGTCCCTTTCCTTGCCTCTCAGTACTTTGCCCAAGGGGAAGAGATGCGACTTCTCCCCTTTCTTCTGAGAGGCCTTTTTACAGTTCTGGACCGAAATTCAAGTGGCGACACGACCCGGCTGTGACGAGGAGCTGCACCTGTTGAATTTCTGCCTCATTAGCTTTGTTAAAAGGCATAGGCCGTTTCCGCACTAGCCTGTTACAGTGCTGTTATTCCACTTTCAACATCCTATGGAATCCTGAGGTTTGCAGTTGAGGGAGGGGACTCGAAGTGGAATAATAGCGCTATAGCAGTCTAGTGCGGAAGTGGCCCTAGGGGTCCTTGTTCAGGACGGAGAAATATGATTTAGCTATCAAGGATCTTCCTTCCCTCCTTCCGGCGTTTTTATGCACCCGTTGGTTTGATAAGGGCAGAAATTAAGGACTCTAAACTTGTTTCCACAAGAGCACCAGAAAAGCGGGAAATGGTGCTCCTGCTGAATTCTGCCTTCTGCATTGGGCTGCGAGTATGAGTATGGTGGGGAGGATGACAGTTAATATTCTCCACAGAATATCTAGTATTCCCTTTCCCCCCTTTGGGATGCTGTTGTTAAGGGCCCTTCTGTCAAGCATCTTTTGTCTAAACTAAGTACAAATCGTACCTCAAACTCAAAATACTGATTTTCCAGTCTTTCATTGTTATACTTTCACCCACAGTTACTGTATTGCATTCGGCTGTTGCTGTGTAATTAATCCATTTTCTGTTTTGTTCCCCAGGTTCCCTTCACATCTTTCAGAAACCCCTTTTGTTTTCATTGGATTTTCCTTCAAACCTTTCCTATTATTACCCTCAGCTGTTCCAATGTTATATTTTTAAAAATTGCTGAATTTGTTTTTATAACACCAGAATAAAATGCAGCAATGCAGTCCAAGAGATGGCTCTACATATCTCAAAGTAATATGTGTGTTGTCATGCTGACAGGAGATAAGAATGGAATACAAGAACTACTACAGGGGTGGGAACACCTAGATAGTGTTGACTGCAGCTCTCATCATCAGTTGTCAGTAATTATAGTGGTAGGACTGGTGAAAGTTGCAGTTCAAACATTCTTGATTCCTGGAATGCTCTTTGTCATACTTGTTAATGGGTATTTTTTTAAAGGAATAAAGTGGATTGTAGCTCTATAATTTGATACATGTGTTATTTTAAAGTGTGGAAAGCCCAGCTCTTTCTGGTGCTCCCAATCCATTTTGCCAGAAAAAAAGGGACATTAAAATCACACACTAGCAGTGAAAATGAGCCAGTTGTTACTGCTGGAGGCCCCTGTTGCTGCAGTGTAGAAGTCACAACCAGAAGTGACTGGTGGCCCCAAATTGACCAGTGCAGACAAATGCAGCAGGGAGGAAAATGGCTCACACCAGCCCCAAAACATTCTGCCTTGTATGCTGAAATCATCATGTTCAGTTCCTGGTATCCCCTGGTTGGGCTTTATACCCCTAGCTAGCCAATGCAGACGGTATTGAGTTAGATGGACCACTGGCCTGGCAGTATAAAGCAGAAAGTCTTATTTTCTTTCCTCTTTTCCCCAGGGAAATCTTGCTTTCCAAAATGTCAAGGAAAATCCTTGAAGGTGGAAGCTGCTCACATATTGCACATTATTCTAGCAGTGGCACAACTTGTATGCTTTCTGCTGTTCCTGTTCTCTCTCTTTTTTTCCCATAAGAGTAGCAGCTGAGTAAGTCACATGTCTGTCATGCTTCATCTCATCCAGAGATTTGTGAACCCCTCCCCCCTTTTCAATATCCTATATTATGTCAAATCTTTTTTTCATATTGATGACAGAATTACCCAGTGAGCTCTTTCTTTAGTCCAAGTCCAGGGCTTCATTTTTTTCATTCTATGAAGAGCTTGACCTGTTTGTCCCAGAGACTCTTCAGATAACAGATTCATCAATATACATTCAGTCCTGCTTTACTTCCAAAACTATGGTTGCTTCAGCTCTGGTCCTTGGCTCCCTGTCACCCTGTTGCGATTCTTTTATAGCAGTTCCTTTTGCATGGTGGCATGCAGACTGTTCAGTCACTTGCATCTTTACTGAAAGGCTCTTAGGTTGGTAGGGCTGGGAGACACCTCTTACCATGGAGAGCTATCAGGAGCCACAATAGAAAATAGTGGGTAAATACACTAGTCCGATTTGATGTAAGACAGTATTCCTGTAAGGTTGCCGTTATCACCTGTACCTTCTAATTAAAAAGTTCATTTGTATTTGTGAACAAAGTAACTTCACAGAGCCCCTGTTTTTGATCCTTGGAATGGGCAGTCATTGTCTGCCATTTTCATCAACTGTGGGAGGCTTGTATACACATAAATTACTATCTCATGAAGTATAAGGGATGCCTAGATCAGAAATAGCTGGAAGTGTTACTGAAATGGAACTCAATAGCTTTACTATTGGTGTCTCAAATTTCACAATTCTTCAGTATCAAACACAAGTTTGTGTATAAATCAACTGTACTGTCCTTGCTCTGCGTATGCAAGATTGCTTGACGAAAAGGTTCCTAAATGATTCTGTCTTGTATATGTTTTGATATATCTGGATGAAAAGGCTACTATTCAGCAGATAATAATCTCACAGTCTGATAAAAAAGCAACGTATCTCCACAAGTGAGTAATTCATTTTAGCTAAAGAAGCACTCTTCAGCCAGTACCTGCAGTTTTTTTTATGTAATGGACCAGTTATTGTTAGCCAGATAGTTACTGCAGCAGCTCAATACTAGGTTATCTGTGCCAGGAAGCCACTGTCTCTGCAGTAGGAGCTATTGGGAAATGACCATAACAGTCCATAGCAGGATTCATATTTTCATCTTTTGTCAAAGCCAAAATAACACGGGCCTATAAATAAGTCTCATATCTTGTCTTTATACAGAAAGAGACAACCAAAATGGGGGAGGTAAGAATTATGTGCAAATTTACTTGTCATACACAGTACTTGTGTCAGATATAGCAATCACTTTTTCCTTTGCTATTTTCTGAGCCTCTCAGAGAAAGACCTGTGTGTTTCTTCCACAATATAAACATATTTACATTATGTCAGATGAACAGGACTATGGCCTCTTTAACTGTTTTTCTTTTTATTTCTATGTTGTATGTTATGTCTAAAAACAAAACCTCAGTTTGAGTGCCTCCAGACATGACACATAAATCCCATATTCAAGGATTTTGAAAATGAAGGGGCTGCTGTTTATAGAACCTTGCACTGTGGGAAAATGAACTGGAAGAGACCCTCTTTTAGCAACAATACAATGAATTTTTTTACCAACAAGGGCCAACTTATTGTTCTTATGCAAAGTCAGGCATGTGTCCTTAATCTGCAGCTCTCTGAACTGAAGTTGAGTTTCTCCTCAAAGTTCATTTTATCTTCAGGTCCTTCCATGGCTCTAAGTTGCATTGCAAAAATAAACCTCTCTTGTCTTGCCCAGGATGGGTCTGCCTCTCCATTTTCATTCTCTGCCTTTTGGGTTGCAGATTTAAAAAAAATAAATTAATTAAATTAATTAATTTATTGCTAGTCACAGAAGCAAGAAACCTATCAAGGTCTTAATAAGGTGAAATAGGCACTGATGGGAGTGGAGTCAGTTTTTGCCATCATTGGTATGACAAATATAGTTCTATTTGACTTATGGCATGAATGTCTTCAACTCAGGTGGAAAACCTTTAGCTCTCCAAATGACCTGATCTACAGTTCCTATGATCCTTTAGCATTGGCCATGCTGGGAGTATGCTGGGAGAGTGTAAAGGAATATGGTGGTTTATTATTTACCTTTATGACACTTAATGGAAAATTACAGCTTCTGTCAAAACAGAGATGTATCAACTACTTCTAAATTAACAGCATAACTTAAATGGAATGTCCCAATGCTTGCAAAGCATCAGAGTCCTGACATGATAATCATTTCAGGGCAAAAAATCAACAATTCTGTCAGTAAGCAGTGACAACCTGCATAGGGGAAGAAGCAGCCAAAAAGTCCTGGTAGGGAAGGAAACCCAACATCTGATGTTGGAGACCAAATGAAGCAACTGAGGCAACAATGGAAAGAGACAAGCTGCTTTCTGATAAAGTGCATTAATTAGCAGAGAACGTACCATAACAAGCATAGCTGATATAGCCCATAAAGTGGAAATTCAACAGAAAAACTGCATTAAAACTCTGGCCTGTTGCGAGAATCAGAGTAACTGGAGAACAAAAGAAAGATGATATTTAGAATGAAGGGGAGTAATTGAATCAGTGCTAACTGATACGTCAGCATCAATTTTGAAGCTGATCTCAACTTTCCCAGAGATCTTTATCTCTGAAGCAGACCACTTCTTATATGATACCCCTCCTAAACCCCTACAAAGCAGGTAAATCCAGAAATTGTGCATGTAGCATGGGAAGAACTAAAGTCTGCCATTTTGACTGCCTCTTAGTAGAGGGGGCCTACTAAATTCAAGGGCACTGAATCTAATCCCTCCAATGCAGCAATGTCATAGATAGTTCCTGCCCAGACAGGTTTTTTCTCCCATCCTGGGAGAAAGGCAGGATATGAAAAAAATACATTCTGCGGAGGAAAATACCACTTATTGTTGGGGTCCTGCTTATTTCCTTTATCAGCCATTCTGTGATGCAGACAAGTAGGCACAATTTTAACATTAGAAAGAATTGGTTCTGATGGACCTTTCTGACCTGTTTTGGACCCTTGCCCTAAAACTGCGGAGCAATTCCATGAGCACCTTGGTGCAATCTCAAATACACTTGGCTCTCCATGTGTGCAGGTTTAACATTCATGGAAGTGATTATTTGCCACTGCCTCTGCTGTTGCCCTATGCCATTTTTAATAGGGACTTATAAGTCTCACCTTGTATTTGTAGTCTCTCTGCATGCCTTGTGAGACAGAGAGGCTGCAAACAGCAGGTGAGGCTTGTAAGTCCCTTTTAAAAATGGTGTAGAGCAGCAGTAGAGGTGGCAGGAAGACTCACAAACCACCTGCTGCTGTCTTGTGAAGGAATCCTGCCACTTCAAAAGCAGCAGATTGGCATGCTCTCCACTATAGATTCAAATGCATTGTACACTGTGCATTTGAATCAACAGTAAGTTAACTCCATAGATTGTACTATACAGTACTTTTTGTGTGTTGTTAGAGGAACCTATAGATATTTGCAGTTTTTCCATTTTCACTGGGCGTCATGTGCCCCAACCCCTATAATGTGGAGGGACAAGTGTACTTGGTTCCAAATCTTGCAAAAAAACCAATTTCTTTCTTTCCCCTGACTATATTTATTAATTTTCAAAAACATTAACAATATAGTAGGTTCAACACTTTACATACATTTCTTACTATACATTGTAATATGAACATTATATACAACCTTAACATAGAATTTACCACAATGATGACAAACACACATAATAAAAAAAAATTGATTAAACAGTAAACACATTGATTGCATCCTTCATACCTCTTTCAATACTATCCTATTAACTGTTGTTGTCTCTTCTTTATTTGGCTGTTTCAACGAACAAAGTTAATATTTCTTGTATATAATCAAGTGGTCCAAACAAAACAAATAGTTGAATACAGACAAAAGGACCATCCCTACTGAGAAGAGTATAGCTGCTAATTATTATAATATTCTTTTTACTACCTTCCTAGTTAGTATGAGAGGAGATATTAACATAGGAGTTGAGAAATAAGTACACAATATATATATATAAAGGTATAAAAAGGTATAAGTATACACTGAATTAAGACAATATTATATGATGCAATAGAGTAATTATGGAATGAAACATAACATCCTCCTCTTAGCTTCCTTTGTATCCCAATACATCATTATATATTGTACACTATACATTGAAGTTATACATCATTGTACATTGTACTTAGTATATATATTCAACCCCTAGCAAAAAAAAATCTTATTTAATATTTTCTCATATCTGGACTACTTAGCTTTCAAACCAAATTAGATTAACTCTTTTACAATAGCACTAATGGAATTTCTTATCACATAGGTAGGTGAAAGAGCAGGTGACTTTGGCAATGTTTGCTTTTTAGGAGTTTGCCTTGAAAGCTGAAGATGTATTGGAAGCTATGGATGCAAAGGTTTATAATATAGGTGGATCTCAATTTACTTTGGGTTTGCATTCCTAGGCTTGCAGTGTAAATTCAGGCAAATGTGATTGGCAGAAAGCCAGTTCCATGGTGAATCACTAGAGACCACAAAATGTGTTCCAATACAACTAAAGTAGCTCCAAATTTAGGAATTTTAATCAGCTCATGGCCAGTGGCTTTTGTTGCTGTTACCCAACTGCTCTTTCTGCATCACGACTCTCCTACCTAAGCAGGCAAAGGAAACCCCTCCACACACACACCAAAGCTCCAAGATTCCAGTTTTTCCTCCTCCTTTTGGCAATGTTAGGACTTCTGAAATAACAAGAATTCCATCAAATTCAGCCATTCAGATTTCAGACTAATTCTGGTTAGTGTAAATATGAAAATAGATGCTTCTGATATAGTCTCATCTAGAGAGAAAGCATGGAGGAAGTGAGCCTGGTCTCATGAACATAATATAAAAATGGTCAGAGAGGGCAGCAGCAGTAAATAAAGACACTTCATTCTTTTTCTGCAAAAACAAGGCCAGGAGCAGATTCTGGCTGAAAAACATCCTTGTAGAATTTAAAGATAATTTTAAAAATAGACCTGCACTATTAAGCCTAACTGATAGAGAGCCAGAAGAACTGGACTGAAGCCAGGGACACTGTTAGGAAGGGATGCAAAAAGACACTATCTGCAGCAAAAAAGAAAGAGAAGCCTCAATGAGTGACAGATAAACTCTTCAAGCAGTTAAGGACGAATGAGAAGCAAATGTTGATGACTGGGTGACTTGGAGATCTCTTGTTCATACAGTTGCCATAAGTCAAAGTTGACTTGACAGCAGTTAATAACAAGAGTAATGTACTGCAAGTCAATTCAAAAGCCAATTTGGGGTATAAAATGGGGTGTAAATACCAATATTTCTTTCAGCAAGGAATTTGTATAAAAACCCAGTCACTTAGTACAGGAGAGTTTTAACTGTATTACTAGATTATATTCATAAAGGAACTTCATAACAAAATAAACATAGGTTGTTGTCATGTTGAGTTCTCCTGTGCTCTCACAATATCTATTTCAACATATCCTGTTGTTATCACTCAAGTATTCATTTCCTAGCTCAAATCAGCAGCTGCACATACTGATGAAGTACGCTAAACTGGATGTTGCAGTGTTCAGACACATAGCCATGTTAGTGTGTATTAGTCTGCAAAGGGATCTTGTAACACTTTTGCAACTGAGAGAAAGATATTTGTAGCATAAGCTTTCATAGACTGGATTTGCTGCATCTGACAAAGTAGACCCAGTTTAGGTAAGCTTGTTACCCTATATGTTGGGGGTCCCGGGAGGGGCGCCCAGATTACCAAATAAAAACACAAGTTGGGGGAATTTAACTAGAGCACTCTTTCAGCTAAACAAGAGGCAGGGTAACTTTAGCAAGGATCTTTAACAGAATGTATACAGTGTCAGGTCAGAGAGCGGCTAGACAAGGCTTTCAAAGTAACAAACAATATTTTATTAAACACAAGAAACATGCAAGACAAGACATAAACTGACTAATTGAGGAATAGAAACAGAGAGCTTTTCGGGAAGGGCAATACGACACCTGGTCTCATAGTCGTGGAGAGAAGCGGGGTTCCGGGGAAGAAAGCTCAGTGGGGTTCGCTGAGGGGAGTTCCTTCAGACTACCGGCAGCAAGGCGGGATGGAAGTCCAAAGTAGTCCGAAGACGTCCCAAAAGTATATAGGGTGGAGTTTACCTACAGGCTATGCCATGCTCGGTGAGAACAAAGGAAATTTGGAGTTGGACAAAGGAGTTGGAAAAGGTCAGATTTTGCATGATGGGTTTAGCTCTTAAGAGAATAGCGTGGCCAGTTAGTTAATGGCCCTGCATAAAGAAGTGGCTTGGCTCTTGGCTGTGTGGCTTTGTGTGTGCACGCCGAGCAGAGTCGATTTGCAGGGAGGTTTTTCCCTAAAGCAACGGAGAGGCTTAAGTTGCCTGCCTGAATGGGGTTTTGAAATGTACAACCATTAACGGCCGTGCCCTTACGTGCTTGTCCAGGGGACCTCTGCAAACACGTGGAGTAGGGTGGCAGAGAAAGGTCAAGCAAAGGTCAAATTATTTGATATCAAAAGGATATCTAGTGCTCTCACCAGACATATCATAACTGGAGTAACAAGCTTGTGCTACAAACTTCTTTCTGTTAATCTCAAAGGTTAAAAATACTGAGATGCATACATTTAGATAACTGTTAAAACCCTTAATCTCCATCTATATGACCTTAAAGGCACGTAGCCCTGCTAAGCGGTAATTCACCAACATAGTCTACAGCAAGACACCATACTCGAAGAGTACTGGAGACAATGGATCTGAAACAGTGCAGTAAGAAAAGTCTGGGAGGTCAATTTCTTCTTTCATTCTTGGATTCCACATTGAAGTCCCCACCTTCCTGAACCTTGGATTTTATCCTTGTTTCTCAACAGGTGCATGAACATGTTCATACAGGTGATCATCCTACAGATGTGACTTCCCAAGCTGTGGAAAAAACTTTTCTACAGGTAACGCTTGCAGGTCGCTCCCAGTAACACTCCACAAAATCTCAAATATGAAATATTATGTTGCTCTAGTGGACATATGCAGGTCTGAGAATGTGACTATCCAACTTGAACTAACTGATTGAGTTTTAAACTTGAAAGGATGATGAAATGTACCTAAAAGGAAGCTAAAAGTATTCCTGCTTTTCAACTTACCTCTCTTACAGGGTAACCTACAAAAACTGATGACTTACATTTCTGATACAAGTGTATATGTTGTACTGCATGCACTTCCTTGGGATATCGCTAATGCTGCACAGCTTGTTCCTTACAGGATATAGCCTAAAGAGTCATGTGAGAACACACACAGGTGAGAAGCCGTACAAATGTCCTGAAGCACCAAAGCCTTCAAGACTTCTGGAGATCTGCAAAAACATTCGTACACACACTGGTATGTTGTTCAGGCCGATTATTTTAATTCTGGTCTTGACAGAAACTGAAGTCTAAACAGAAAAAAATCAAGATCAAATATTCCCATAAAATATCAAAAATGCATACTTGTTGCTTAAGAACTCAGATTTTATACTAAATAATTTCATTATCAGAATGATGCCCATGTTGGTCTGTTGCATGAAAAAAACACAGATTTGTGGCTTATTAATTTATTATGGCTTTCACAGAATACAGTCTATTTAATCAGATGCTTGATTTTGGTATATTTATATATACTTGATGATGAAGCAGGATTGTAATCAGTGCAGTCAGTGGGAGATAAAATGCAGAATGTGCAGAGTGAAAATTACCTTGCAAAAAATAGTCATTCACAAAGCAGTTCACTAAGCACTGAAAAACAATTGTTTTTTTTTAATTGCACAGAATAATGTATGCAAACATATATACTTGTGTCAGATTTGTATAGTTTCCCACAGTACTTGAGTTTCAGTGTAATTTAGAGTTCTAGCAAAGTCAGGCATATAGCCCAGAAAAAGAGGGAAAGTTGGGGAACAGGCATCTAGAAGCAATGGCAGAAGGATGCGTGCAAGGAGACTCAGGGACTTGGATATGTTAATTGTTAAGATCTGTGATTTGTTTATTTTTACACTAGTTCTTTGGATAAGCTCTGATCTTCTCGTCAATGGCAGTTAATAAACAGGACACTATGAGATTGTGCATCTTTTTCTTCTTCTTTTTTTTTCTTTTTCATTAGCAATTTCACTTCTGTATTGCCATGTCAATGAGAAGGACACGCTGTTTTGTCTGAACTCTTAATCAGAGTGGAAGAACTTTAAGCCAAATTATTCTTTCTCCGTTAGAACTCCTCTGATTATTGTTCCTATTAATTTATTTATTGGTGCTAGCCATGTTATCCCAAGATGGGAAATCTGGAAGCAATGTGGAGAGTGAGAATGATTTCCTTACTTACATTGGCAGTAATTGCTTCCCCCTGGGAGTTCCTTGTTGTGTTGTGTTGTGTTGTGTTGTGTTGGTATCAACCAAGGTTATAACAAAGGAGGGAGAATGGGCTGATGTGGGAATATGTTCATATATCTCTGTATGTCAGAGATTGGATTATTACTTTTGAAACAGTAACTTACTGATTGTTGCTTTGGAAAAGGAACTCACTGCTTTTACTCTTTACATTTTGTTTTTGTTTGTCATAATGTAACATGCTGTTAAGTTCCCTTTTAATCCTTCAGTCAAGGATTTTTGACAGTTATTGCTAGCTTTTAATTTTTTAAAATGTGATGAACTGGGCCAAGATCATACATATCCCAATAATTTGGAAAACCTTCTCCAAAGTAAAATTTTAAAGTAATGAGTGGACAGGACTCATTGCATCAAAAACTGAACAATCTATAGACCATTGAGTTATTTTTTAAAAGCAATAGTTCAGTGTTCAGTGTTGCTATCAAAAATGTAGTGTTCCCTTTCCTTTGACTACTTCTGATCAACTTTTATTAGTTTCCCTGATCACCGTTCAAAAATAACCTTGAGTTAAAAAACTAATAAGTTACATTATATTAAATTAGATGTGCTGATTGTGCAGCCCTCTAGATTTTGCTGAGTTACAATTCCTAGCAGCTGTAACCAGCAGAGCCTTTGAGTGAAGATGTTGGGAGATGCAGTTTGAAAGACTGAAAGACTACATTTCTATCCTACATTAAATAAAGGTTTTACCAAATGACTTAAAATATGCAAGTACCAAAATGTAACTCTTTTGTCCAAGATAGGATTTATAATATGAGCTTCCTTGAACATTGACTGCTAACTGAAGAAACAAATCTGCTTTGAAATTGCACTAAAATTACACCAAGAAAAAATATTCAAAGATATAGCCATGTGAGTCTACATCAATATACAAAGGGAACTTGTAGCATCTTTTTGACTGAGGGCCTTTCCTCACTGTACTGTTACAATCCTTTTATTCCACTTTCAACATCATGTGGAATCCTGGAGTTTTCACTTTAGGGAGGGGCATTTAGAATTCTCAGCCAGGGAGTTCTTTGGCCTCAGTAAACTACAAACCCCAAAATTCCACATAGAATGGAATGGAATGGAATGGAATGGAATGGAATGGAATGGAATAGAATAGAATAGAATGATAGCACTATAACAGTGTAGTGCAGAAAAGCCCTCAGAGAAAAAGGTTTGTATCATAAGCCTTTATAGACTGGTACTACTTCATCAGATGTTTTCCAGTTGATCAGTATATCAGCAGAAGCAAGAAATAACCATCTTGATCCAGATTGCTGAAGTCAGGGCTTGGCTTTAACCTCCCTGCCCAACCTTTCAGGCAAATTTGTGTCTCCCTTGCCAATAAATTCTGTGGGGCAGAGGTGGGGAAAGACAAATCTACAATTTGTTGGAGGAGATAGGCTCCAGGCAAGGCAAGGGTGGGTGTGGGAATGGAAGAGTGTATGTGGTTGTGAATAGGTGGATGGCTTTGGCCTGGGTCCATCTACCTTGCAGCTCTTAGATGGCTCCATAATCACCAACACAATTTACTACAAAAGCTATAACAGAAACCGAAGATAACAGCCATTATCGTTCCAGAGCATAGCATTCACACAGATTACTGTGATTTCTTTGAACAAAAAAAGTGCTATTTGCAGTTTACTAAGAAAGGCCTCTACTGAAGGTGAATGGCCTTTCAGATGCCCTTTTGAAGTCTGTGGCCACTCTTTCACTATCTCTAATATGCAGAAAGTCCATATTCAGACACACACTGGTGAACGACCATATATGTGCCTGGAGCTCAACTGTGGAAGAGGATTCACTAGTCCCACCACTAGTACCAACCACAAGAACCACATGAGAATCCATACAGGTGAACTGTAGCAGCTTTTTTCACAATTTATGGTGTTGATTTTATTTGCTTATCCTTAGATCATGAATTATAAATTGGCCAAGTGCTAAAATCTGAATTTTGGGGGATCACTATGGAAAGGACCACACTGAGTTTCTCAACTTAACCAGCCTCCATCTGCAAGGTGGCCAGACAAAAACAAATAGCAAAATAAGGTCATTTGGGCTGGTTTTAAATATGTTCTTCCTAACTGCTCAATGTTTTCTTGCACTGCAATCTTGTTCTTATTTACTTGGAAGTAACCCTCACTGTATTTAATAGTAATTAAATAACAGTAATTGGAATGTAATAACATGAAGGTTGGCTGGAATTTTAGAAGGCTGAAAACAAATGTATCTTTTGGGATGTGACTCTATCCCAGGAAGAGACCATATGTGTGCCTCATGCCAGGTTGTGGAAAATGCTTCATATGGTATTCTAGCCTCTACAAACACCATGTGGTTCACACAGAGGAAAGCACGCAGGCTCTCTATGAACAGCATCTGGAAGGTTAGTAGGAACTTGAGCTAGGTCGGTAAATTCCAGTCATCTCCCAAATTGTCATAAAACCCTGCCCTTCCAAGTCCTTAACACTTTCCATGTTTTCATTTTATCTGTCTAATATTTAAACACTTAACAAAAGTAAGACCATTTAATAGACTATTGCAACGGAATCTCTTTTCCTTGGTTTCCCAGTTGCCGCAGCTGAAAACAGTTTGCCTCAGCTGAAATACCAGTATATTATTTCTCTGAAGGAGGAAGATGAGGAGGACTGTTTGCCTCTTGTTTCTCAGGATGAAGCTGCGTAGGTAAGAAGGAAAGTGGTGGTAATGTTGTTAAGCTGAGATGAAATCCACAGAGGTGAACATCTTGAGGTTTCGCTACTGGGGTCAGAACAGATCAGATTATTCTGTCAGGAATCTTTACTTTCAGAATGCCCTTGTCGTAAGCATTTGTACCAAAATACCTGCATACAATACTAAAGTACATCACTTTTAGGTTTCACCCTATCTACTTAGTTTATGGCCCACCACAGAATCAGAATTTTGTGACAATTAGGACTGGATTTTGCCGGTTTCTGGTATGTGTGCATGCGTGCGTGTGGTATAGATGTTTGCTGAAATCATCAGACTTCTTTTGGTCTAGACCTATGTTCTAGTCAATGAGTTTGAATGAATGAGCCTTCCTTTTAGAGCATATTTGGTATTATATCTCACTGTCAATGATGATCTAGTTCCTGTTCATGCACAGTATTACTGGGGAATTCCACTTGGCTGAATTCTGCATGAAAAAGGTCTTAGTCATAAAATTTAATTTTGTCAAGGAACTACACAACCTTGAAAGACCCAAGAGGGCTTCACTTCCCATTCCACATCTAATTTTTTTTTCTGAGAAGTTCCACTGTGCTCTGCAGGGGATATGGAGGGGCAGTTTTGTCTCATTTTGAGCCCCATCCCCATCCTCTTTTAGTTCCAGGCAAAGACTTTTTTCTCAACCTTGAAGTGACCAGAAGTCATTTGTACTTTGGAGAAGACAGGAACCCCAGCCCAAAGCCGCTCAGCATCTGAAGAACTGGTGACAATTGCTCTTGTGTCCCCTAAAGAACATAGAATCATAGAGCTGGAAAGAACCTCAGGGAGGGAACTCTTTCAACCAAATTTGGTTTCCCCCCAAGCAAATTTAAAGGGCTGAAGAGGGAGGTCCACACCTGTTAACCCTGATTTTAGCACCTAGAATTCCAATGATTTAGGGGAACATAATGCCATATTCATGAACTGCTGAAGACTCCCGGTCTCACCTGCTGTGGCCTTGGTTCATGCATCCACAAGTATTACTGTACACAAAGTGGCTGCCAGCTATGAAAGTGCAAGTCTATATTGCAAAAGGGATTGTAATTTAGGTAGGAAGACTTACAAAAGCTGTACAGTACATCCCCCGTATCTGCAGGGGATATGTTCACAGACTTACCATAGATAACAAATTACTGTAGTGTTATATACAGCATTGTCCCTCCCTTCCTTCCTCTGGAGGCCCCAGGCTGGGCAAGGTGGTGAGGCCACTGCCCAACTCCTCCTCTTGCCTGCCTGCCTGCCTGCCTGCCTGCCTGCCTGCCTGACTTCCTTCTCAGTGGAGCTTGGCAACTTCCCCATGCACCCCTATCTCCAACCCCTCTCCATTGCCTCTCTCCATCCTCACTGGTCCTGGGCACTCACTTTGCACGTGATGCACAAAACCTCATTACTGCAACACTCACACAGGGTGCCCTGGATCTCACATACCATAAATAGAGCTCCACTGAGGGCAATGAGGAGGAAGATGAGGCGCCACTCCCCTTACCATTGCCACCACCCTCTGCTTTGTGCAGCTGTCACCGCCTGGCTAGCAGTGCCTGCCTCCAGCCACACTCAGCTTACCACCTCTGCTGCTGTCACTCTAACTCCTGCTTCTTGGCTGAGGAGCTACAGAGGAGCAAAGCCAGTGGGGACTCAGAGCTCTGCTGCTGCTGCTGCTGCTTTTTCCTCTGCCACCTCAGGCAAAGGCAGCAGGGACGATGGCTCTTTCTTGGCCACATCCTCCCAGATGCTGCTCTCAGAGTGGCTCAGCTTGGAGTCCGTGATGCTGTGCTTCTATGCATGGCTGCTTAGTCTTGGGCTGAATGGAGAGGCAGGAGAATGGGCTTTGGGGCTAGCGGGGGGGGGAATCAGGGCTACAGAGTCGCTGTGGGCCATAGTTGTCCTCTCCCCTCTTTGCCATCCTCCACCTCCTCCTCCACTTCTCCAACATGCAATGCCAAGAAGAAAACACCACGCCTTGCTGCTAGTTGCCTCTTTGTTGGAGTGGTCCCTCCCGCCCCCCCCACCAGAACCTGCTCCCAGGCTTACTCCTGGGCTTCCCCTTCTTCTGCCTCTGTCACCCTCCCTCCCCTGCTGTGCTGCCCAAGAGAAGGGTGCCTTTTGCCAAAAGCAGGCACCCTCCTGCCTCCTCCTCATAGAGGAATATTTTCTGGACTGTCAATAAGTGAATTCGCTTATACCAATCACATGGAAATGGGGAACATACTATATCTGTGGTGTTACCCCATTCAAACATGCATGGTAAACGTATCAGTGGAACATGAACAAGCTCTTCTGTTACTTCAGAACTCAAATGTGTTCTTAGACCACAAACTGGCATTAATTCTCTATCATATGTAATATAGCCTATTTTTTCTCCTATCTGTCTTTTTCATCTCTCCTTTGCAGGTCAGTCTGTCTCGTGAAGACTTACAGATCCTCACCAGTCAGATTGCCATAGAAACACAGGCTGGCATAACAATATTGCCGCCCCAGGACAAGACTTCAATAACTTGTGCAAATGCTGGGACTGTGGTTAACATGAATGGGACTAAGGTACATCAGGTACAGTTGTTTTTCAATAATCTCACTTGGATACAATTTGAGGATGTGATCTTTGAAATATAACTGTTCCACTGGTTTGATATTTTTCAGGTAGCAATAGTCACATCAAGAACAACAGTATCAGAAGATATCCCTGTAAGATCTGTTCATGAGCAGCAGCTGGCAGTGTTAGCATATTGCAGTTCAGGTACTTTATGTGTATATTGTACTTGCCTCTGGGTTCTACCTTTAGTTCAGTCATACACAGCATTATTTTTAAAAATAAGAATATGAAGTAATGATCAAATGTTTGAACAGATAACCAGGCACACCAGGGAGCGTCTGTGCCGTGGGGAAAAGCCACAATCCAAAATTCAGTTCAGACCAGATACAAGTAAACTTTAGTTAACAAAGTAGATGTGTTCTTGGGCATTACTTGTGTGCCAGAACGTTTGCTGCTAGAGCAGAAATAACATGGAATGCATGGGGATAGATTCCTGTGCCACAAAAAAAGAGCAGTTCAATAGGTTTCAGCAGACTTTTTATCAAAAACTAACAGTATGCACATGTGAAATGAAACAACTAGATTAGGTAGGCCTTGTATAAGTAAACAGAAACATGTTGAATGTTCTAGAGACCACTTCAAAGTTTATTCCAAAATCCATTCAGGGATATTTTTTCTTTCACCAGCCTCCATTTTTCTTATGATTTCCATTTTTGTGGCCAGACTTATAGGTCTATGCTTCTTTAATATCCTGGAGTGTAAATGATAAAGCAAACTTGTCTGCTTTCTCTTCTGTTCTGATGTTCCTTCACACTTATTAAGGGCTTCTGGAAGCATCTGCTGACTATCTTGCCTCTTCTAGGCAGCAACACACAGCTGCAGTAGAACTGGCTGGATGAAATCTTAGTCTTTTCTAACTCGAGCTTTGTTGCATTTTTTTTTACTGCAGACATGCTGCTGAAACCTGATATCAAAAACCTGTGTTTTGTCAGACCTCTTTCAATATCCTCCCAAGGCCAATGCTAGATGTAAGAAATAGCTGAAAAGACTCATAAACAATTTAGCACAGGATCGGATGAAGCATTAACGTTTATTTAAAAGTATGTTTGTGCAGAAGTGGGTGCTCCCCAGAGAGAAGGACACCCCCAGTATTGAATACCTCTTATTTTATCCCCTGTCCCTGTCGCAGTTTTCCAACCCCTGGGGATCCCATTGGATAGGACCCCAAAGGTTACAGCCTATCAGGATTGCCTAAGAAGTCCTGCCTCAGTTTACATTTCCCCCTCCCCACTATTTAGTGTCCATTACTCTTATTTACAGTTTTCCTTAAAAGGAATGATCACTAGCTGCCCATGTCTTTCCCTCGTGTATCTTTGTTTCTCATGTTACATTCAAGATGTCTTATCAGCAGGTGTCTTATCAGCAGTTTCAAAGTACCCCTTTGTTCTGGTATGTCCCTATCAATCAGTTTACTCCTTACAGACGGCCTTGTCGTGTCAGGTGTGTTGTTATCTGAAACACACCAGTCACCCTAAAGATCCAAGGTCCTGGGAGGCCCTCTTTTGTCAGTTGCCAATTTTAGGAAGCTGTTTTCTTAGACTTAGTGTATTACAGAAGCTCAAATATAAAATATACTGAAATATACGGTATGTGTAAATATATCTAAAATATGTGTTATACATATAAGCTAATATATATATGCTTCTAATACATATTATTAATACTGTATACCCAGTGCAGAAGCTAAAATAGATTTCACTTCTCTCACTAGACTGATGACAAGAAAAAAAGGGGTAAAGTGAAAAAAGACTTTGTAGGAAAAAGCTTCTTTGTCAGAGGCTTCGTTAACTGAAGTATGCCTATACTTGTAATCTCTGAGCACTGAACGAAGGGAAACGAAACTCACTTTGTAGCCCACCACCCCCAAAGCCTACACCTATTCCTATTTCCAAATGAGGTGTGGAGGTGTGCATTTTACCCATTTTATGTGCAGTTAATTTGTTTTACTTTAGTGACTTTTCTCTGACATTTCCAAATGCTGTGCTTTGTTTCCCATCAGCTAGGTGCAGAGCAGAGATGGGAATTATAGAGACCTTCAGATGTTGTTGAACTGCATCTCCCAGCATTCTTCTTCATCAGCTAAATTGGCTACAGCTGCTGGGAGCTGCAGTTTAACACATCTGGAGGACTGCACCATTCTGACACCTGGTCCAAAGAAATTGCTTTTATTGTTTTATTATTACTCAAAATATTTAGAAATTGCAGAGACTCCAAAGTGCAATACTTTTTCGTATGAAAATTTGAGATTCTCAAGGAATATATTATCTACATAGGGCAATGGAAAGCAGCTATTTCTAGCAAGCACGTAGAAAATAATATCATTAAGAACGTGCTATATATTAATAGATAACCTGTTAATATATTAATAGATAACCTGTTTTCCTTAAGTCTACTTTCTATGCTAACTCTTTTTTGCGTCATGTAGTTATTTCATTTCCACATAGCTTACTATGTTATGTCTTTATTTCCTCGTTCAGCCACTTCTCCTTTGTCACAGCCATCTACCAAATCACGATCATTTGCATAGGCTGCAGCTATTGTCTTATGAAGGTAATCATACAAACAAAACAGTGATTGCTAACTTCTGCATTCATTGTTTTTACTTCAGAGTATCTTTTGGAAATTTTAAACTGTTTTTTCTTAATCTAGTAACTCTAGAGTGTAGGACTGGGCCCTACCAAAGTGTCATCGAAGTGTCATCAAACAGATTTCCAGAATACCCAAAACAGATATTTTTCAGAGTATTATGAAGAGCTGTGATGACAAATGTCACTCTAGTTTCTCTGAAATCATAGGGGGGGAAATCACATTATTCTGCTGCTGATTTTTTATGGCAAAAAGCTGTGGAAAAGGATCCAAGAAATTACTGTTCATAACTTAAATCATTCCTAGTTGGATCTTTTATCTGTCCCAAAGCAGTAAGTAAATACTCTTGTCTTTTTCTCCTTCCAGCTAAAAGAACAGCAAAGCTTGGAGGATGCCATCAACATGGCAACTGAATCTGTTCAATGGGAATCTGCAACTGTTAAGGCAGCAACATCAAAAAGTGGATGCTGAGACCTTATACCAGCAAGAAATCAGGGAGTGGGGTGTTCTATTGGAATAACTGCATTGGGAAAGACAACTCTAATCTTCAGAACTTCCTCTTCAAAATCCAAGAGTTGGATGATAGACATCTAGACCTCAAAAGGATTCTTAATAATTTTTGCCATCTATCTACCATAAGGGATAGAAAAAAAACTAGCATGAGTGATGGACCATATACATGAGTTGTTGGATGAGACTTTATTTTTAAATAGTCTTTCTACAAGCACTACAGCATATTTTATGGCTACTTTAAAACAGCCAGTCCTTAACTTTCAGGCAGAGCATCCATCCATATTTTGGACCTTTCTAATTTGTGCTGAATACTTATGGAATAAGTACTTAAAATTCACTATTCACTATAGGGAAAGCCTATAAAAATGATGGTCTTGTATAGGACTTCTGCAGCATTTATCACTTCACGGTATTTAGCATTTGAAAGTGTGTTCTAGCTGTAGATGGTCTAGGAAGAGATGACATTTTGCTGGGTGCTCTCTTTTTTCCCCTCTTCTCCCCCCTTTTTTTTTTTTGGTCCCAGGTGTCATGGAAGCAATAAAGCAGGACTCATCATTGGTAGTTCCAAAATCCAGGGTGCTGGGAAGGAGCAAATATTTGTGTGATGGCTTTGTTTCATTCATTTTCTTCCTTCAAAGGAAATTCCTTCCACACCTTACCTGTAGTAGAATAAACTGCAGCAAACACTGAATAAAGAATTTGAAAGGAAATCAAAGGGCTTTTTGTAACATTTTATTTGTTGCCTTTTCTCTCTGCAAAACAGAATAGAAGCTTGCAAAGTCTATTTAATAAAACTGTGAAATATGCAGATTTTTAAAAATTTTATCAACAGCTGATTGAACTTATTGTGAAAGAACTGGGATGTTGTACCTACATGAAGCTGTGCAATTGTGTAACTACAATCCAATTAAGCACCATCTAATACTGATCTCTGTTTATCAGTAGGTGTAGCCCTGTTGTGTCTCTCAGAGTGAGCAACAAAGAATGGTTTACAAGTGAAATATTTCTTCTGTCAGAATGATTTATGCCTTGGGTTGCTTGTAGTTCGTGCAGAACAGGTACAGGCAGGCTTCAGGTATCGTAGCTGTTCTTTTGCTTCACAAGAGCCCACAAGATCGACCAGGCACAGCCAGGTACAAAAGGCAGCAACTTAGATTTATGGAACAGGATGCATCTGAGAACATCCTGAGCCTCGGAGTTTGTTTTTAATTCCAGTAAAGGAACTAAATTATTAGTAAGATTGACAAAAGTCTGCCCCAAGCTTTTTTCCCTTCATTTCAGCAGCCTAATATAGGTGGAAAATGTCATGTTATTGTTGCTTCCATTAAACCCTTGCCGATCTTCCAGTATTGTTCCTAATAGATACCAATTTACCTTTGGCCAACACTTTAGATAGCAAATGCTGAATTCTGCCATCTGAGTGCATGTGTTATAATTTTAGGAACAGTCCAACTGGAATATAGAGAACCCTTCCGAGAGGGCTTACTTGGTGAACATTGGCAGCATGATCATTCTGAAGTTAATGCTACTTTGTTTATTTTGCACATTAGCTTCCAATGCAACTCATGCTGTTATATTGTTTTACACCCCGTATTTTTACTCTGAAATCTCTAGTCTTGCACAGATCACTGAACACAGTTGCCAGAAAAAGGCAAAAATATTTATGACTCATATGTGTCATCCTCATTCTCTCCCTCTCTATATACATTATTTTTAAGATTGTTGCCCTGATTTCTTACAGTTGTGTTTATGTACCTTTGCCAATGTGCAACACCTAGTAAACTCTTCTGGACAAAATCAAACACATCCAGACCATGGCCTTCTGCTTTTCAAGCACTCCCCCTGTACATTTGTAAAGTGCAGCATCCCTGCTCCACTTTTGGTCTGACTATCTAGACCCAGGAGAACAATCTTAAAAGGTTTATAAACCCAAAATACATGACAACAACTTGATTTTATCAAAAATATCATGTGCCTTAGGACAGATCCTTTTGACATATGACATAATTCCTTCTGAAAATGAGGTTTTCCAGTAAAGACTGGTAAAAGTTGAAGTTGTCAAATATTCTATTGAAACTATTTGTGCCTTATGAACTCCCCATAATTCTTCATGCTCCCCAGCCAGACATTTTATCAGTTTTCAGGAGAGTGGTCAGTCTGAGTGATCAGTCTGAAACATGCTTTTTTTTTTCTTATTTGTTTCCCTTACACTTCACTGTCACGCCTCCGGTGGTTGCTTCTCGTGTTTTCCCCTGGAGGGGAAGCAAAGTGGCCAAAGATTTCCTGTCTTGCGGTCACAAACAGGTTCCTATGATTTGAAAAAAAGTGGCCCTGGTCTTGGGTCTTTTTGAGAAATAAAACATCTTGGTTTGCCAGATCAGCATCCTCAGGAACCAGTTTCCCTTTAAAGCACCAATGCAGCTAGCAACTTCTAGAATGGAAACAGTAGTCATTATTAGCAGGCTACGGAGTGAGAACCCTATCACCTTAACAAGCGATGGAGAAAACAAGGCAGAAAATGAACAGGGCACAGCTCTGCCAGCACTGTTTCACTCCTTAAGGGTCAGGAGCAAAGAGCTGGAAAAATACTATTATGGAGACAAATTACTGTATAAAATTCTATGTACTTATTTTCTAACTGGCAGACTGTTGTTAAAGGTAGAGTACTGGGGCTGGTTAAAAAAAAATCTAACCTACACTGGTATATTTTGCAGGTTAGAACATGCATTTTAGAAAAAAAATTGTGACATATTTTGAACTGAAAGGCAGTGTGAACATTCTTACAAGTAAATTTATGAAGTTGAAGACGATCTCTAACATACACATTATTAAGGCAAAGGAAAAAAAATAGGTTTATTGAAAGCCCTCAGGGTTGCACAGCTGAGCTGGTTCCCTCTCTGAGTTATATTTAATGAAAGTAAAGTTTTACATCCATTTATGTACTAAAGGTATGTTTCGTTTCCCAGTTCCAAGACATTCTTAAAACTTTAGTAACTTTCCTGGGAACATCAGAGAAACCACAGCTCTTGATCAGTGATACACTAGAGCATGTTCTGTCCATGTATAAATCACAATCAGAGTAATTTCTAGGACTCTGACTTCAACTTTTAAAAATAAAAATATTTTATTTAAAAATAAAATAGATTACAGCACACAATGCTTCTGTGATTATTTCTTTAATTCACTGGTCTATAGGGCAGAAAGGTTTTACTGATGTAAAAAAATAAGTAAGTCCAACACAGAGTTGAAACCCATTAATTTTTCTAGTGTGCTTTGTATCTAAAAATACCTAGAACAGGGCTGTGTAATTGAGACATTGTGCACACTTCCCTACAACTAAACACCATTGAACTCAGTGGTGCTTGCTTCTTCGCATGCATAGCACTGGGACATAAAAGTGAATTCAGAATAAAATTTGCACACATCATTCAAGGAAAACAGAAACTACCTTCAGCTTGCATAGCTGAGCTGGCTCCCTCCCTGAGCTGTATTTGATGAAGATGAAACTTTAAAGTCTCTTTTACACCCATTTATGCGCTTAAAAAGGAGCAAACATTTCATGTTGAAAGGCAAACTTTGAGTAGATGTGTTCCTTTTAGCAAAAAGAACCACACAAATGAAACTGATACAATAGCTGAAATCAGTGGGTGATCTGTTCTAAATATAGAGATTTTTATTTGTAGATATTAGAGAGTGTAGGATCATTCCTAGTACTGGTGAGTATTAAACACACTGATTTTTTAAGTCATGGTACCTTCAGTGTGATTAAACTCTGCAAGATATACATTAAAACTGCAGCTGCATAAAACACCATGGCCATTTCCGCACTAGCCTGTTATAGCGCAATGATTCCACGTTCAACATCCTCTGGAATCCTGGGGTTTGCAGTTTCGGGAGGGGCTGGCTGGCCCCTCCCGAAACTGCAAATCCCAGGATTCCAGAGGATGTTGAAAGTGGAATCATCGCGCTATAACAGGCTAGTGCGGAAATGGCCCAAAATTGAGTATATTCCTATGGTACTTTAAAATGTGAGGTGCTCAAATTGTTCTAGCGCACGTGAACTACAGCACTAGAATTTCTCTCATAAAGAGCGAAAGAACCACGAATGGAGCTACACATTCTATACGGTGGCGCCTAAAGTGGTAACCAACTGCTATAAATCTGCAGTGTGGCTACAAAGTTTGTGCCACTTTCATTATCCTTCCACAAACCGAGCCCATTCCCACACTAGCCTGTTCTAGTGGTTGTTTTTTTTTTAAATTTTCATTCTTTATTCATGAATATTAAAATAACACTCTCACAATATTATACATACCAGATTCTGTTGCCATAACTTACATCCTCAATCGGGTCGCTTTCAAATTCATAAACGATACATTGATAAAACATTCCATACAACATACTCAATAAAAGCATTACCTTGTCCTATCCAACTCATTCTCTTGAGCGCATATAAACTTATTATATAGAAATTTCCTACTTTCTGTTTATTTTCTTTAGTTGTCACACATTTAAATTGAATTCGTAATGTCCTAAATTTGAATTATTCTCTCATAAAAGTACCCTCCATACCTCTTATATGTTAGAGTGGTATTATTCCATTTTCAACCTCCTCTGGAATCCTGGGGTTGCCAGCTGAGGGAGGTGTCAGCTGGCCCCTCCCGAAACTGCCAACCCCAGGATTCCAGAGGAGGTTGAAAGTGGAATCATCGCGCTATAACAGGCTAGTGCGGAAAGGGCCCCAGCCGCCAAGGCCAAAACCCAACGCAGAGGCGTGACGGAGCTTTCCCCGCTCGGGCCGAGAGGGGGCGCTGCGGCTCCAGGGCGCGCTCTCCCTCCCTCCCTCCCTGCCGGCTCCCTCCCGCGATGGGCGGCCGCGAAAGAGCGGCGGGTTTCCTGCGAGCGGACGGGCGAGGGAGGCTCCTCCCTGCCGAGGGTGAGCGTGGAGCGCCTGGCTTGTCAACGGTGCCCTCCCGAACCATGGAGCTGCGAGCCGAGCTTTTAAAATCCATCTGGTACGCCTTCACGGCCCTGGACGCGGAGAAGAGCGGCAAAGTCTCCAAATCGCAGCTGAAAGTAAGTTTCGCCAAGGGCCACCTGCTGCTAACGGGGAGGCGGCATTGCTTTGAGGGGTCTCCGTTTCCTCGGAGGAAAATTCTTCCGGGCGTGTCGCGGGTGGGTTGCCTGGCTGAGAACTTCAGCATCATCATCATCATCATCATCATCATCATCATCATCATAGCCATCTTGTTGCACTTGCATAGCAGATCGTTTGGTCTGGTCCCGCTTCTCCCTTTCAAAGACGGGAAATCCTTAGAAAAAAATTTTTTTTTTTTCAAAGAGCAAACTTTTTAAGACTTATTTTTCTGATGCTATCATGATCCCCGACCCTTCATTAAACGAGAGATTAAAGCGCGGGGCGGAAGAATCAGGTGGAGGGATTATTTAGCATTTGTCTCTTTCCAAAGAGTCAGCGTTTTGAATTTGTAAACACTGACGTGCCAAACTGAGGCCATTTCCGCACTAGCCTGTTATAGCGCGATGATTCCACTTTCAACCTCCTCTGGAATCCTGGGGTTTGCAGTTTCGGGAGGGGCCGGAACTGCAAACCCCAGGATTCCATAGGATGTTGAAAGTGGAATCATCGCGCTATAACAGGCTAGTGCGGAAATGGTACTGGTCCTTCATCTGCCTCTGGCGCATCTTTTAAAAACGGGCAAGGCGTGTGCGGAGTGCTGATCGTCTTGACAAAAGCGTTTCTCAATCTGCTTCACCCCCCCCCGCTTCCTTCCGCCTCCTCAGTAATCTGGGGTGAGCATGAGGTATCTTAATTTGACTATTTAACAAGACCAGCTTTTTTTAATGAAAGAAACCGGGGATGGGGGGGAGACTTTTCCTGCACTCACTTTTTAATGCCAATAACAAGGTGGGGATCTCAATCAGAATTTAATTGTAGAAGTTGAGGAGAAGAGGGAGGGATACTAGATGCCAATGTGTGCAAGGAAAGTAGGGCAGAAAAATATTAGTTGATCTCTGATGTAAACAGCGGTGGCGCCTTATGAAATCTACACAAGCAGATACATGTAGGTGATAAAGATGAAGGCTTGTCTTTCTTCGGTGTTTTTGTATAATGTAGTGGCTCAGCGGATGAAAGATCTCTCTTTGGCATCTCTGAAACACCATCCACTGCCTTTGGCCGGTGCCAGTGCCAGATGAATGCAGAGACTGGGCAGCTGTCTGGCATGGCCAGCGCTTCAGAGAACTCCCACATCGACATAGTTCTTGGTTTTTGTAAAATGTTCTCGGAAGAAAGATTTTACACCCTAATGACATGGTGTCTCGAGCATGCTTTTTCCTCATGTTAATATACTTTTTAATAAATTCTATAGCATCCCCCCCTTTTTTTTTGCCCTACGTTGATGGCTGAGATAGATTTCCACTTCTTTCTAAAAAAAACCTGTTGTTTTATTTTTCTCCACAAATGAATGATAATTTCCCAGGATTGCAAAAATGCAACTCTAGAGTGGGTCCAAACCTAGAGTTTTTTAAATATGTTTCTAGCTGGTCCAGGTTACACTTTGTTTAGGTGTGGGAGTGTTTGCTCATTTTGGTTTCTGCAACAAGTAGTTTTAAACGGGCCGCATGGGAAGGAAATCTTGATGAGAGCCAGACCATTTGTGTCTATGCGCGGCTAGGTTTGCAGAGAAACACAACTGTGTGCGTGAAGGGTAAAGAGCAAAACAAACAGCCATTGAGACATCACAGGCATTACATCATTGTTTCCTCATGGAATGTTGCTGACTGCAAAGAGACCAAAGGTTTTATATGTTTGTGTTAGCAACTTCCACTTCTTGGCCTCAAATACTATTAAAAATGGGGAGACATTTTAGATGTTGGAGGGGGGAGGCAAGATGTTGACAGGTTTTGCAGGCCTACTTGTGGACAGAGTCAAGTTTGAATTGAGGGGGAAAAAATCCTTGTCCCTCCCAAAGAAAGCATATTTTAGTTCCTTTTTTTAGTACATATATTTCGGAGCTTGAAAACGTGGAGGAGGTTTACTGCACGATCCCCAAACTAGCATGGCGAAAAAGTCGTGTCTCCAAGCTCTGGTACATATCTTCCTTTCCTCCTCAAAGAACTGAAAGTAGCCTATGCAGGAAATTCCCAGGTGGTCTCTCATTCAGACAAAGCCATAAAGCCTGCTTCGTTCCGAAAAGGGTGAGCCTATTGTGGCTGCTCATGCAGTAACAACTGCCCATGTATCGGCCAGTCATGGCAGACTTTGTTTTGTTTTGTTTGTTTGATTATATATCATACTGACTTTGCTACACTTATCAACAGAGGTCCATCTGTTTTTAACTAATAAGATTTCTGATACCCAGTCCGAAGTAATTGATCATAATGTTCAGTGAAAGGGAGCATTTTCTGCCATTATTTAGAAATGCATTGTTGGATAGAATTAATTAGTATCACAGTGGATACTATTCCGTCCAATTGGATAATTTGCAATGGGTACATGACTAGAAAAAACTTTAAGTTATATTATCTTTTTTCAGGTGGCTATCCATATCTTATCCATATATTTATAAACAGAGATCAAGCATGTTAGATTATTAAGTGCCTTCATTCTCTGCACCCAAGCAAAAGGGAAGAAAAAGGAGGGGGACACTTCTCCCTCCATTTTCCTGCCTGGCACCCGCACACCATGCTATCTTTCTGCACACCTCTGTGAAAGGAAAGCAAATGGAGCCTCCCATTTGGTTTCCTTTTGCCAGGTTGCAGAAAAGGAAGGCAGCACACCTGGGCAAAAGGCCGTGCAATGGAAGTGGGAGAATGTGGGGGAGAGAAACAAGCACCTCATGAATACTCAAATTCACAAAGGTCAAACCCACAAATGTGGAGAGAGGACTGTAATGCCTAGTAACCTAGCAGAATGGTCTGCTCAATATTGTTATCCTGTGTCCTAGTGCCATTTCACACCATACAATTGTAGTGTAATGATTCCACTTTAGCTACCATGGCTTCATCCTATGGAATCCTGGGCTTTGTAGTTTGTTGTGGTGTTAGAGGAGCACTCTGGCCAAGAATTTTAAATGCCTCTCCCTGCAAATCCCAGGATTATGTAGGCTGTTGCCATGGCAGTTGAAGTGGGATCATAGTGCTGTAGTTGTAGATTGTGAAAGGCCTCCTTGTATATTGGAGTTTGGGGGGGAAATCCCAATTGGGCTGTGAAATTTGTTGCAGCAACCGTTCTGTTAAGTAAGGCCTGGAGGGTTGGAAAGGACCTGTCAAAGGGATTGGAGGTTTCAGCTATGGATGCAAACATGCCAGATATTCCCAGTTGGAACAGAAGTGTTGAATCAGTGGTTGAATAGTAAATCAACATGTAGGTAAAGACCATGGGTGTACTCTAATTAAGACTAACAGGAGGACTCAGGCCCATGTTTGCTTATTGATAGACAACAACTCTGCTCACTGAAATATAATGGAGGGGTCGACCAGATAAAGAGATTTCTGAGAGTTCCAAAGCCCTTTCACACTACATAATTATAATGCTATGATTCCGCTTTAACTTCCATGGCTCCATCGTATGGAATTCTGGGGTTTGCAGTTTAAGGAAGGGTTTTTGGAATTTTCAGCTAGAGAATGCTAATGCCTCACCAGAGTACAAGCTCCAGGATTCCATAGGATGGAGCCATGGTAGTTAGAATGGAATCATACTGTGTAATTACGTAGTGTGAAAGGATCCACAGTCTAACCACCCTGCGAGACAACTGATGGCTAAGCTTCACTAGTGATCAGTTGAAAGATATACAAGAATTTCTAATGTAGGTCAATTTCTTCTTTGTATTTGTGCTTACTTGTGTTTGTGCATACTTTGCTATCTCCCTGGGGAAAAAAATCTTCGTTATATTATTTCCTTTAACTATACAGTAGTTACAGAAACAGTAGAAGGGAAAAACTGATTATAGTCAGCAAGAAAAAAAATTGCTTCTCTTACCACAAGTAGCATTCTGCTCTCCCCCACCTCAGAGTTCTTTTATCTTTTCTGTGTTATAGGCAAAAATTTAAGAGGTGGTCACTTTCCCAGTATTGGGATGTAAAACTGAAGAGAGCATCACCTGTTCAACCTGACATGAGGCTGTTGAAAAGCACAGGGGCCCTGCTAGGATGAAAAACATGATAATTTGATGTGTTAGATCACAACTGTAAGGCCTTTCTGATATGTCAGTATAGCAGCTGTGTACTTCACTGGTATTCTTTCTGTGGTATGCAGAAACCAGTGATTCTAGTCTTAGCGTAAGATTTTTCTTCCTGTTTAGTTGTACACATCACTGACTTCTGTAGAAATTTATGCTGTTAGGACCATACATCTGCAGAACCTTATGGTTTTGAAGCCACTGCCTGTAGGTAAAATGTTTTGTAATTATATGACTTTGGATTGTAAGGGATGAAAATAGAGGAAAGAAGAATCTAGCAGCACCTGTAGGAGTATCTGATTTATTTTAGCATGAGCTTTTATGGATTTCAATCCACTTTTTCAGACTGTTACTATGCTCTGATTCCAACCCTGCAGCTGTGAAGCTGCTAATATACCTGTGTTTTGATATTGACTCCATCAGTGCATTTGAAGAAGTGGAATGAAATCATGAAAGCTCATGCTAAAATAAACCAGTTAACCTTAAAAGTGCTGCTGGATTTCTTTCTCATTTTTTTTTTCCTTTTTAGTTCATGGTGAAAATTGTGTGACCCTTGAAATATTGTTAAACTACAGTACCCAGCATTCTTCACTATTCTGGCCAAGACTATTGAGCATTGCAGTTCAACAATATCTGGAGGGCTGCACATCTCCCATCCCTGGACTATATGTCAGGAACAAACATGTAGTGGCTTCCCATACCATACTTTATTTGATATAAAGTGATAAGCTGCCTTCTGTTAGGTCAGACTTTGTCCATGTAGCCCAATATTGTCTACTGTGATTGCCAATAGCTCTCTAGGGCCCCTTCATCTGTTACAAGATTCTCTTTTTTTGGGAAATGCCAATAATAAATGCCTGTTTTCTCCTGCATGCAGGGCACATGCTCTATCAGTGAGCTGTGGCCCCATCCCAGTAAAATTGATGGGTGCTTTATAGCCTGTGGTGCATGCCCTACATACCTGTCTCATTGTGTGTCAGCTAAGAACCCATTCTTAATACCAGGTATGAGCCCACTTCAATGCAAGAATAAGAATGGCTGAAGACATGTATATGCAGACTGCCCTTTTCAACACCTGGGCAATTGTAGCATTATGATTCCATTTTAACTGCCAGGGCAACATTCTTTGGAATGTTAAAACGTTTAGCCATAGATCTGTAGTGCCTCACCAAACTACAAACCCTGGGATTATATGGCATGCTGCTGTGGCAGTTAAAAGTGGGAAGATGTCAGTGTAGTTATCTAGTGTGAAAGGTGTTTGTGAACAGGGCTTCAGCTCCAAATTCTTTCATGTTATAAAATCATGATGTGCTTAAACCTCACCCAGCCTGCTTCTTTCTAGAGCCGTGTTCTTCCTATCAGGTTCACTAACATGTTCAAAGCCTTTAAAACAACGTTTAAATTCAAAGCCTCTAAAGCTGACGTTAGTATAAAAAGCAGAGGGCGCAATGGCATTTGTGGCTTCCTGTATTCTCTAGTAAAGGGGATTTTTGCAGGTGTGGAACATGTTGCTACAGCTTGATCTCCTTGTGCTTTGCTTGTTGCAACAAGACAGTTGTCGTATGATTTTTAGTTTCTTGTTTTAAACCTGTGTGCTTTTTTGAGGGAGGAGAATCTCTGACTGGCTGGCTGGCTGTTTAGTCAAACATATAGAAAGCCTTTGGTCTCCAGCTGGTCTTGGATAGCTTGACTATAGCTGTAGTTATAATAATATAGATTTGTACATGAGAAGAATACAGTAGTTCTAAAGGAAGAGGGTGGGAGCACGCTTTCTTCACTTCAGGCAGGGTTGCCTAAGGTATCATCATGCTAGGTATCATTCCCCATTTCTTTCATCCTCATGAGGGGCAGGATGCTTCTTGAAAAATGTGTAAAATTTGTAAAAACTCTGTCGTCTTGATAAGTTTATTGCTATGTGCCTCCCAAGTTCACTCTGACCTTTGGCAGCACTATCATACGGTTCTCTTGGACACATTTGCTCAGAGGAAGTTTGCCATTGCTGTCCTTTTAGGCAGAGATAGTGTGACTTGCTCAAGGTCACCTAGTGGGTTTCTGTGGCTATGTAGAGATTCAAACCCTTGAGTTCTAATCCAACAATGAAAACATGCCACCATGCTTTTCAGTATTTACATTAAAAAATTGTGCAGTGTGATTGTGAAATACTTGCAGATCCATTATTAACACTAGTATGTGCCTACTCTTTACAATCTTATGGGGCCAGCCCTGCTCTTAAGTTCAATGAGTGGCTACTTCAGCCAGTTAATTCAGGGTGGATGTTAGTAGCCTCTCTGGTTGTTCCTCAAGCCCTTTAGCCCTTCTTCTCTGCTGGAGAATGAAGGGCCTACATCAGTGCTTCCCAAGTTGTTTGATGTGGGAGACTGGCAATCTGTATTTGCGGCCTTTGGCCATAATTGTTTCTTACTTTCCTGGAAGCTCAGTAGGGACTGAAAGCCGATGGCTATCACTAGTCTGTGGACCACCACTGTCTCAGCCCTAACCTACACAACATTTCTTCCACACCACCCAAGCTGGTTCTCTGTCTTCAGGTGCAATGGTCAACAGTGTTGAAGCAGTACAGTCCTCCCTTCACATTCATGGATTTGACGTTTGTGGATTTGATTATTCATGAGTGTGCATGCTCCCCTCACCATTCTTCTCTTCCCCTTCCCATCCATTTTGCCCCAAGTGCGGAGAAATGGCAAGACAAAATGGATAGGAATGGGGTGGGAGGGCAGGTTCCAAAGAACCTTCCTTTCCTCCTCCAGAGTTCCCCCCATTCCTGTTCCTTTTCTTTATGCTGGGGCACAATGTATGGGAAGGGGAGGAAGAACTCCTGAAAAGGAAAGGAAGGCTCTTGGGAGCCTTCCCTCCAACCTATTCCCTTCCATTTCCCATGGGAAGGGGAAGTGGGGAGCCCTGGTAAGGAATGGGAGGGGGAGTAGATGGGGGAGTTATTTGTGATTTTTCCACTTTCACGAAGGTTCTGTGCCCCAAACCTTTGCGAATGTGGAGCGAGGACTGTAGTCAGCTTCTAGTTTAGTCAGCTTCTGTGTGTGGAATGGAAGCTGGGGGTGGAGGAGCTTCAGTCCTTTGTCCATCTTCTCAAAAGGGCAGCATGGCATGTTGTGGAATAGAGTATTGGTGCTAGGTCAGGAAATGTGCCCTTTCACACTCCACAATTATAATGCTGTGATTCCACTTTAACTGCCATGTTTTCATCCTATGGAATTCTGGGATCTGCAGTTTAAGGAAGAGTATTTAGATTTTTCAGTCAGAACATTCTATTGCCTCACCAAACTATAGAACAAAGGACTCCATAGGACAAAGCTATGGCAGTGGAATCATAGCAAGCAAGGGCCCGAACTAGTTTTTCTCTGGCTGCTGCCAGAAAGGGACAGGCCATTCTGAGTTTTTGCTATCTGAAGCGGTGAGAAAGCCTGTCTATTGCATCTTTTTATATCAAATAGAAGTCTGGGCAAACTATGATTTTCTCCCAAGTAATCCACCTTCTAAACTTGCTTTGTGGCTTCTGAGCAGAGGCGGTTATCACATGGCCTGCTGAAAGATGCAGACTCAGTGGTGGAAGAAAGGAAGCTGCTTTGCCTAACCTTGTCAAATTAGATTTTTTAGCCTCAGGCTATATCCCTTTTTACTGTAAGATCACAAGTTCTTCTTCTTCTCTCTTCTCCCTTCTTCTTCCTCCTCCTCCTCTTCCTCCTTTTCGGCATGCAATGCGTTTACTAATTACAAAGTAAAGAAAAAAATAAGCAGACAAAAGTGTCATTATTCTGGATGAAGCCTTCTTCCTAGTTCTTGGAGAATTGGTTTAGTAATATTCTTCAGTTTGCAAGCTTGCAAGCAAGTATTCAGCTGAAGAATACTACAGATTTTTTTTTTTTTTTGCTTGCCTCACCAGTCACAATACTGTTATTTATGCTTTCCATGGCTCCTTTCTATGCCTAAGAACTTAGGTGATACAGGAAGTTTGCAAATTGTGGTGGCCATGGCACTATCCCAGTTTTTGTGTACAAGGAGAACCACTCCACCTATCCTCATCACGAGAGAAGCATGAAATATTTCTTGTAACATGCTGAGCTTGGGATATTCAGATTGTTTTTATTGTATGTTGCCCTGAGATCCTTATATATAGAGCAGAATATAAGTATTCTAATGAATAAAAACAAAATTTAAGATCATTTGATCAAGAGACAGACCAATAACACTGGGTAGAGTTAAGCTGTTTTGCTTTGCAGGAGACAGCCCTCAGTCTGAAGTACTGTTTACTTCAGAGGCAGGAGCTATTTTAATTCGTGGTGCTCATTTAGCAGACTGCACTGGCACATTTCAGTGCATCTGAAGTGATGCACTGTCACTCCCAGCTGCCATTTTGATCAATTTTTGGCCAATTTTTAATTATTTTCCTGTGTTTTGGGAAGTTTGGGGGGCTTTGGAAGGTTAGAGAAAGCAAACTGCCATAGTTCAGGCAGATTTTGACTTTTTTCAGGACAACCCCCCCCCCCTAAAAAAACAAATTGGTCTTAAAAAAGTAAAGTTTTTTTTTACATTACATATAAAGGGGACTGAGGACTTCAGGGAGCCCATATAGGGAGGGGTCCAGAGGGCCACCTGCAGCCCATGGGCTATACATTGCCCACTTTTGGTCTCGTTCAAATCTAACTCAAAGGCCAGGAATTATAGAAAAAAGGAGAGCAAGGATCTTGGTGTTGCCTATCAGCAGTGGGTACCTAGAGTAGAAAGTGAGGGATATTCATAGTCTTCTCCAAACTTTTGTTTGAAGATAACATAATTATTTCTGCAACTTTACTTATATGTTTAGCCCTCCACATTTGTGGGTTTAACTTTCATGGGTTTGATTATTTGTCAATTTCTCCAGGTCTTGCCCCCCAACTTCAAGTGCTTTTCAGGGGGATCCCCCCGAAGCTCCAATCAGTCCAGGCAGCCCTTTAAAAAAATAATCTCTGATCTTGTTGTTCCACCACCACCCAAGGTCTGACCAGCCAGGGATGGCTCACAGCCCAGTTTCTCAGCACCACAAACCCTCTCCTGATGCCCTGCCACAGCCAAGGAAGGAGATGGGCAATAGAGGGGAAGTATAGGGCCACCATGCAGCCCCATCCCACTTTCACTGACCTGATTTGGACTCTTGGTGCCCCTTTTCCCCACCATGACTTGGCCCCTTTTTCACAGACATACATACACATTTTGATATTCACAGTTTTCCCACTTTTACAGAGGTCCTGCACCCCTAAACCTAGTGAATATGGAAGGCTGACTGTATAAGGATATGCAAACTTTATGCAAGTCTGAAGACTTTCTTTTGTTCATCTTTTAGGACAGGATGATGTGTTTCCTCTTTTTTGGCAGTGCATAAATGGCCACACTCATTGGGGAGCTGCCAGCCTATAGATCTTATGGCAACCACAACCCAATTTCATGTGAAGGGGAACAGAAAAAGAGAGCAGAGTAGAGCAGTCCTGCAAACTGTAGCTACTTTGTGCTCAGGCCACTATCAGCTGTAGCTTCCAGCTGGTTTTGGTTTTACCTGTGTAAGAATAGCCCTTTGGGAGAAAAAGATTTCCTACTTGCTTTTAGCAAATGAAAAATACCCCCCGTTACATTCTAGTAATAGAGAAACAATTTCTAGTAATTCTCTAGTAATAGAGAAACAATGTCTATGCTGTTTGGTGATCAAATCCAATCATTGGAGCATCAACAGTACACTTTTTAGGTAAAATACAAGAACAACTAGAGTTTGAAATGGGAATTGGATTACCTCGAAAGCTCAAAAAGTATTGAAATAAGTTTTCTGGATGCCAGAGAATAGTTGTGAAAAGAGAACAGAAAACACAAATGGGAACTAGATCTAGCAAAGCACAAAGCGAAAGAAACAAATTCAGATGATTAGATATAGAGAGAACTCTTTAATCATAAATGGTTTTTTTTCCACTTTAAAAGACAGGGTATTAGAAGCCATTAGAAGCAATGCAATCCTATGCACGTTTGCTCAAAAGTAAATCCACTGTGTTCCGTGGAGCTTACTACCAAGATATTTTGTGCTGTAATGACAGCCAGGGGCATCACATCATGTATATGGCTTGGAATGATGTCTGTGTATGTCCCGTGACACATGCCCAGTCTGACATGGGGGAGAAGAAAGATTACCTTCTGGCTCCACAGTAGGCTGTAGGCAGTTAGGGAGCTTGCTGTGTTTGGATTCTCCTTTAGGAAGGACCGTTATACCAGTTTCTTTCACAAATGTGTTCTCTTAGATACTGTGGTTTCTGCATTTGCTGGAAATGCAGAAAGAACTGTGACAGACAAAAAACCCACAGGCTCAAGATGTGTGACTCAGTCACCTGAGACACTTGACAACTGTTGATCATCAAACTGAAAAAAATAAAATACAAGAGAAAGAGATATGGTTTGGTATTACTAGGAAACATTATTCCAAGAAACATGGAAGAAAAATTGGTAACCATTGTGGAGGTGGTTGCTATTTAGTTGCTGGGACTGGAAGTAGACAGGAGATATGAGTTAATGATAATGATAATGATAGTATTGATATTAATAATAAAATCAGTGGGTGAGACTCATCTGGAGCACACTGTCAAGTTCAGGCCACCACATTTTTGAAAAGGTAGAAACATACTGGTACGGCTTTAGAGGAGGGCAATAAAGATGGTTGCTGTGTTAGAAAACATTTCCTGTGATAAATGTTTGAAGGAGATGGTTGTGCTTGTACCAAAGATAAGAAGACTGAGGTGGGATAAGATAGCATTCTTCAGATAACTGAATATCTGCCTTGCAGAAGAGGGATTTGTTGGTGTTGATTTCTTGCACTGAGCAGTACAGTGGAATAGAATGCCCATAGGACATCCTCCAACAGTTATTATGGTTGGTGGTATGTTGTCTTTTACTCAGCTTGGGAGGGAAAATAAAGCTTCCAGACTCCCATTGCTGGCTTGGTGAGCGGCTGTGCTGGCTTGAAGAATTCTGAGAGCTGAGGTAGATACACACACTCACACACACACACCCTTTTCCAGTCTTTCTTTCTGCTGTGAAAGCAATAATGGACAGCTTCTTTAAGGACTCAGTAGTTAAGAAAATAGGTCAGACGTACATCAGCTCAAACTATTTATTTGTTAATCCAGTCTAGTATTGCCTATTCTGAATGGCAGCATTTCTTTAGGGTCTCTTTGAGAGATCTTTTACTGTATCTGCTACCCTCTCTTTTTAATTGGCGATGCCACAAATTCAACCTGGGATTTCCTACTTGCAAAGAATGTGCACTCTCTTTGAGCTACATCCCCTCCATAATGATTTGGACTTTTTCTGACAGCAAAACTTGGAAAAATTACAACTATTGAACTACAGCTCTCTGAGTGCGGTACTGGTTTGTAGCCAGTCTTTCCTTCAAGAAGTTCATTGCCATGTACATGCCTTACTGTTATGTCCAGACAGGAATGTAAGTTCTTCCCACATTTTCCTTCTCTTCATTCTCACAAGAAGTCTGTAACTCCAGCTATTATTTTCTCCATTTTGCAGATGGAGAACTGAGATAGAGAGAATGACTTGCCCAAGACCACACAAGGAGTCTGTGGCAGAGATGGGATGTGCTTAGATGCCCTAGGTCCAGAAACAGACAGGCATGGATTTCATAATCTGGCAAAACAGAGATCTTAACTAGATAGATATGAGACACATCTACTTTTCCATTTCCCACACAGAATGCAGGGCTTTGAATCTGTTCTTTGCCCTTACTTCTGGAATTCTAGAATCTCTTTTCACATTGGAGTAACTTCAGTTAAGCTTGTAGCATATCAGGAAAACAATTGTGAGGCCAGTCACCTGTTCTGACCATTAGCTGTCACTTCTTCCCTTTAGTTTATGGAGCTTTGACCTCTCATTTCTGGTTCTCCTATAGAAGCATCATCTTATTTCCTTTGAAGATTCAAGGCAAACACCTGCTTTGAAGCCAGAACACACATTCCAGACCCCAGCAGTTGTCTCAAAGCATCCTAACCGGTGAGGGGGAAAGGAGCTGTCATTCTCTTGTATTAAACATTCCATGGCTGACTCATGCTGGCACCTGCTGCAGAGCACAGTTCTGTGCCACACAAAAGCTGATTATAATTCCACATTCAGCTGAGAGAAACAAGCCCAGTGTACTGACAACAAGGGACATGGCATCATGCATCTCTACCACCTGCAGAAGCCATAAGACTAGCTTTTTCAGGGCCAGATTAAAGGAGGGAGAAACTCAAACCCAAGCTTGGAAGGTTACTTTTTTTGAACTATAGCTCCCAGCTTTTGGCTATGGAGTTGTAGTCTGAGAGATTCTGGGAGCTGTAGTCCAAAACCATAGCTTTTTCAAGAGCTATGCCTGAAACCTTCAAGATTCACTGCTAAAGTAATGATCTCATCTCTAAGTTATTGTCTTAGACTTTTTTATTCTAGGGATATTTGTTCAGTTTTCCCTGCGTCTCTTGCATTTTTGGTGTTTCATCTTCTGTGATTCTCTCTTTCTTTCATTCTTCCTTCCCTCCCCCTCATATCTATTTGTGTGGTTGTGTATGTTTCTTGGGGAATCTACTATAACCAGGGGTGTAATCAATGAGCTGAAATGGCACAGTGGTTTGAAGCACTGAAGGCTTTTTAAAACAGAACATACCGCTATGTGATCAAGATTACTGTGGTTTTGCTCCATATAAGGCTGTATGGACTGGTATTTCATGGATCCAAGAATTGAGAAAACAGCTTGTCTCAGATAGGGCCATACTCTCCCACCCCTGAAAAAGCAGACATGTAGTTGAGAGCATTCCTAGATCCATCATTGTCACTGGACCAAGTGGACTCTGTGCACAGAGTGCTTGGCACCAGCTATGGTCTTTCCTGGAGGAAGATAACCTACCCACAGTAGTCCATACACTGTTAACCTCCCAGTTAGACTACTGTAATGAACTCTATGTGGGCCTGCCCTTGAAGAAGACTCAGAAGCTGCTGCTAATGCAAAATGCAGCAACTTGGCTGCTGATTAGAGTGCTATATAGACAGCATATTATGCCAGTCTTAAAATAATTGCACTGTCTGCCAATACATATCTGGTCTGAATTGAAGTTGTTTGTAATGGCATTTAAAGTCCCTAACAGCTTGGGACCTTGATAATTGAGGGAATGCATCTGTCTGTGCGAGGCGGGGGGTTCCTGTGTGTCCCACCAGTGAGATCAATACACTGTGTTGGGACATGGGAGAGGGCCTTGTCAGGTGTGCCATCCCACCAGTGGAACGTCTTCCCTCTGAAGGTCCAACTGGTGCTAACAGTCACATCATTTAGGTGCTAAGTTAAAATCTGGCTGTTCATCAAAGCTTTTGGGCCTCATTAGTACATAGTTTTAAAATCTCTTAAATCTTTTAAAATCTGTTTCTAACTTATTATTGAAGTTTGAAGTGTTTTTAGTTTATTTAATTTTATTGTTTTAAATTGTGTAACTTGTTTTAATGCATTTTTAATGAGAACTTTGATATAGGATGGGTTATAAATATTTTCATAATAAATAAAAATAAATTGTCACTTGCCACAGGGCACTGTCAAGCTGTTACCGCTATGTCAGTTTCTCAGGTACCAGCATTTTCAGTAGTTCTGGTTCCCACCAGTGCTTCCTTGATCCACTCTGGGATGATGGATGGTCTAAACCTCTGAGACATGCATTAGCACACATACAACTTTTTCTGCCCTTTGCTGTAATTGGCTTGCATTCTTCTAGCAATAAGGGGTAATATGAGTTGTAGTCAAACACATTTGGAGAGCAAAAGATTGGGGAAGACTGGTCTACAATCTGGGCTATGGGTGGAAATTTATGCCAGATGGGTTTGATTAGATAGTGTCTGAGCAAATGATCTGGCTCAAGGAGACTGCACATTAAATCCAAGAATTGTTGTTTATATCATTCTTAAAGCTGCAACAGTGTTTTTAAGTGAGTACTGTTAAATCAGCAAATGCCTCAAGCATTATGCTGGCTACCTGCCCAGCTAAACATGCATGCTAGTGCGAACATCAGTAAAATCTGCAGCAGACACAGGTTGGGTTGTATTTCTTAGATTGAATCCCTGTAGTTGCCTATCCTGAGCAGGGGCCAAGTCAAGAATGTGGAGGGGGTTTTCTTAGTTTTAAGCCAGGGGAGGCGCATGAAAGAAGGAACAGCCAAAGGAGAATGAACATTTGGATCTGTCTGAGTATTAAGCTGGGCCAAAACTCCACAAGTCTCCTACCCAGGAGACTTTGGATGAGCACAGCTGCTCCTATGAATTGAAGCAAAGAATACTGTTTGCTGCAGCCATCATGTGATCTCAGACAGAGGAGATGTTGTCACTGCCTAGGACTGGGAATGCCAGAAGAAACAGGAGAAAGTGTCTCTTTCTGTGTTTTGCAGCAAGCTTATAACTGAAGACTTGGAATGAACCCGTACACATCCCTTTGGAGACACCTGGCTTTGCTAACACTGACTGAACCTCTGCCTTGCATTTAGTGGGAGAGTAAACATATGGAGGGGGAAGCAAGAAGGAGTCTGTTGACTAATCAGCATGAAACTAGCCCAAAAGAGTGATGAGACTTCTTGATCATATAGCACTGTCTTTCCCAAACAGTCTGATGGTTTACACTACAAGTCCCAGCATTCCATGTCCTTGGCCAGATTGACTGGTGTTTATGGAAGCTGAATGACCCCCCCCCACATGTGTGTGTGTGTGTGTGTTGGAGACCACCAGGTTGCAGTAGGCTGACAAAAAAATCTCAAATAAATAAAAACCCATCCAATGAGCCTGTCAGAGCAAAGAGTAAGGTGCCAAATGCTAATCCTGCATGGAGGGCTCCTGGATGTAGGGTTGTAGCCAAGGTGCCTGCAGACTGCTCTTGCTGTTTTTGGTGGTGGCACACTCAGGAGTAAGTGTAGACTCCTACACTTTATTTTTCAGCAACTGTAAAAAACACACACACACACACACACACAAAGAGTTCTAGTTCAGTTGTTTAACTTACAGGAGGATAGGTGAAATGCACATGTATACGTCTACCCGCAGTGTTAGTGACTACATTGACAAGATTTCCTGTACCCAATTATACTTGGGCCCATCTAGGAAGTGGGTTTGTGCCCTTTGGCTGTACCCCAGGATGGCCATATATTAGGCATTGGTGTGAAGGAGGCTCTAAGTACAGAGATCTGGATGTACACAGGTTTCCCCCAAGTGATCTGGAACCTTGATTAGGAATGTGTGTAAAGTGTTTTGTCCCTGACTGTGAATTGAAGTCTACAGGGCATTAGATATAACAAAACAAGTTTCATTGCAGAACCTTGGATAGCTCCAGGTTGATGGACTCTAGCTCCAATAGCCTCTTGAATGGAACTGAGGCCTTTTACGCTTCCTGGGCCAGGCTACCCCCAGCAGGCTTTGCTCCTTTCGTAAAGAGCAAATACTTTAGATGGCTGCTTTTCTGGCCAGAGGTGAAGCCTACAAGAGATCCATTAAATTAATGGGGCTTAAGTTAGTTGTGACTAACAGGCTCCGTTCCTTCCAAGAAGTCTGCACTAGTTAACACTATTGTTGGATTTGGCCCTAGTACTTTGCTGCCTTAATTCACTTAGGTCCCTTCTGATATGTTGCTTGTGCTGGTAAGCTGGGAGTGGGAGCATGTGAGGCTTCTATTGGGGCAAGTTCCTTGATGTAATTGAACCAGGCAGTGCTTTCCCTAAGGGTCCCAGTTTGGTGGGTTTCTTGTCTTTTCCGAGAGGTGCCTGTGCACTGTAAACCAGTTAGTTGGGGTTGAGACACAACAGTTTTATATTGGTATGGCGTTTTTCACAGTAAAGTCTAATGCAGAGGTGAGCAGTTCTTGGAGGTTGGAGGGCTGCGTTAGCCCCCACCAGAAACCACGGAGGGCTGCACCCTGTTGCCAAAAAAAATGTCCCCAAATACCCTATAGGAGGTACCAGAGGCATTCTGGCTATTTGGGTTGTTGGCTCAGCTACTTTAGAACCAGGGGAGACCTGTTTTTAAGCAACAGGAAGTGGCTTCCTTTTTAATTTCTATTTAAATAAAATGCTTCTTCTGGGCCTAAAATGGCATGGTGGCAAAAATCTGGTGATGATGCCTCACTCACATGCTTTGGGGCCGTGTGGGACATTGAAAAAAGACCCACAGAGGGCTGCCTGCAGCCTCCAGAACACATTTTTCCTTATTCTGGTCTAATGCATGGCTACTGGAGGAAATAGCCAGCAGCTGAAATCCCCCTTTACACAATACCTAGATGCCACTTTCATTTCCATTAAGAAGTTTTTGATTATCCCATTATGACCTCTGTCTTGTGTTAGTCATTGCTTCAATTTGCATAGACATTATAGGAGCAGAAATGCAGAGTTATCAGGACACAGTGGCAGAATCTGGGTGATACTAAGGCATGCACTTAATGTCTTTATTTGTTGCTTCCTTTTATAAGTGGATGGATAAAGAAAAGAGATTGGAAATTTTCATTACTTTGGCTGCTTTTTGCACTTCCAAAAGAATAGTCATGTTGCCCTGTTGCAAGAAAAAACAAGGAGTCTTGCAGCATTCAGAAGACTTAACACATTTATTGTGAGAAAGAGTTTAGTAGGCCAAAGGCATCCAAACAAATGAGCTGTGACTTATTAGAGCTTATTCCACAACCAATTTGTTTCTCTTAAGGTACATTAAGACTGTTTTGTGCTTCAGAAATGCCAAAAGTAGTATTTTATTTAGTTCTGTCACTATAGTTCTTTAATAGGAAAGCTCATCATTAATCAGCCAAATGAACATGTCATAGAACAAACACTTACCCAGCAGCTAGAAGAGCAGACCAAACATATAAAATTATTTTTATAAGGATAGAGAAGGGATGGGAAAGGCACATAAAAGTGTGAAGAAATAGAAATGTTTACAAAAAGGCACTCTTAAAAATGGGAACGGGTTTGATTAAAGAAAGAACAAATGTGAGAAATTGGCTAACATCACTGTCTCATGAATATTCAGGGTCCCAAGCTCTTTTATCCACTGGCACAGATCTAAGATAGACTTTAGATTGTCATCAATGAAATATAGATTGTCAAATTAAAGAAAGCTTCCATGAGATTGTTGATGTCTCAGGAGGAGTCCACTTAATTGAAAACAATCTTAAGATTTCATGGGTGGAGTTGAAGGCACGTACAAGATTGCAGACTTTCAAAGAGAGACATTCCCCACATATCCTAATTGCAAACTTCCTGTATGCACCTAGGAAAAACAGAATGGTAGGCTTGTGGTTTCATCTAACAAGGTTCTTATATGCAGCCCCTGTGCTAACTTGCATAACACATCTCTGCCTACAGTCAGAGGGGCTTGAGGAAGGGTTTAGGCAAGGTGCATAAAGGAACCTAGCTTAAGTGATAATTTGAACAGGAAGGTTTCCTTGAACTTGTTCAGACAAGCTGAGATTTTTCCTTCGATCCTTGGCTCACAGGAGCTTCCTAGAACATCCCTTGGGAGCTATTGCAGAGCCATGTGTAAACTGTGATTTTTCTCCTGGATGTAGATGAAAAATATATATGAGATTTAAAAAGGCAAGTTGATGGCAGAGTAAAAAATGGAGATACTTTTTCAATAGTAATGACAGTGAAGCTGAAACTGGGGTGGTTGATTGGCTTGGCTTGGTCTTTAGGTCAAAATCTTGATAGGGATGGTGTCACAACATCTCACCCAATTGTGTTTACCTAGATAATTTTTAGTGGTTGTTATCTGAGAATTTGTATGGCATGGGCAGCCCATATTTATCTTTTCAAGAATGTCCCAGTGTACTTGATGGGAGTAAAATGTGCAGAGAATTGCAGTCTTAGTTGTATGTGTAGCATCTTTTTGGTTGGCTTTTGCCATGTTGTGAGTGAAGTTTAACCTTGTTCAAGCAGAAGTCTGCTCATATGATGAGACATTCTTTTCCCAGCAGCCTCCTGCGTACCATCAGCTCAGAGGGTAACCCAGGCCTCTGAAGTAGATTCACCCCCTTGCTCTTTTCTTGACAGAAGCAGTTCTGTCAGTGGGAAGATTTAATTATTTACCACTTTGTGGTTTCTAAAACTTTATCATGTGAATGTGATAAATTCCTTTATCAAGGAATTCATCCCTTGCTTGGAATGAATTTGCTTCTCTAAACCTGATAGTTTAATTTCCTTCAACATCTGGTTGGCCACTGTGGTAACTAGAATGGACTGATTCAGCAGGGCTCTTATGTTCTTATGTGCAGTCCAACAGCCTGGGTTCAATATACTCAGAGGAATTCTTTCATTGGTACCAAGAGTAAGGAACCTGTGCTCTGTCTTTCAGATGTCACTTCACTTCAGTGGCCATTAGCCCTAGCTGCTATGTTCAGTAGGCAGGGATGAAGGAAGTGGTAGTTCAGCAATATTTGGAGAATCACATATCCCTCACTTCCAGGTATTTGTGAACCCTTCTTTCAGATTCATGAGAGAGCTCTTGCTTTTGATTCTACTTAGTTTGCACTTAGGATGGTTGGTGTTATTATGGGAATTTCACAACAGAGAATGCTCAGTGTCAGAATGATATCTTCAAAGGTAGATCTGTAGGTCAGTCAGGCTGTGTCCTATGCTGGTAGCCTGCCAAGGCTTCATAGCTGTATAATCAGGCAGATAGGAGTAAAACTAGCAAAACTAGCAAACAGTGTTTGTTAAAGTAGTTCAAGTTCATAGCAAGCATAGAGCAACTGAGTTTGAATTTACCAAGAGTCCAGAGAGAGAGTATCCAAGAACAGAATCTATAGTCTAGGCAAAGATCTAAGGTCTGAAGATCATACACAAAGAATGCAAGAGTCAGCAAGGTTATCACACCAGTGAAATCAGTAGGTTCCAGCAGCTTTCTGTCTTCCTGACCTCTGGTTATATAGTCTCAGCATCCTACCCAGCTGTGGCCTAATTAACAAGCTCTTCCCATATAAACACTGCCAGAAGGCAGGGCTCTCCCTTTTCCACCTGCATTGGCTGCCATAAGTACTGTCCCTCTCATGTCTCTAGAGTGTGGTTGTTGGAAAAAGCTCTGCCTGGGTCCTGAGGTAGGGGCATGACAGGCTAGTGCAACCTTTCCAAATCTGCTCGTCTTTAAATGTGTTGGAGTATAGCTCCCATCATTTCCAGACAACATAGGAGAGGTAATTCAACACATCTGAAAAGCAGGCAGCCAGGTACTATTATCTTTTGAGCAGTGGTTCTCAGACTTTTACCTTCCAGATGTTTTGAACTTTCCAGACCTCTGGGGCTATAGAAATTGTCCAGCTCTGTCTTAAACTCATAAAGTTCCTGGCTCTATAGTTAAGAGGAAATGGTGCAGATAAGGTGGATTAGAGCTGAGACAAAGGGGTAAAGCTGAGATGGGTATCATATGTCCTTCCAGATATCACTAGGCTGCAATACCTTGCATTCCTCAACACTGTCTTAGACTAATGGGAGTTGTAGTTCAGCAACATCTGAAGGGCTACATGATTTTCATTCCAGGGTAAATATTTGAACCTCCCCCACAGCTTGGATTTAACAATTTTCAGATAACATAGCTACCTGCAGTGGCTTACTTTTTTCTGGTAATGAGATTGTAACAAAGGTACACTTCAAAAAGAACATGACAGGTGTGAACTTAGTATTGGTGTAAGGAGTAGTGGGTTCCAGTTATTTTAAAGGGATTTTTGAACCATTTTAACAAAAATTTTCCCAGCGTTAAGTCATTCTCTTATTGAACCTACATTATTTCTAAAAAGGGTAACAAAGTAGAAGAAAATACTAAATTATGGAACAAGTTATTGTCTGTCTGAGATCATCAGAAACAATAATGAATTGCTTTGGTAGCATTATGATGAGCAACTGGAATGCATAGCTTCAAAAAGTTAACTTTCCACACTCAGAGTGCTCCCCCATACAAATAAGCTTTCCCATCACCACTGGCTTTTTCTTTCTCTGCAAAAGATAATGATGATGTCAGGAATTCCAGAATGAAGCATTCACATCAGCCTCTAATTTGGCAGTGCAGACAGGCTTGGGCAGAGCCTAACATAGCCACAGAGGTGATATTAGATACCTTCCTCCCATTTAAACTCTGACTGTCTTTGACTCCTTTTTATTCTCTTACATACTCCTTTCTCTTGTTCTCAGACTTGTAAATTGACTAGGTTGATGGGGGTTATATTTTTATCAGATTTCAGCTTTCTAGGGTATCAGACATTCTGTGACAAGGATAGAGTTTTCTTGTTGTGGCTACATCTGACATGCAGGATCTTGGCCAGCAATTGAATGGTTAAATGTGAAGCTTCTTGAGTGTGAGAGAAAGAAAAGGAAGAGATTGAGGGCCTTGGCTTCAAAGAAGGGGAAGATAAACTACAGCAAGGATGGGGAACAAGTCGCCCTTTAGATGTAGTTGTACTGTATTTTTATGAGCCCTAGGCAGCATAGCCAATAACAAGGGACCATGGGCCTTGCAACCCAGCAACATCTGAAAGAACACACATTTCCAGTCTTGAACTTAGGGAAAGAAGGAAAGGAAAATCATTACCTATCTTCCTGCGAATCACAGGAAAAAGAGAGTGATGTTGTAACATAGGAACAATATGAAACAGTCAGAGGTGCTGACTATCTTCAGCCAACAGCTTGCAACATGCAGAAAGGGATGAGGAAAGAAAGATTTCAGGATATTTAAATACAGGAAAATTTGGGTGTACATATTTAGAGATTCTGATGAAAAGAGGCTTGAGGTGTGCAAGGGTGGTCCTGAAAGGATACTTCCCAGCCATAAACAGAAGTGCAGTTGTCCAGGATTTGATTAACGAAGTGTGGCGGGTTTTTTCCTCTGAATTTTTACAGTGGATATAGTGCCTTTTACTTCTAAGGGCTCTGAATGGCCAATTCAGTAAGTGTACAGTGATGCTTGATTACATTAGGCATGGAAGAAGGCTGGATGTTTAGAACCTGCAAGAATCTGTTGCTAGCTGAATTGCAAAAGGGATTGATCCCTTGTACATGCCAACAGGAAATGTTTAGCTGGAAGCTTCACTTTGATTTGCTTTGGTCACCCAAACCTCACTGTGGCTTTCCCTCACCAATGAAAACAAGATGGGAAACAGTTGGAGCCAAGGTGTCTTATGGGAGAGGGGGCAGAACAAGAAAATAGTGATGGAACTCGCTTTTTTGGCAGCAGTGTCTGGGTAACTAGAAAGAAAACAGGAAACTTAGAGCAATCAAGGATGAAGATGAAGGCAACAGTAAGCAAAAGAGTGGCAAACACCACCATTTAGCAGCCTTTTTATCTTCCCCTGTCACAGGGCATTTTCAGATGAAGGGCTCTTCATGTTAGCAATTAAAAGGCACTCTGCAGATATTCTGTCTTTTTCCTCTTGAACAATCTGTAGAAGGAAAAAGATTGACAAAAGTGGAAAGACAAGGGAAGATTATGGCTGGAAAATAACACTGAGTGAACCTTTGTAAAATTTAATGAATGGAACAGGATTGCCCTTCTTCCTTTCTCTTCATAAAAAATATTTCTTTTCTTTTGAAACAAAGGCATGCTCCCTTCATGCCTTGTTTACAGTCAGAGTAACATTTCTCAGAGGCTTCTGGGAATCTGAACCTCCATATAAATAAGACACAGGGCATGGATCCTGTTTTAAAAGGTTAAATCCAGCTTTTTTGGGGTGGTTGCAGGGGTGAGGTGGAAGAGACCTGAATTTTGCAAAGACACAAATATGTGAAGCAAGGGGCATATAGCGGGGAGGAGCCAAATTAGGCCTTTGCCTCCCAGGAAGAATTCTACCTCCCAATGAAATTTTCCTTCTGTCCTTAAATTTATTGCATTGCAGAGAGTAGGACAATGAAAATCATTAATTCTTAGAACTCCTATATCTACAAGATTCACAAGTCTTCTTGCTTCGAATGCCTAATTAATGCTAGCAGTTTGATGACTGAAGGAAAATTTCATGGAGGTGCCAGAATTTTTATTTGGGAGGGCAGTGCCTGCATTCCTCCTGCCCCTCCATCTAATTCTCTTAGTTTCTGTAGCTTTCTTTTAAGTATTTTTAATACCACAGAAAAGAGTGACTGATGCTGCATCTCTTTTGGTTTGTCTTGGTAAGAACTTTGCTACTCTAAGAACTACCTCTTTGCCCGCCTATAACACTGTGCCGCTTCCCTTAGCCTATTTGTTTTGCAACTGAAATATGATATGCATACCAGCGAATCAAATGCAGACCCAGCATTGTCCCTGCTACCCTGAGTATCCACTGCTTGCTTTCAGTGGAACTTTTTTTTAAAAAATAATACATTTTCCCCCAGGTCTTACAAACTCAGAACAGTGGCTTCCTCGATTTGGAGATTGTATGGGAACTGGATTTTTTGATGACACATCAGAGACCTTTCTGTCAGCATTTTGCACACTTGTCTTCTGCTTCAAGTTGTTGCAAAAGTGTCTCGCCAACCTTGAATTAACCTCTGGTGGAAACTTTATGTTTGTACTGAATATGCCCAGGACACTTTAGCAAAAGCTGCTCTAAAATGTTGTCTCTTTTTACCCCAAATAATTGCAGACATTGCAGTCATTGGAGGAAAAGGATCAGTGATATTGTTATTGCTGTCATGTCGACTCTTCTTTATAGTGACCCTGTAAATGTGAGACCTCGAAAAGCCTTGGTCCTCAACTGCCCTGCTCAAGTCTTGCAAAATCAGAGCAGTGGTTTCCTTGGTTGAATCAATTTACCTGTCATGCAGTCTTCCTCTTTTCCTACTGCTTTCTTCTTTGTTGTTCTGAGCATTGTTGTCTTTTTAAGTTAGTCATGTCATCTCATGACATGCCTAAATTCTGATAGCCTCAGTCTAGTTGCCTTGGCTGCTAGTGAGAATTCAGGCCTGATTTGCTCTAGGACTCATTCATTTGTCGTTTAAGCAGTCCATGATATCCACAGAACTCTCTTCCAGCAGCAGGTTTCAGATGAGTTGGTTTTTCATCTGTCGTTATTCTTCACTGTCTAGCTTTCACAAACAGTCATGGTAATCGGAAATATTACTAATGGATGATTTTGCCTTTTCATCAACAGGCAGTTGATGTGTGAGGATGGAAGGTGTTATTAACTGAGACATAGGAAGCTGGGAAAACAGGGCTTGGATTGTATTTCCACTACACAGTTAAGCAGTTTGATTTCCTTTAACTGTCATGTCTCATTCAGTTGCCCAATTCCAAACAATTCTAGTAAGAAAGCAATGTGAGAGGCATCTAAAGAAACCAGACGGACGCAGAAGGAGCTTTTTCTTAGATGAGATTTAAAAGAAGGATGTATGTTTAAGCAATGGAAGGAGGGCAAATCATCAAGGAACAGTATAGACAAATAGGAGGCATTGGTACGGAGAAGTTCAGGAAGACTACAGCACAGAATGACTTTAGGCTTGCAAGAGAAGTTAAAAATTAAAAATTAACAGGTTATTTTCAGCTATGGTCAGTGTAAGTGGAAAAACAAAGAGGTTGGTCCATTGCATGGGAAGATGGCCAAATGCTGGCAATTGGGAAACAGTGGAACTGCCTCTGCCTCCCCCCTTCAAAGGAAGTCAATGCTCAACTTGGTGAAAATATTTTAAAATATTTAAATATTTTTTTAAAAAAGCAGTGGAAGGAGCTTGTGGCCCAAAATAGGCAAAGATATTGTATAGGAGCACCTAGCTACTTGAAATGGGTTAGTTTCTAGAACTGGATGAACTGCATCAAAGGGTATTTAAGAAACTTGCAGATTTTCTCTCAGAGGCTTTGTCTGTCATAACCTCTAGGAATTCTTGGAGAAAAAGTGACAGCCCTGCAGACTGGAGCTTGGTGAATATTGTTCCCATCTTCAACTAGGGGAGAAAAAAGAAGACATGGGCAGCTACCAGTTGGCCAGCTAGACACAGTTCAGTGAGCAGTTTATTTGTGAGCACTTAGAAAAGACTGCTGATTACTAAGAGACAGCATAGGTTTCTCAAAAACAGGCCATATCAGGCTAATCTTGCCTTTCTCTGTCCCTGAGTCTCTCTGATGGAATTACAAGCTTAATAGACCAAGGAAGGCTGTGGATGTAGTTTATCTTGATTTCAGTAAGGCTGCTGATAAAGTGATCCATTACAGTCTTGAAGAAGGGCTGCTGAAATGCGAGCTAGACAATGCTAGCTGGATTTGTAACTAGTCGATAGACTGAATCCAAAGGTTACTCATCACTGATTCTTCCTCATCCGGGAGAGGAGTAATAATTGGGATGCCACAGGGTTCTATCCTGGGCCCAGTTTTTTTAAAATATATAAACGATTTGGATGAAAGAGTAGAAGGCATGTTCTGACACCAAACTGAGGGACATAGCTAATACTTTAGAATAACAAAGCAGGATTCAACATTGCTTTAAAAAATTGGAGAACTAGGCCCATGCTAATAAAATGAAACTCAGTGGGGAAATATAAGGCAGGAAAAATCAAATGTACAAATATAGGAAGGTTGACATCTAGCTTTACAGAAGGTGTGTGAAAAGTATCCAGGTGTCTTAATAGACCACAAGATAAACATAATGTGTGATGTATGGGTAGAGGGGAGCCAGTGCATTTATAACCTACATTAACAGAGCTATAGTGTCCCAATCAAGGGAAATAATAGTACCATTTTATTTTGCTTTGATCAACTCTCACCTGCATTATTGTGTCCAGTTCTGGGTTCCACAACATAAGAAGCACATTAACAAGCTGGAATAGATCCAGAACGAGGTGGTACAAGGTGGTAAAGGGCCTAGAAGGCACCCCTGTGAGGACTGATTAGGGCTTTGGGTATGGAGAGGAGAAGATTAAGAGATGACATAATAGCTGGCTTTGGTTATCTGAAGGATTCTCATATGGAAAATGGAGTAAAGTTGTTTTCTGTTGTTCAAGAAGATAAGACACAAGTCAATGGTTTCAAATTTCAAGAAAGGCAGTTTCAACTAAACTTTAGTAAGAACTTCCTGATAGTGAGAGCTGTTCAGCAGTCCAATAGACTACTTTGGAAGAGGTGTCCTCTTCTTTCTTTGAGCTTTTAAGCAGGGATTCAGTGGCCATCTATTAGGGATACTTTAGCTGTCGGTACCTATATTGGACGGAGGTTGGATTTGATGACCCCTGTGGTCTCTTCCAATTGTGGTCTCTTCCAATTATGATTCTATCATTCTATGGACTCATGGGGTTTTGGGTTGGATACTCTGATGTCTCATACGGAGGTCAGTCAAGAAAAACTGCTGATTTTATCTTTCCATTTATTATGTGCTGTTTCTTCTTATTTTATTGTTCATACTTTTAATATATAGCACCCACAGGACCCTTGATTATTGGGCGCTCTAAAAGTGCAACATATCAGTCACTTAAATCAGGTCTGTGTGGTAAAAGAAGCCTAGGGATGTGTAAGCAGGTAATGGGGCAGTAGTGTAGCATCTAGAAAGGGCTGTGTGCTTGGGTGCACATGTACACACATGTGACATGTTGGAGAGAAGAAGCATGGAGATGTAATCACATTTAGATTCAAAATAAGGTCAAGTTTTTGCGTCAAGATCTTAGTCCAAGGCTTCTGATTTTTGAAAAGCTAAAATGCTTATCTAGAGTATGTTGAAAAATAATGTGGTATCTTTGTCATCCAGTTTCTGTGATTCACCACTATCTTTATGGTCAGCTTCTTTGTTTGCTGTCCCTGAACTTCATTATTTCTGCATCAAGCCATTTAGACTTTATCAAAGGCCCAAGGTAGGCATGGCAAATCCATGACCAGATCTCCCAAAATCTTTTGTACATATACCTAAAAGCGGCCTTAAGGCCCTGCAAACTAATACCTCAGTCCTTGGAGATTTCTTCCTTCTCCCCTGATGATCACAATTCTTCCTTCTAAGTTGCTATTAATTCCAAGGGGATGAGGAAAGAAGTGAAAGATAATGTGATACATCTTTTCTTCTTCGTTCCTTTATAATAGCTTGGAGAAGGGATTTCAATTAGGGAAACAGCCCAAAGACAAATTTTTAAAATAAGATCCTACTACCATAACCAGTCTATTCAACACTGGAAGTTGTGTTCTGAAAATGTTCTTCGTAACTGAAGTTCAGTTCAGAATTTTCCAGGTACTTTGCAGCAGTAGCATCAATTTTATAGAATATGCTATTCCTTGGGAGGTAGTTCTTATCTTGATACTGACTTGTCTTCAAGCAGTGGGTATCAAAAGGCCTCTTTTAAAAAGAATTTGGAGCCAGCCAGAGTTGTCTGGGATATATTTTTCAATCAGTTTTCTTCTCTGCATTGCTTGTTACTGCTAACTTGTATTGTTTGGTGATGGTGTATATGTGTTAATACTGTTTATATTGTTACTTAGGCCTGGTGCTTTATTTTATTTACACTGTATTAAATACTTTGTCTTTAATTTGTATATTAGCCAGTTGGAAGAAGGGCTTAATAAAGAAGAGTAGTAGATAAATGAATAAATAAAACCCCTTCTTTGAGCTGTTTGGCTTTGAACCAGATTGGGGCCATCTGTAGGTCCTTTTAAGTAAAGAAAATGATCCTGGAAAATCCAGTCACAGATATTTTACACTGCATCTAGTTTGGCTCTCAGGCAAACATTCAACCCGCAGAGAGAAGTAATTTTCTGGCTGAGGCAGGCCTTTCCTAGGCAGCCTGCTAACTAAGCTCATCCCCCTAATTTCCTTGGCCTTTGGAAAGACCCAGATTGCCCTTTATGTAAACTTTCCTGGTTGTACCAAGTCAAGCTCCAGTTACCTGTGGCAGTTTACCCATCTGCAGCAAGGGGCAGATCTGTACAATGGCACATATATCAATACCAGAACAGCTTCATACTGAAACAAAGGACAGAATTTTATATTGTTTGGAGATTATTTACTCACCAACAGCTGAGAGTATTCAATAACAGAATTGTTTTGCTTTGGACGTGAAAGATGACAGGATAAGTTTCAGATGATGCTGATTAAATACAACTTAATTGCGGAGAGAGAACCACAGCCTTATTTTGTTATAGGTGGAAAAGCAGGGCTGGGAGATTTAATGCAGGACAGGGTCACCTGTATCTCTTATATCTACACTGAAGGAGAACTCTCAACAGGTAGTTTCTCTTTTATTATAGTATTGCTGGTATAATGAAAATGTAGATTTGAGAGATACAGATAACCCTGTTTCAGCAGGTACTTTCTCTTTTATTATAGCATTGCTGATATAATAAAAGTGTAGATTTAAGAGATACAGGTGGCCCTGTCCTGCACTAATTAAGCTCTGCCTTTCCATGCTATCTTTGTGGAAATATGGTCATCTGATGTTAATATGTATGCCTAGCCTGCCTTCATATCCTATGTACAGTACTTTCCCCTTCCCCTATCTTTTCTTCTTTTCCTTTGTCCTTGATTTGTAATCATTTAATTTGGGAAAAAACCCAACACAAATATACATATGTTGTAGGGTTACCATATTTTTTTCTAGCAATCCTCGTGCTAAAATGGCCACAAGACAGCTGACACTCTCAGCAGTTCCTGCTTTTTCTGGCATGGAATTAGTGAGTGATATAAGTTTAAACTGTTGAATTTCTACCTTTCAGGTGTCTGTAAAAGGCCTATGAGCCCCACTGGGGAAAAAGCTGCAGCATTAATAGTGTTAGTAAAAGCAACTGTACCAGATGAATCATCTTTTTTCGAATCAAAGCACTGGGGTTTATCCTTTGTTAAGTATAGCCAACTAACAGAAAAGACTGCATGCTTACTTGATAGTAAGTTCCCTTGAAACTTAGTGAAAGTTGCTTCAAGTAGATGTTCTTATGATTTGGATACAAGTTGGGATGAGTTAATAAATTCCTTGGTCCATACTTTGTTAATAGAAGAAATTAACTTCTTTGCGTTGAGATGTGGTGATAGGATATAAATTTGGGAGTATGTCATGGGATAGCTTTGCAGGATTAGATATTCTCTTTTTGCTGTGATCTTAAATAACTGAAGCATTAAAATACCATATATCAAATTGGAAAGCATTACAAGGTTTTAGGTGTGGTAATCCAGATTACTTCTTCTGAAATATTGGATGATTTATTATACTAGATAGTTACTGGCTGCTGTGCTTTCCATTTGTATGTCTGCACTGTTCCTGTACGAGCCAAACTGGGGAGGGGGACTAATTTTCGGATTGAATTTCCCTCACCCTCATATCCCTGTCAGTACTAAAATTAGTTCTCTTCCTGCTCAACATGTGAGTAGCCCAAATATGTGAACAAACAATTATATCTACTTCTGTGGCATTTAATTTGGTACCATGCAGAGAGGTAAAATTTCTGGAAATTTTGAAACCTTGCAGGAGAGCGTTTTTCCTTTGCAGGGCTGGAAATGTTCAGGAAAACATGAAAAATGTATATCATTATACTTTATAGTTGTTTTTGTGTGCCTTCAAATCATTGACTGACTTATTTGTTCAGAAGAGGTTCGCCTTTCTGTTACTCTGGCTTCTGGAGGTCCCTGGGGAGACACCTGAATTTTATAAAAGTTGGGGAAATTAGCAGAGCACAATTTGGCAAAACAGAGAGCAGGGCAACCCAGCGAGATCTTTTTATCCTATGTCTACAGGGTCAGACTGCATGAGAAAGAAAGAAAAATCAAGTGTCCTTTGAAATGGTCTTTTATTTGATAAAATTTGATAAAATTTGATAAAATTGACAAAATTACTCAAGCACACACATGAAGCATTCACTCACACAAGCACACAAGGACTACTGAGGTTGAAAATCTTAAGAGAGGGAGGAGTTAAAGGGACAAAGCAAATATACTACACCTGATCCTGAAGACTGCTGTTTCGGGAAGACACAAGATATCTCGATAAAACAAAAAGAGAGAGAGAGAGAGAGAGCGCTGGCCAGCCAGCCAGCAAGCAAGAAAGAAAAAAACTAGCTAAAGCCCCAGAAAGGGAATGTAAATATAGGCATGCATGACTGGGGGGGGGGCAGACCTTTTTTCTGGGAAAGGACAAATGGCAGAATCAGGCGGATGGGATAAAATATTTTTATGGCAGTGTAATCAGGGATCAGGAAAAGGATAGGTGTGAGGATTTGTTTGAAATCTTCCCGTTTTCCTGAACCAGAGATCAGTCAACTCAAAAAACTCTTTCTTTGAAGTTTCCCACAACTGGGAGTCAAATTAAGTTGGTGGCCAGTTTTTATGGCTTGGTTTTCCAGAGGATGTGCAAACCACAGGGGGTTCTGCTCTTTCAGGAGGTTCCTTTTTGTTCTCCTTGCAAGAGCCATTAAGTTGAACTTAGCCATGCTCTGAGATCACCTCTGACCTGTTTTTCAGTCAGTCTTCTTCCACATGGCCTTATCTAGTCATTGTATGTGATTTCTGTTTTGTGCCAATTAAATATATCTGCCCGTGTGTGTATATCGCTAATTAGTCAGGAAAGTAGAGTTACAATTCCCTTCCTCTGAGGCTGAGAGAGTGTGATTTGCCTAAGGGCACCAAGTGGGTTTCCATGGCTGAGTGGGGATTCAGATCCTGGTATCTAGAATTGTTGTCCAGCTCTCAAATCACTATCGCACCCTGGGTCATCCTTTAGAGATAGAAAGTTTTTTTTTTAACTTTAGGAACATAGGATGCATTATGTCTAGTTTGGCTAAACATAAAATTATCAAACTTAGAATATTAAAAGTATAGCTTATTGAGAGAATAATTACAAGTAGATTTTACTTTTTGTAACGCCTGAACTGCAAGAAACCTCTTCAGTTTTGTTGATTTATGAGGAGCAGGCAAAAAATCAAACAATTAAAATACAAGAAGCCATCTGAATCAGCAAAACACAGAAAATTATTTTACCTCTTTTAGTTCTCCATATTGCCAAGCAGACAAAAAGAAATAATTCCAATAAAAAGAGCTGTGACAAAAAACCCAAGGTCATGAATTGCAGTTTTCTGATCTTGTACATGGTCTTACATTAAAGACCTGCTGTTACATCATTTTTAGAAAAAAAAAGTGGGGGAGTAAATATATGAAAAGCTTGTCTTAAATATTTTGTTTATTGTTGAAAAAGAAATCATTCAGTAATCTCTTTTTTTCCAGGGGAAAAAGCTATGGGGGGGAAAGGGGGAAAACACTCCCAGCTCAAGTTTTCTTTTCTCTTTTGGGGGGGCCTTCTAGTCTCTTGTCCCATAACATCTTGAACATCTGTTTTTGTTTAACTTCCCCAGGTGCTCTCTCACAACCTATACACTGTACTTTGCATCCCCCATGATCCCGTGGCACTGGAGGAACATTTCAAAGATGATGATGATGGTCCAGTATCAAGTCAGGGGTACATGCCGTATCTCAACAAATACATCTTGGACAAGGTAATTATATTTTCTGTTTTGTGTTATGTGTTATGTAATGTAACTAATTACGAGGTGTCTCTTTATCCCTCCAGTAATTCATTGCCTATTACATTTGGTTGCTTTGCTCATTGTATTGCTTGTTTTCACAGGGGAGGGGATTTGATGTCTTGTTAAAATAAAACTTTTGAGATTAGTAAGATAATGGCATAAAACTAGAAAAATGCTTGAAAAAACCATGAAAACAGGAATTCAAAGTGGAACTAAAAAACCTTGCTGATTGCATACCCACACACCCAAAATGTTTTAATAGTATTTCCATTTGTTACATTACCTCTGAAATGTAATTTCATTAAGATCTTTTTACAGGTAACACAGTAACTTGTAAGTTCCAGCCATTGCTATTTTTCTCCATTGTCTGAAGTTCCTCCTTCTTACATGTTTCCAGTAAACTGATGGTTCCAAAATGCTTGCAAGGGATGGGTTTTTGTGAAGGACATTTTGGCAAGCTATTTGTGATGTTTGGTGTTTTGGCTTAATCATATAATAGATGCAGAAACTCCTTTAAAGCATGAAATTATGGTGGCAGACAAGAGGAGGAGAAGAGAATTATTTTTGTGCTTAACAACAACTGAAACAACATAGATAACTGCCTTCTCTGCTATGGGACCCTAAGTTATGGAACACTCAAGGCCCAATTGGCACTGTCATTGCTGTTGTTCAGGTGCCAAGTGAAAGCATGGTTCCTGAGAGCTTTTAGGCCTAACTGATTTTACTAAAACCCTTGCATTTTAAAGTATTTTAATTATTTTAATCTTTCTCACTTGTTAAATTGTTTACTATATATTTAACCTTTTAAAATTATGTCAATTATCTACACTGTTTTAAACTGTCTGATAGATTTTATTGTACACTGCCCTGAGATCTTTGGATTGAAGGCAGTATATAACTATTTTAATTAATTAATAAAATTAAAGCCTCTGACACTCCCAGTAAAACCATGAAGTCCAGCTTCTAAAACTACCTAATTTCATCTCTGTTTCCAAGCAAGATCAAAGTTGTGCTCGCCCTTAAAATGATTTAAGCAGTCCTATCAAAGGGGCCTAAATACCCTAAAGGAAACAGATCCCTTCTGATCAAGGAAGCTAAGCAGCATTAGCTCTGGTTGGTACTTGGATGGGAGAGTATGAGCAAAGATCAGGTGCTGCATGCTATATTTCAGAAGGAAGAACTGGGAAAACTGCCTTTGAATATTCTTAGTTTGAGAAAACCCTATGAAATTCATGGAGTCACCATAAGTTGACAGGTGACTTGAAGACACATAAACATACAGCATCTCAATACCTTGCCCTCTTCAGACTCTTCCCCTTACAACATTGCTTGGGGGAATGAGGAGTTGTTAGGTTTTCTCTGTGGATTCATGTCCATTACTGTGTAGAGCAGGACTTGGAAAAGTTGCTGTTTCGGTGGCCATATCCTTTCTGGAAGTTGTAATCTGTTTGTATTTATATTTATACGTGGTGGAGTTGTAAATGTCTACACAAATTTTGGCAAATGGTGTTTAAAGAGATAACAAATTGATTTAGAATTATGCCCTAGTATAGCTTTGTATCTATATATGATAAGGTTAATTGCACCCAGGCAGTGAAGGATCTAATTACAAATTTACTAACCACAGCAAGGCTAATTATATCAAGAAAATGGAAAATTCAAGGAGATTTTCAAATAGAGGATTGATATAAGGAAGTATGGAAAATTGCGTTTAATGACAAGCTAACATGTGGAATTAAGGTTAAAAAAGGAATAATGAAAGGAAGTGATTTTGATGCAATATGGAAGATATTTGTGGAAAAGGTGGTAGTAAAAGAGGAAGGTGTTACTTCTCCACAAGAAGAGTTACAATTTTGGAAGGTAGAATAATTTGAAGTATAACAGACTCTGGGAATGAGGTAAACTTAGTAATAGGTTAAATTTACAGTAGAATAGGTAAAATATATATATTAGACATATACAGTATATTGGTATGTAGGGTAGTTTTAGGAAAGAAATAAGAATGAAATTATGAATATTATATTTTGAAATGGATAAAAATAAGAATGAAATTACTAACAGTATATTTTGAAAATATTAATTATGGGAATAATTAATAACAAGAAGTATAGTGAGAATGAGATACAGATATATATAACCAAAATACATGATCAGTATGATTTATAATACATTGTATAAGTAATACTATGTAAATGGAATTTAGAGAGAAATAGATATGTAAGCATTTTTTAACCTTTCCCTTCACTTTTATGTTTGTCACAGTATGTATTTTTTTGTTTTTTTCTTACAATAAAAAATTAAAAAATAAATAAAAGGAAGTTGTAGTCTAAAAAAGTAAAATTTCCATGGTCTGCTTAAGAGTGACCGTGAGACAGCAAAAGCAGCATCTGAAATGGAATACCTGAATGAGTGCATGTATGTGTGTTCAGAATATTTCAGTATGAATTAAATCTTGCTTAATATTGAGAACTAGGTAGCCAGCAGTAGCAGATTTGTCCTTTCCATGCCGTCAGACCCCTGCGGAATGTGCACTGCAAATATTTCAGAGTCTCTAAAGAAAACATTGAATAAAAGACTGAAAGACTGCAGGCAAAAGGGTGGAAGGAAGTCTTTCAAATTTGTTAACTTATGTGGATATTTGTCAGGAAGAGAGGAATTTGAAAAAGAAGAAACTGAACTCATAAAACCTGGTTTTCTTTCTGGTTCTCTGCATTTAAAAGACATCTTTGTTCCTTAAAGGGGAATGTTGTGAACGGTCTTAACTAGGCTTTTGGAAAAATGAGACATCCAAGGCAGCTTTGTCCCCTTTGGTCAGTACTGAGAATGTTTGGCTTTGTGTGGAATTTATTTTTATACCCCAAAATAGCAGTGTGTGAAACCTTTTGATATATACAGCTTTATATCTTAAAGCTACTGAAGCATAAGACTATTCCTTGTAATCAGGAATCCAGCAGCGCTAGAATTACAAAAGTCTGCCATTTAGGAGCAAGAAGCAGTCTTGGCTTTCGGTGGAACAAGCAGGCCAACAAAACTTGCTTGTCTCAAGCTGGGATTGGAGTAGGAGAGGGCTTTGTCAATATATCTGTCTCTTCCAGTAGCAGAAAAGTGCTGCTGTTTCTTCCAATGATTCGATGTTATCCAGCAATAGCCCTGTGTGGAGCAAGCCAAACAGTTCAGGTGTGAAACGGTGAAGAAAGACCCATACACATGAAGAAAGTGTGATTGTTAAAATAGATTATTATGGAATGGTCTTGTCCCCAACAAAGCCCTTTCATACTCACTAAGACACTATTTGAGTGGAATACACATGGAATGTATTCTTAGGAAAATCCTTTTATCCTAGTAAAAGGCAGCCATACTCTCTCAGCCTCAGCAGAAGCCAATGCCAAACCACTTCTGAACTAATCTTGCCAAGAAACTCCCCATGATAGTTTCTTCTGAGGGCTGTGATGAGTCAGCAGCTACTTGAGGGCACACAGCAGCAACAGTGAAAGTGGAAGTTGCCATAATCCATGTGTCAGATTTCAAAGCTTTTTTGGTATGGTACTCCTTGTTTATCATTTTTTTGCCTTAGATATATTGCCATGCAGGAGCATTTCTAAATAAGACCACGTGGTTTGTCTCAGTTGGAACAAAAGGCGTTAGCTGAAGTCATTTTCCTTTATAGGCTATGGAATGTCCAGTTTTGCAATTTATTGTCATTTGTCTTCAACGCAACTCCAACTTATGTCAACCCCGTCATAGGATTTTTGTGAGAAGATTTATTCAGAGGAGATTTGTCATTGTTTTTCCATAAAGATGAGAAGTTATGACTTGCCCCTGTTCCCAGTGGGTTTCCCTTGCTGAGTGGGGAGTCAAACCCTATCATCTAGGAGTCCTAGTTCAACACTCAAACCACTACACCCTGCTGGTTGTCCATCTTCCAGGTTCCCAGATTCATTCCTTTGTACCTCCAGGTAGGATTGGGGAAGATCTATCTCAGTTCCCAAAGAGCTGCTGCCGCCATTGGCATTGATCTTCTGCTGAGAAAGTCCATTACTGGCTTGCAGTGAAGCCTGACCCAAAGTGGGTCATCCAACAATAGAACTATCACCATACAAGTTATGGTAAAAACAAACAGGAAATGGGCACTCAGCTGCATATTTTGGGTAAAGGTTGGTCCAGGTCTGAAAGGATGAAGACTTCTGGATGCTGAGATGGGTGTTTTTGGTGTTTTCTCTCTGTATAAGACAGTTTTCTATCTTCCTATGTCTTTGAAGGCTCATATTCTTAAGTTGAGAAGGGATTCTGAGCATTCACTGTTCCCTGTGTTACGTTGCAAACATTTTGCTCCCACCCTCTGGCCCATGCTTTCCCCTTCTTTGCCATCCATTTCGCAGTCCAGCCTCTGCCAGTACATTCCAAAATTCTACAAATTAAAATTCCAAGTCTTGTAATCAGGTTAAGTATGAATGTATTAAACATGATCGAGTTAACTCCATTAACTCTGAGTACATAATGTAGAAGAATAAACATGTTTGATGTATTTTTTTAATCATACACAGAACAAGGCCACTTATTCTTGCCTTGTATCATCTTCCATGGTGCCTTGTAAATGAGAGATCAATCTTGTATTGGGGCCGGGGCTCATGGAGTCACAAAACCAGAACTTTTTGCTTAGCAGGGACAAGGATGCCATCTGCCACAACAACCCAAGCTTCTTTGTAGCTGGAGAGGAGAATTGATTTTCCTAGCAGCAATGTATTGTTTGTTTGAGTTTATATTCCACCTTTCTCCCAAATGAGATTGCTGTAGTAACACAAGGTATTTGAGAGTGACCTAGTTTTAAATATGCAATTAAGAATAGTTGGCTTTACAAATACTTCTGCAAGAGATGACCTGTATAGTTTTTGAAAACATGAAACAATACAGCTATCTGTATTTTTGGACTCTTCAAAACGGCCTGCATGCAGAGGCGTACCTAGGGTGGGATAAGTAGGACATGTGTCCTGGGTGCCAGTGCCAGGGGGGCACCGTACATATAGTGGTGGGGGTGGGGGGTACGGGTAAGAAGGTAGGTTCCACACTTACCCTAGGTGTTTTTTACACTAGATATACCACTGCCTGTGTGACTCTGTTAGGATGAGTGCTTATACTTGAAAATTTACTAGTATCCTACTGTCAGTGATGGATTCTTTTCTTTGGACTTACTCCATTTTTATCTCATGAACACTGGTTGGACACATCAATAAAGTGCTGAATGCATTTATGTAGTGTGTCTAACTTTCTGTAATCCATGTGCTCTAGTATCCAAGACTACTTGCAGGGATCATTGGAGATCCAACATAGAAGATGCTGTCTGCATAAAGACTTTTAGCTAATGTTTGATTTCTATACTGAGGAAAAGTACACTTGCGTTTGCTGGAGATTTAGCTCCCCATCTGATCTCTGAAACCTACCTTAAAAGCCAATCACCTGTCCAGAGCAGTGGTGGTATGTGCTGCTGCCAGGCAGGGTACTGAAGCATCATATGATCGGGCTCCTCCTCCTAGCAGGCAACACTGTGATGAAGAGTTCCGACAGATCCCTGTTGCTGCTCCCTGCAGCACTGCTTACTGGTGAGAGGGGGCTGATTACATCATCCTGTAGCATCTGTTTGGCAGCAGTACAGACCTGCATCATTCAGATGGCCGACTGCCTTTTAAGATGGTTTTCAGGGTCATTTGCAGTCTTGGCAATAGTGTCCCAATTGCAAATAAGAATATGAAACAGCTATGATGTCCTAAGTCAGGATGCCAGCCATAGTGTTTTGCAGCAAGGACCAAGAATTCAGTTTTGGTCTTTCCAGGACAGATAACTTTTTCACCAGTTCTGCTGTGTTTGGTTCAGCAATGACTTTCTACTTGCCACTCTTCCATAAAGTCCAAGCTTGTGGAACATCCAGGTGATAGTTTCTCCCATGGCAGCTGCACATCTCTCCAGCTCCTTCAGTTACTATTTGCTTCTTGGTTGATTCGCTGATTAATTCCCTCCTTGTATATGTATATGCATTCAAATTGCCTGTCAACTTATGGTGATCCCATGAATTTCATGGGGTTTTCTTAGGCCAGGAATCTGCAGAGGTCATTTTGCCAGTTCATTCCTCTAAAATACAGGCTGTAGCACCTGGTATTCATTGGTGGTCTCCCGTCCAGCTACTAATCAGGCCTGACCTTCTCTAATGTCCAAGATCAGGAGGAATCTGGTTACCCAGTCACTAAGTTTTCGTGGGCAGCCTTCTCTAGGCAAAATCATAAGTGAACCATAATCTTTCCATTTTGGAATAATGGATTTAACAATGTCCCAGAGATTATTCATAATTTGACTATATTTTTGCAACCCAGACCTGACTGGTGCTTCTGCTGAACTTTATAGTGGACATGTTTTAGTAGCTTTTTGGTCTTTATAATGCTGTTTGTTTAAATATACTCTCCAACAAACTCAGGAGCCTTCCAAAAACAGGTGTATTAAATTTGATACCATGTGACATTAGAACTGCAACAACTGGACTCCATTGAACTACTTAGCTGACTTTTGGAGGCCATGAGTTGATCAGAGCTTATTTAAGCGTATCACAGCAAAGGGGGTGAATACTTACACAATCAACAAGTGCAAGTTTGTTTAATTAACTTTTGTGTCATGCTTAAAATATATCACACTTTTACCGATATGAGTATCTTGTGTACAACGAGTGGTAAAAACTCCAGTTAAATCAATTTCAGTTCCAGGTTGTAACACAGTAAAATGTAGAAAAGTCAAAGGGGTTGACTATATTGGCAAAGTACTGTAGCTATAGGATGCTTCTAAGTGAAAGACATATTTTATAGAGCTGTTAAGAAGAGGACAAAATGTAATAGGTAATGTTAAGCTCCAGCAGTCACATTGAATTTAAAGCTTCAGGGGAAACGTGCTGTCCTTTGCTTCTAGGACGTGGTATCTTCCACTTATGCATTGTGCAGGGAGCTTTACACTCTTTCATGGCTTGGATAAAGCACAGGCCTGAGTCATAGGACATGTGCTAAATTCCCAGCTAGTTGCCAGCCACTTCCCAGTCCAAGCGATCTGAATGCCAATTATATTCAGACAGCGATGTAAGCAGCAGCACCCAGCTACAATCATGCGAATTACTTTAGCTCCTTGATTATTCTTGTTATTCCCATTAGGCAGTTGCAGAAGTGGAACGTCTGCCTAGTGCATTCGTGGCAGTTTTGGTCTTTAGCGGAATGAAATCATGAAACAATAACTCAAAGCTAGCCATGCAAGATGTCCGAAGAACAAAAGGATAAATAAAGAAATGAAAACTTACCCTCCCCCTCTGAGAGCTAAGTGGCAATTCTGTTCCAGTTTCTGCAATTTGTGTGTGTGTGGGGGGGCCTTTATGCTATCACACACAGAGGGAACAAATACATAAGTAAAGAGCTTCTGTGGTGTAATGGCTAAGAGACTGAACTATGAATCAGGAACCTCTAATCCAAAGCTGCTCAGATGTGGTCCCCCTGCCCAAATATGGGGATATCCTTAATACTTACTTTTGCCTACAAGATTGGATTCAGTGTTTGGACTGCAATTCCCATATGTCCCCTCACAAGCCAACAGAATCACCTGTTGTTGTTTTTTAAAAATCAATTTCCTAATCTTTGGTGGAATAACCAATAATGCATTTGAATTGTTTTTACCACTGGAAAGCACTCCATAAATGTCACTACTGTTAGTATAATATGAATCGAGCATGATTTCCCTGGTGAGTTCTTCTCTGATCTGGAGTGTAAAATGAGATATGGTATATGAATAATTTTTGTTCAGACTGACATGGGTTACTTTGTAGGCAGTAGTGTTTAAAGGTTAGCCCCTTACTCTTGAATAAACTCTCATTGATTGCTGTGAAATGTATGGCCAGACTACTCAGTTGAGATGTCTCTTTTTTAAAAAGGGAATTGTCTGCATTTGCTGGAATGAAGCTGAATTTTTGTGAGTTTAACTTTTTGTGTCAGGACTTGTACATTCAGCAAATCAGAACCTTTAAATAAAAAGCTAAACAAATAATGCAGAAATGGAAGGCATTGCTCTGCTGAAGCAGATGATGCCAGATTGACTACCGACCATCAGATGGTGAACATATATATTTTTTCAGAAGATAAAGACTCAGCCTTTATGAAATGCAATATTATGATTTCACAAGAGTTGCTTCAGTGTTTGATTCAATATGGCATAGCTACTGCTATGCAATTAAATCCTACTCCTGATATGTAGAATGTGTGGCCCTGCAGATATTGTTGGATTGCATCTCCCCTCATCCTTCATTGTTAACTTTGATGGTTAAGGATGATGAGAGTTGTACTCCAGCAGCATTTGGAGGGCAAAAGGTTCTTTACTGCTGCCATATCCCATAAAGACAACATGCACCCCTTGATTTTTCCTCTCTTTCACAATGGTTAAAAGTAGAACAGAGCTTTTTCTTTGTTGCGTCCACTGATACTTGTTCTCTTTTAATATTTGCATATGTTAAGTGGGAATATAGATTATTATCTTGTCTCATGCAGGAGAGTTCTCAAATTGTGGTGTTGTTCTCTGAGAAGGATGCTTGAAAAATGCATAACGCCCCTACTTTTTTCAGTTGGTTTTTGAGGTATATCACTCATGTAACAATCCCAATATTTTTTTTTAATTATTATTTATTTATTTATTTATTTGCCCGCCTCTCCATATGGATCGAGGCGGTGAACAACTTAGAAATAGCATGTATTTCGAAAACATTTCTATACATGCCCCCAACAAGCTGGGTACTCATTTTACCGACCTGCGAAAGGATGGAAGGCTGAGTCAACCTTGGAGCCGGGTAGGACTGAACTTACAACCTTCTGGCTTGCAGTACTGGCATTTAACCACTGCGCCACCAGGGCTCCTATTATTAAAGTAACAAGAGAAAAATACAGAAAATAAGCATAATCAAGTGCTGTTTTGTTTGCAGGTAGAAGAAGGCGCTTTTGTGAAGGAGAGTTTTGATGAGCTTTGTTGGACATTAACAGCAAAGAAGAATTACAAGCCAGACCGGAATGGGAACAGTGTTGTATCCCATGAAGATGCCTTCAAGCTTTGGTGTCTCTTTAATTTCTTATCTGAAGACAAGTACCCTCTTGTTATGGTGCCAGATGAGGTATGATTGCTTTTAAATTATTTTCTTTTTTTTGTGGTGATTGCACTTACCATACAGACTATCACACTACACACATTTGTGTGGTAATTGGCTTAGCAGTATGACTGCAATAACTACATAAAGCTCAGTTAATGAGCATCATAAATATTTGGAACTGGTTTTCTTTCTACATCTAACCATCCTAGCTGTCTGCATATATATTTGCAGATCTGAACTGTACAGACTCTCACAAAATAGTGGCACTGCTGAAGATTGCACCCTGGGCATCCAAGCGATGGATCTTGTAAAACAGAAACACATTCTACATTTCAGCCTCCTATACATCCTGATGAAGGCAGTCATGTTTCTGCAGCCCCTTTTTCTTTGTGGCATTTATGAATACCCTTTGCAAAATCAACCAGAATATTTCAGTACAAATTAGATCTACTTTTTTCTCTTCATGCCCTGCTTTTAAGACAATTAAGTATAGTGCTCTCTTCTCTGTAGATAGTTCTGCCCTGTGCTTTTAAAATTCATTGTTTTGAGGTGCATCCGAACTAGTATACTTGTCGGAGGAATGTAGGATGCTGCCTTTTGTTTTTTCTAGCTCAGTATTGTCTATGCTGACTGATGGAGGCTCTTTAGCTTCTTTTGAATCATAGAATCATAGAATTGTAGAAATTCAGAGTTGGAAGAGACCACACAGGCCATCCAGTCCAACTCCCTGCCATGCAGGAACACCCTCAAATCAATCCCGACAGATGGCCATCAAGCCTCTGCTTAAAAACCTCCAAGGAAGGAGACTCCACTACACTCCGAGGCAGCAGATTCCACTGCCGGACAGCCCTGACTGTCAGGAAGTTCTTCCTGAGGTTCAGGTGGAATCTCCTTTCCTGCAGCTTGAATCCATTGCTCCTTGTCCTGGTCTCTGGAGCAGCAGAAAACAAGTCCCCTCCTTCCTCTACGTGGCATCCCTTCAAATATTTAAACATGGCTATCATGTCCCCTCTTAACCTCCTCTTCTGCAGACTAAACATACCCAGCTCTCTAAGTCTATCCTCATAGGGCATGTCTTCCAGGCCTCTCACCATTTTGTTCGCCCTCCTCTGGACTTGCTCCAGCTTGTCAATATCCTTCTTGAATTGGGGTGCCCAGAACTGGACACAGTATTCAAGATGGGGTCTAACCAAAGCAGAGTAGAGTGGTACCAGTACCTCCCTCGATCTAGACACCATACTCCTATTGATGCAGCCAAGAATTGCATTGGCTTTCTTGGCTGCCGCATCACACTGCTGACTCATGTTCAGCTTGTGGTCTATGAAGACTCCTAGATCCCTTTCACACGTACTGCTATCCAGCCACGTGTCCCCCATCCTATATTTGTGGATTCCATTATTTCTGCCTAAGTGTAGGACCTTACATTTCTCTCTGTTGAATTTCATTTTGTTCGCCCTGGCCCAGCTCTCCAAGCTATCCAGGTCATTTTGAATTTTGATCCTGTCCTCTGGCGTATTAGCAACCCCTCCCAATTTGGTGTCATCTGCAAATTTGATCAGCATGCCCTCTATTCCTTCATCCAAGTCGTTGATAAAAATATTGAACAGCACTGGGCCTAGGACAGAACCCTGTGGCACCCCGCTAGTCACTTCTCTCCAGGATGAAAAGCTGCCATTCGTGATCACCCTTTGGGTTCAGTCGGTCAACCAATTACAAATCCAACTAACAGCAGCCCTGTCCAGCCCACATTTTACTAGCTTCATTGCAAGAATGTCATGGGGAACTTTGTCGAAGGCCTTACTGAAATCGAGATATGCTACATCCACAGCATTCCCTTCATCTATCAAGCTAGTAACTCTATCATAAAAAGAGATAAGATTAGTCTGGCATGACTTATTTTTGAGAAATCCATGTTGACTTCTCGTGATTACTGCCTTGCTTTCTAAATGATTAGAAACTGACTGCTTAATGATCTGCCCCAGTATCTTTCCGGGTACTGATGTCAGGCTGACTGGGCGGTAATTATTTGGGTCCTCTTTTTTTCCCTTCTTGAAGATGGGGATAACATTTGCTCTCCTCCAATCTGCTGGAACTTCTCCTGTCCTCCAAGATTTCTCAAAAATTATAGCAAGCGGTTCCGAAATGACCTCTGCCAGCTCTTTTAATATCCTAGGATGCAATTCATCTGGCCCAGGAGACTTGAATTCATCCAATGCGGCCAGGTATTCCTGTACTACCTCTCTACTTATTATGTGCCTCATTTCCTCTGCTTCCTCCCCTGCTCCCCAACCGCCAGGTTGAGTGCTTGTATCCTTCTGGGAAAATATGGAGGCAAAGAAGGTGTTAAGTAGCTCTGCCTTTTCTCTCCCCCCTGTGAGTAATTCGCCATCTTCTCTGCGTAGCGACCCTACTGTCTCCTTCTTTTTCCTTTTGCTGCGGACATATTTAAAAAAACCCTTTTTATTGTTTTTAATGTCTCTGGCCAGCCTAAGCTCGTTCTGTGCTTTAGCCTTTCTGACTTCCTCCCTACATCTCCTAGCTACTTGCTTAAATTCTTCTTTGGTGGTTTCCCCCTTCTTCCATTTCCTATACATGTTTCTCTTAACTCTTAGCTCAGCTGAGAGTTCTTTAGTCAACCATTCTGGTTTCTTCAGATGCCTTCCATTTTTCCTCCTTAATGGCACTGTTTTAGACTGTGCCTTCAGTATCTCCTTTTTAAGGAACTCCCATGCCTCCTGAACTCCTTTCCCTTTCACTATTCCTGACCACGGAATTCCAGCCAGCAGCTCCCTAAGTTTACAGAAGTCCGCTTTTTTAAAATCTAAGATGAGTGTCTGGCTACCCTTATCTTCTCCTTCCCACTGAATGCTAAATTCCAACAGGGCATGGTCACTCCCCCCTAAAGATCCAACCACTTCTACCTCATTCACAAGGTCATCCCTGTTGGTCAAGACCAGATCTAGAATATTTGATCCCCTTGTGGCCTCTTCCACCTTCTGGACCATGAAGTTGTCTGCAAGACAAGCAAGAAACTTGCTGGACCTTGCTGTCTTGGCAGAGTTTGACTGCCAGCATATATCCAGGTAATTGAAATCTCCTATTATTACTGTGTCCCTCCTCTTTGAAGCCCTGTGTTGGGAGGTTCTGGAGACTGAAGCTTTCTGCTTTGCAAAGCATGTGCTCTATTACTGAGCAACAGCTCCTTAACAAAAAGAGAAAGCCATGTGTAACCATAATAGTAATCTTTGTGTGCTTGCATGTGTGCTGTTCCATCTAAAATCAGAGGCTGATTTGGTTCACAGATGCTGAATTTGCAGATTTGTACACATACATGCAAACACACTGAGTCATCTTGTGCAGTTAGCCAAAAAGAATAATGCAGGTGAAATGGACAGATGAGTCTATTTCCAGTGTGTGTCATCTCTATATGTTTGTTAGTAATTCAGTTCCAAACTAGTTTTACATTAATAGGAAGAATTTAAAAAATGACACAAACTTCATAGTTAAATGCATATTTTGAACATACTATGCATTTCTAAACATGTTTTCTACTAAAGTATACAGTTCTAAATATATTTTATCTTGCAACAAACAATTTAAAATGTGCCCCCCTTTTTTTTGAGCTGAAAATATTTGAAAAGGTACAAACCCAAAGGGATATTGTACACTCCAATATTAGTTTGGGAAATGCAGTTCAGATTGCTTCACTCTGAAATATAAACTAGACAAAATCTCCATAAATTCCTAGTGTGTAGGCAAGGTAGCTCTGGAGTTTGAGATAAAACTCTGAAGTAGCTGGATTCCAGCATCACACATATAGGCCATATTTAGCTTTTGCAGAAAGAGATTTGTAGGAATACCAGAGTGAAAGCAGTAGAGGTTTCTGCACCTTTCATAGGTATGTTGTTGTTTTGTGCCTTTAAATCATTTCTGATTTATGGTGACCCTAAGACAAGGCCTATCACAGGGTAGCAGAATTTGTTCAGAGGAAGTTTGCCCCTTTCTTCACTTCCAGACAGGGTTGCCTCTAAGGTACAATCATCTTTAGGTATCATTCGTCATTTTTTCATCCTCATGGGGGGCCTCTTGTAAAATGTGCTTTCCGTTTATATGTTGATTTGCTCATTGCTATGTGCCTTCAAGTTCACTCTGACTTTTGGCAACCTTATTATAGAGTTTTCTTGGCCATATTTATTCAGAGGTTTGCCATTGCCTTCCTCTTAGGCTGAGAGAATGTGACTTGCCAAAGACCACCCAGTGGGTTGCTGTGGCCGAGTATAGATTCAAACCCTCATCTTCTAGTGTTCTAAAACCACTGCACTACATTGGTCACATGTATAGAAGAATGAATTTCATCAGTTATTGCTTGCCACAGTTAATGCTACAGGAGCCTTCTCCGGTTTTTGCTTTGACAAACCTTAATCCACCCCTCCCCAAATTTGGGACAGATGAAAAAATGTTCCCCCACAATACCAGTAGCATTCTTAAAACTTTGGGGGGAGGGTATACTACTGGCCATTTCACACATTTTCAGGTGTTTTGTCTCCCCGTGCCTGGGGATTTCCTGCCCAGTTATTTCTAGTTTTGAAGAAAGCCTTGCACAGGTCAACTACATAGATGTAAGAAAAGTGACCAGTCTACCCAAACTGTGCAGAATGTCAGTACACCCCCCTTGAAAATGACCTTGGGCTGTATATGGCCCATAGTTCACACTTTGCCCAATCTGGGTCCACGTGTGTGAACAAACAACTCTTAGGTGACAGGTTTACCATCTACTAAGCAAGTGATCTGGTCAGCTTGACAGGACATGGAACAGTGGAAGCAAGATGCTTCTATCTTAGAGCAAGAGGCTTCCATCTAAGCTAATCATGGAAAAACGAAAAACAAAACAAAAACATTAAACAAGCAAAAAGTGCCTGTTTTTAATATAGTTCACGCTTTAGTGCACAGACAGAACAACTTGTAGCTGTTGACCTAATTTCAAAAGCCTTATGCTAGTAATTGGTTCAAGACTCTTCAAGAACTGTGCCTTTCTTCCCTGCCAGCTCTCTTGGGGAGTGGGTGGAGAAGAGGGTGGAAGTAGGAAAGAGAGGAGTGGAAACAGAGAGAAAAGGGGTGGGCTTGATTGAGCCCTGACTGTCAGTATGTATGGACCCCAGCAGATTACCACCAAAGTAGGGTTTCCAGAGTGAAAACTAGAGAGACCTCTTGTACCTTTAATTGGTGTATAGAGGAGGGAATTCAGCATGTATTCTTTGTCACACAGCAGGTAACAAGCAATGCCTGCTAAAATTCCTTCTTTTACAGTTGTTGATACTGTTGCTGCTGCTGCTAATGCTTGTTTTGAGTGCGTGTGTCAGGGGAAACCAGCTATTGAGCACTGTGATAGGGTATGGAATGTTTGTGCGATTTTCTGTTGAAGACTTTAAAAAGGAGAAGGTTGTCTGGAATGGATACAATCCTTCTACATTGGCAATGGCTGAAGGGTTAATTACAATCAAGGAATGCTGCTCAGTCAAGTAAAACCACTAATAACAGTAATAATCTTTAAATTCCATAAGGCATGTTGGAAAGAGGGAGGTTTCTTTTGTTTTCTAGCAGAGGCGAAATCTCAGTCAGGTGGCTTGTAAATCTTCAGTATGGGACTGAAACCCCACTCACATTGGCCCTGAAAGCCATTAAAGGCCTAAACAGAAAGAAACACACCTTGCAGATTCTGTCACATCAATGTCTCACACACTCCAGCTGACACCTGGATGCTATGTCTTGTGTGCTGCTGTCAGCTGGTCTTGCCCAACACTCCCCTCCCTGCCACCACACACTTCAGCTCAGGAGGAAAGGCATTGCAAGCATATACTCACCAGCTATACTTCCTCTTCCTCACCAAGGCATTTCCTGTTCTTCAGGGTCTTGAAAAATTGAGCAGCCTTTCTTACTAAACCACTGTTTAGGGTTCAGCATCAATTTGCATTTTATATTTGGTAGAAGGCTTCACTTCCAGACTGAGAAGGGCCTAGGCAACTCCATTTGCTGCTACCATCAACCTGTTCCTGGGTTCTTGGGATTTCCCTCACCTCCTCATTTTGGTGAGCAAACTCTTTCTCCCTGCTGTCCACTGCAAAGTGTGTAGACACTCAATCTGCTCTCCCTTGTTTTTGGATTGGGCTGAGCTGTGGTTTACCTTACCAGGCAGTCCAGAAAGCAACACCATATGTGTGACAGGGATGGAGTATCAAGGAGCACTGTGCAGCGGCACAGACTGAGATGGCCACCTTAACGAGCAAATTTTGAGCGTCATGAAAGGGGAACAAATTATTAATTATTTGTTTTCTTATTGTATTTGGGGGGGCAAAGATGTGAAGAAGTGCTTGTGGGATTTTATGCCAAAATTACTCTGCTGACCTTGGGTATTACGCACTCATGACTTGAGTGAGTGAGGTGGGGGAGATGTTGCTTGTTACTCTGCCTCAGGCACCAAAATATCTTGGGCATTCCTGCCCATCAGGAGCAGATCTTGGAGATATTCTGAGGAGCATTAGGTTTGGTGCTGCTGCAACTCCTCCCTGTAGCAAACACCTATATGTCCACCAGATGACTTTGATGGAGCTGGAAAAAATCTAAAGGGGTACACCTAATGCAGTGAAGGCATTCTTGGGACTTAGGGTCTTGCTATTTACTTAATCATGCCACCAGGCCTGTTTAGTGAAATAATATAAGTTACCTTCTGAAGTGGATAGATCTGGAAAGAATAGATTCTAGGAGGTGAATAATGTGATCCTATTCATGTGTACTCAGTTATAGCTTGTGTTGAACTCAGTGGGGTTTATACAGTGCACCTTCCATATATGCTGGGGTTCCGTTCCAGGAACCTTCACATAAAACAAAAAACATGAATACTCCATCACATTATCATCAGTGGACTCAAAATATGTGCACCTGTGCCAGCAAGTGCCCAGGCCATCCATTGATGATGATTAGACATAAGGCTTTGCATGACCTTGCATTTGTGTGCACTAGAGTTACATCAGCAGAGCGCACACTATACTTCCAGGTGGGTGGGAATAAGATTGCCACTTTAAGGTATATCTAGGCAGCTTTACATATCACAGAAGGTGATGTAGCAGTGCCCCAAGCAATGGCCAAAGTCACCTTTTCTTCCAGGATTTATTTGTGCTGACTTAATGAGTGAAGTGCATAGACCATGTCAAATATCTGCTAGATCTTGTTGTAATTTAACACAACTGAGCCTAAATCCTATTGTTAGTGCCACTATGAGCCTATTATTCAGTTGGATTTACCTATGTGTTGGGACTGACCAAAAGGATCCCAGGCTTGGACTGTATGAGACAGAAGCACTAAAAAAGTATTTTTATCCTTTCCACTTAGTGCAGACTTGATGTGCCCATTGTTTTATTGCCATAGGCACTTGGTTTAGCTTACAGAAAGATACGAAAACTGGCCAGGCAAGAAAAATAATCCAGATAGCACTGAAAGATGGAGGCAAGTTGACAAGAAGGTAGATCAGTACTAAGCTACATGAGCAGGTGAGCAGAAGCATTTTATTTTCTGCAACCAAGTTTAGAATAAAAAAACAAACCTGGTAAAAGAACCCTGCATACAATCTTGTGTTAGCTTCTAAAAATAGGAGAAATAATCTCAGTTTTATTATCTTATGCATCTCATCTGTGGCGTACTATAGCACAACTGGAGCATTTTCCCCACAACTCTTGATTCTTCAGAATTCTGCATATCTCTTGGTAGTTAAAGTAATTATTTAGAAATAAAAGTATTTATTCATATAATTTATAACTATCACTGTAGAAGATTACTTTGAAGACATTTTTTGGAACAACTGCATTAGAAAATGAAAAGTTATATCATCTTCATATTTTCTTCTTCAATCTTAAAACCTATACTATTTCTGATCACTTATTTATTTATTACTTTCCATTTGAATGTAAATAATCAAAGTAAGTTCAAAGTCACAGAATCATAAAGGCAATGAAAAACTATCATTGAGATGATAAAATTGCATTTTGGTGATATAAAAATGCTTTATCAAAAGGACAATTAGGTAAACAGCAAGCAGCCTCAGTAGGAAGAGAGTTGCACAAATAAGGTGTTGCCACTGAAAAGGCCTTTTCTCTGGTGGTCATGTGGATCACCTCAGATGGTAAGGACTTCCACCAGAAGTCCACCAATGAAACTTTAATGTATGTGTAAGTATATATGGAGATGGACAGTCCTTAATTCCATGTTTCTGTCATGAAAGCTTTTAAAGATCAAAACCATCTCTTTGTATTGAACCACAGATAGACTGGGAATGGGTGAAACTGGTACAACATAGCTGTAATACAATCACAATGTCCAGTCTGAACTGTCTTCAATGGCAATTCCACATATAGCACCTTATAATGTACAGCCTGAGGTAGAAATAAGCACAAAATCAAAAGGAAGTGCTGTGGGTGGAGGGATAAAATACTTCCACAAAATAAAGGCCTGCATGAGAAATTAAAATAACTTGATTCAGGAAGGACCTTTGGAGTGAAGGGCCCAGTGCCCCTGAGTAAGAGGAATGATATGTGATCCCAGGGGGGTTGCTGCTATTTCCTGGAATTGAGAGGCTGGAGTTTTGACTGAAGTTCTTTGCTAACTTCCCCGACTTCTTTCAGGTGGAATATCTCTTGAAGAAGATCTGCACAGCCATGAGCATTGAGCTCAACAGTGGGGAGCTGGATGACTACCTATCTCAAGAGATCCAGCAGCAAAGTGGTTTAACAGTTTGGCAGTTCCTTGACTTGGTAAATTCAGGCCGGTTCCTGCGAGGAATAGAGCGTGAGGCCATTAGTATGGCCATTGAAGAGGTCTACCAGGAGATCATTGGGGATGTGTTGAAACAGGTAAGGAACTCTCCCATCGTTGGGAATGGAGAGAAATACTTTGCTTAGTTATGTTGCACACTTAGCTCAGCATTTCTCAAACTGTGAGCTGGGGAACTCCAGCAGGACGTCATTCACTTTTCAGCAGGTTTCAATGTTGCAGCCTTTCTTTGAGAAAGAAGGAGGTGTGAAAAAAAATTGGCAGTGAACTATCATTTCTTCTGTTCTTTTCCTTCCACATGTCAATCACACACTCTCTCAGCTTGACTGAACTCATAGGGTTGTTCTGAGGATAAAGGAGGAAAAAGAGAGCCATGTGCACCACCTTGAGCTCATTAGAGGAAAGACAGTATAAATGTGTAACAAATAAATGAAATAACCACAAGGAAATAACTGGCAAAGAATTTAGGAATTTTTAAAGAGGGGTTAGCTATAAAAGGAAAATCGTATATGTACTGTAACAAGTAAGTGATAGTGCCAAACTCCTCTTTCATTTGTCAGCATTTTGTGATGGAGGAGGGATTCAGTTATTTTCATCTCTGTCAAGCTTGTCCTGATGATAGAAAGTTTGATAGTCACTGACATAGAAAAAAGAATAAAAAACTTTTATTCTTGCAACAACCACAAACGTCCCTTTCCAGCTCCCCAAACCAGGAGAAGCAGCTTTCCTTTGGTGAAGTCCTGATTGATTTGATGGAGATGTTTGCTGCATTCCACCTTTCAGCAATAAGTAGCAGTAGCTACATGTGGAGAGGCCAGAGAATTTATACTGATGTCTTGTTTTTTCTCTCTGCACTGATAAATGGATGTGCAGAAGAGTCTGTGGTAATCTGCTTTGAGGCCTGCGTGCATGTTGCATTTCCTCCTGGGTTCTTCATACCAGGAGATAGCTGGTGTAGTGTAGATAGTTGGTAACTAATGTGGGATGTTACTTAACAGTCCTTGTTCTAGAATCTTGCTTAGTCTTGATCTGCCATTTTGACTAGCAGGAATCACAATGACCTTATAGCTTACAAGTGTGCCAAATCAACATGTCTGAGAGTTACAAATTCCCCTCCTTTCTGGAAAAATCCTGAAATTCAGTGTATCACAGAAATATTACCAATGAGGAAATAGGCCCTTCTGCTAACTGAACTGCATAAAGAGGAAGCAAAGCATCATCCCTGATTCTCACAAGACACACACATTTTCTTGTTCATGCTGGTCCATTTGGCAAAGATGTGGCACATTTCGATTCCTTTGTGACATAAATCTTTGTTAGGTGCAAAGGTCTTTGGTACTATTTTTCTTTACGAAGTATCTGCCTCTCTCCCTAATCCCTGTCTTTATTGAGAACAGGGCTATCTGTGGAAAAAAGGTCACCTGAGGAGGAACTGGTCAGAGCGATGGTTCACCTTAAAGCCCAGTGATCTCTCTTACTACATGAGTGAGGAACGGAAGGAGAAAGGGGGAGCATTTCTCTGGATAGAAATTCTTGTGTGGAGGTAATTTGACAAGAGAAGCACTATAAGCTTAGATGTACCCGCTTCTTAAATGGATCTAACAATTGCTGATTATATATGTATATATGTATGAATGAATTGCTTATCCTGTATGTAAGACTTTGTAAATAGGTATTAGATATTACTTGAGAAAAAAGGCACTTCTGTGGCAGAGTAAGGAAATGATTGCAGTGTAACATTCTTAGACAAATGAAGGCAACCTGTAAAGACCAGAATACAACAACAAAATGTGGATTTTCACTGGCCTTTCAATTTACGAGATTTATCTCGCAACACACAAGGTGTATCCCGCTATTTTCAGTGCCCAACTGACTGGCTGCATTTTAAATTGTGAATGGAGAACCCCCACACATAAGACTTTGGATAATAGTGAGGCAATATGATGAATGGAAGGGATCAACTAATTTGTGCTATTGAAAATAGGAAAGGAACAGAACAATAAAGTAAAAGCAACCACCATCTGGAGAGAGACTAGAGAGCTTGTACTGATATCTGCCTGGAGTGATTTTACAATTGTCAATATGGAGGCCGCTTTTGCAGTCCTTGACCCGTCCACACTCACTGGATTATTATTTTTCTAGTCAAAATAAAAAAGTGAGGGGAGATGAATATCCTCTTCTGGAAGCTTCCAGGGGCAGCAATTCAACATTTAAATAGATGACAGTCTCTTGACACTTCGCCACTTAACATTGAAATCATTTTTCAAAACCAAAAAGGAGAATTCTGGCCATCTCTGGATTTCAGTTTCTGGTGCTTTGATGGGCAGTTGGTCCACAGACCCCTTGCTCTCTGTTGTGGTCCACATCCGAAATAAGCAGAGCACTTTCTGGAGATAACCTTTTAGGCTTGCTTCATGTTGCATTTCCAGTTGGTTTCTGCATAAAAAGAGACAGATTATGTATTTACCATTAGCGTGGACTCTGGCCCCTGTGTGGTAAAGATGGAGGGTTAGGAGGCATATGAGCTGTGGGGGAATTGAGTGAGGAAGAGAAGAAAATGTTTGAGGGATTTGATACTAGTTTAAACAGTCATATTATAGTTATTGAAAAGTGTTAAGTGTATCATTCTGTTACGCTCCTCCTGTTACTTCATTAATACAATAGAAAGGCTTTGTCTATAAAAGCCCTTCCTCACATCTCTGTGATCATTTCAGTCATGAGGTGATCAGCATGGTTATATGAAAATCCCTTAGTTGTCCCATTAAGGCGAATAGGTCAGAGGGCTCCATCCCCTGTTACTTGTATAACTCTTATAAGAAGGCTGTTGAGTAAAGCTGGGAATACTATGGAAAAGAGGGTTATTGCCCTCTTAGGGTGGTTACAATGCATCTTGTGTGTTATGTTGTTCTAAGTCAGTAATAGCTGAAGGGGAGGTTGTAATTTCTTTTGTTCTCTGACTTTAAGATCTTACCTGACAAAGATGGGAAACGGTGTATGTTCTGTGTGAAAACAGCTTCGCGAACATATGAAATGAGTGCCTCGGACACTAGACAAAGGCAAGAGTGGACCCTTGGTGAGTACTCTGCTGCCACTGCAGTACTTCTGAGCTGCTGCTCTTTGAAAGGTAGGTTAGTTTCCTACCATTTTGGAGATTTCCTGAAATGAAGAGGTTAAATAGTAGGTGGCAAAGTCAGCAGCAGAAGTCTCTCCCCTTTTTAATCAGCCTTCATTCATAGACTGGCCATGTGACTTGAATATCATCTACCAAAAGTAATATAAGTTGCCAACATTGTTAAAAATATATATATGAAAACTGCCCATGCTTTGTTTTTAATGTTTGGCCCTTTCCACACGTGGAGGAAGAAACGGGGTAAAACGTCCTGAAACAGAGCTTACCTGAAACTGGGTCAGTCCGTCGCCACATGGAGCAGCATGAGTTCGCTGCTCCACACTCCTCAACGTCCTGCGGCGTCCAAAATGGCGGCTTACGGCTGGCAGAGGCTCTCCACCAACCGGAGAAACTTGCCAGCCGGAAAGCCCGCCCCCGGCAGATCTGCAGGCACGCACTTGCGCACACCTGCAAATCTACACCGGGCGCTGCGACTGGGCTACACGCGGCTGCACGCCCCGCGCTTTTTAAAAACCTCCTCAAAAGTGGTTTTTAAAAAGCACGCGGTGCCACCACTTCCGGTCACTCTAGCACGGATTGGGGTGTGGAACTATGCTAAAGTAGTCCACCCCAATCCAGTTTATGGTGTAGACGACCTCCGTCAGAGGTCGCGCTACACCGTTTTATTACCCCCGTGTGGAAAGGGCCTTAGTCTTGTTGCTCTTTAAGACAGATTCTTTTGATATTGTCTCCTATGGGGATCTTGGTTTTCTTACTAGTGTCTAGATGGTTGGGGTTGCCAGACATGGATGGAAACCATTCTGATATATTTTGTGTGTGTGTGTGTAGGGGGCAGGACTATGATTTTCTGTTTACATACCGCAAAAGATATATAGGCATTATAGTCTGACTAAAAGGCTCGGCTTCTACCCCAGGAAGCTTTTAGCACAGGGCGAGCCGAGAAAGCAGCAGTCCTAAATGTCTGGACCACAAAAGTGCTGAAATGCTACAGATTTCATTTGTTTAAAGCATTCAAAGAATGCTCAGCAAGTTTGAGATGAATTAGAGTCTGAGTGAATTAGAATGTTTTTGATTGGCATTTAAAACAAAACAATGTTGACACCAGGTGAGCTTCCTTTGGGAAGCTGTTCCAAAGTCTGTTGCCACAACTGAAAAGACCCCCTCACTGCTGGAAAGGATGGCATTTTGAAAAGGGTCTCAGAAAGTGACATAAAAAGATGGGATGGATGACTGGTATGGCAAAAGGCATTCCTGAAGAATTCCAGTCCAGTCAGCAAGCTGTATGATCTTCTCAGACCTTTCTCTTCCTTTCTCTCTTGGCAGCCATTCAGATGGCAATTCGTCTCCAGGCTGAAGGCAAGAAGTCTTTGCACAAAGATTTAAAGCAGAAGAGACGGGAACAGCGAGAGCAGCGAGAGCGTAAGAAGGCCGCCAAGGAGGAAGAACTGCAGCGCCTCAAGCAGCTGCAGGAGGAGAAGGAGCGCAAGCTACAAGAGCTGGAGCTGCTCAAGGAAGCACAGCGTCAAGCAGAGCTTTTGCTCCAGGAAGAGGAGCAGCGGCGCCAGCAACAACATGAGGAAATGCAGAAGATGTTGGAGATACAACTGCGTGAAGCAGAACAGGTATGTTCAAGCAAGACAGAAATAGAGAGGGCTCCCTGATCCATAACTAGGGAAAGATATGAGATCAGATCAGGGAAAAGAAGGCATCAGAGTCTCATGGGGAAGCTCACTGCAGCCAGGATGATCTTCACATGTAGATGGAAACAAGAGGCAATACCAACCACTGATGATTGGTTATTGAAATTGTATGACGTGGTGGAGTTAGATAAATTAACAGTGTTATTATCTGACAACATCCTTAGACAATTTAAAGAAGACTGGAAAATTTAATATTTCCTCTTTGGGAAACCAAATGGGAGAAATTAGAAACATTTGGAATTGAGAGTTGAATTTAGATCTCCAAAGCACAAAATAATAAAGGATGTAAGAAGTTAGAGGTATTATAGATAAGACCGAAAAGGAAAAAATAAATTGCACAGGGTCAATAAGATTATAAGAATTAATTGAATTTACTAAGATAAGCTGACATTAATAAACTTAACATTGATATATAGTAGTGGAGTTCTACCAAAATTATAATTTTATTATATTTATTTGTTGGTAACTAAGTATCTATTCCTTTGTTAGATGAAAGTTTAAGGAAGAACTTTTGGTTTGGTTTTGGTATATATATTCTTATGTACATGCCTATTATATATAGTATACAATATGTCACATTATACAAATTACATTACTGTTCTTTAGATATAAGGTAATCCTGGTATTATTGTTCTTATTAATTTTTAATAACAAAAAAAAGAATACCATGGGGAGGGTTTGTTCAGTTTCCTGTCTTCTGTTCTGATGTAACAAATCCTAGGGATGTCTGGGTTGGACGTCCTGGTTCAGTCAAAATGCATCTATTTGAAACACAGAAAGCAGGGTGTTGGACACAACAGCCTTCACAGGCTGCATGCAACACTCACACCCATTTGCAGGCCACACTGTTCTTCCCCTAAGCTGTTTCCAGCACTGCTCCAACCTATGCAGCTGCAATTGCACCACCTTTCCTCTTTTCTTCCTTTTCTGTAACTTCAGAAAGGGAGGAGGACCTTCTGGCCTGCAGTTTAGCAGGAAGATGCACCAGCAAGCATTCAGCTGTTGCTGAATTTTGGTGGTGGTGGTGATAGCAGAGTCAGTGGAAAGTTAAGATGTCTTGTTAACTGTTGTTGGGTCATGTGGGCCACCCTTGAGATAGAGTGATAGGAGATATGCTCTTCCTCGACCTAAAAATAGCCACTTAACACTGGTAAAGCAAAACACAGTGGTTTCACTAACAGACCAAAACAATAAGGCAAGAAAGCCTGTGATGATGCAGTGGAGAGCCCCATGCTGCTGGAAGTTTTCTTCCTGCTATTGTTAACGCTTTTTTTCCCCTCAGCTTGGTTAATTTTTCTTTAATCTTCTAGTTACCCAGCAGTTGTTATAGATTGCTATAGGCAAGGGCTTTACTAAACAGGATACATGAACCTATACAGGAACAGAGATATAATCTTTGGGCAACACAGAATTAGATTGCACTAGTTTGTTTTTGCTTTGAAATGAATTCTGTGCATTTAACACACAGTTCAGAAGCGATGGCCATATTTCAGGGCATGTACCATCTAACTCAGGGTGGTAACATTCCTTGCAGCATCATGTGTTAGCCACAAAAACAAACATGTGGCAGCTCTCATACAGTTGGAGACTGGAGGCTCTTTGCCAAAAATGCTCCAATATTTTTTGTCCCAAAGAATTCACAGTTTGGGGACTAATACAGTTTTCTTTCTCTTATTACATTTCTTTATTGCAAATGACAATACAGTTGTTAATAGTGCAAACAGTACTCAGGGCCACAGTGTCTACCAGCTATTGGGATAGGCTGCATTTAACTACCTGCCACTGCCCTCTGCTGTTGGGTACCATGCACTCTACCATGCCAATGGCATTTTCTCTTCCTGCCTGCAGGCTCGTGCTTCCATGCAGGCTGAGATGGTTTTGAAGGAGGCAGAGGCAGAACGCCAGCGCAAGCGCATCACAGAACTGGAAGAAATGCAACAACGACTTCAAGATGCACTACAGCAGGAGATTAAAGCTCGCCAGGATGAAGAAGCTTTGAGATATGCACAGGCCAGGTATGGCTGATGAATGCTCCGCTTTCTTCTACTGTGGAAAAAATGCTGTATAGAAACTGCTGCAGCTGAAAAGAAGAGTAGACTGGGGCAATTGATGGCTTTCTCATGATTTGTCAAGTTCCTTACCATCTACCTTGCTGGGAAGATCTATGAACACTCCCATGGTTGAAACTTGTACACTGCTCCTTATCTGTGCTTGACAGTGCTTGTGACTTTCCAGGTCATTATTATACATACTTTAACATTTATGGGTGACAACTGCCCAGAAATAGCTTGTCTTCCTTTAGCTTGTACCGTATGCATTCCTTACTGTAAAAATCTGGGATTAAAGTTCAGGGATCAGAATCTATGCCAGAGCCATCACAAACTCTACTGTCTCTCCTATCCAGAGCTCTTGCCTATAGTTTGTTCTGTTTCATGTTGTTGATGATTCATGTTGTTGATGATTGATATGTGGCTGCATTTTACTAATTTCAAGAGGACAGGTACCTACATCAAGAAGTTCACAGTCTAAACACAGTGACTGAGAGGGACAGCAGAAGAAGGAAATGGGAATGGAGGCAGAGTTAAAGAGAGGAGGAATGTGAATATCTATTTTAGTTATACATACTGAGGCTTAATTACAGTGAGGAAACAAAACTGGGTTGTGTCAGAGGCTTAATAGGAAGGGTGGGTTACAGCTGAACATTAGGAGAACAGAAATAATTACCACATATGATTCACATAACTTTAAAGTGGGTGATGAAGACATCAAAATAATTAAAAGTTTGTCTCTACCCTGGCTCAGTAATAAATCAAATGGAGACTGTAATCAATTCAGAAGAAGACTAAGATTTGGAAGGGAAACTATGAATGAACTAGACAAGATCCTCAAGTTTAAAGATATATAATTAAATATTAAAGTCAGGATCTTCCATAGCATAGTATTTTCAATTTCTGTGTATGGTTGTGAAAGCTGGACAGTTGGAAAAGCTGACAGGAAGAAAATCTACTCATTTAGGATGTAGGAGCAGAATTTTTTAGATACTATGGACTGCTAAAAAGATGTATAAATGGGTCTGAAAGCAAATCAAGCCTGAACTCTCTCTAGAAGCCAAAATGACTGAACTGAGGTTGTCATGTTTGGGGCATATTGTCAGACAACATGACTTATTAGAAAAGAAAATAATGCTTGGTAAAATTGAAGGCATTGGGAAAAGAGGAAGCCTGCATTACAGGGGGATAGATTCAGCCAAGGAAATCACAGAACTGAATTTGTAAGATCTTAGCAGGGCTAACATGGTATTTTGGAGCTCTGTCATTCATAGAGTCGCCATATGTTAAAGCCAACTTGACAGCAAATAACAGTGACAAGAATGTGGCATCATCACATAGGCTTTTCTGGAGGTGGTTCCAAGCAGAAGTAGCAGCAAGAGGGAAGAGTGGAGACATTTAAGGGTGCAAGAGGTTTTTGGACAGCAGAGGCAGATGGAGCTGAAGAATTTTCAGTTCCTTTGTTCTGCATCTGTCAGGATAAAGAAACTGAGAATTAAGGTAGAAGTGGGGTGGTGGAAAATTTTGAAACAAACTGTTTATGTGGGTTTGGGAACAGACAGGAAGCCAATATATGGATTTAAGAAAGAACACTGACAGTCAGGACATCATGTGAGCCCCTTCTCTGTGTCTTACTACATTTGCAGGCGGGTTTGGTGAGAACAAGGGAAGAGGTCCTTCTGAAGGGCTGCTTCCAGGGTGGGTATAATGACTCCTCCCTTACTCTTCTTCCACCAGCAACTGAAGACATTCCTATTCCTATCCCTATTCTGTCAGGCTTGTAGAAACTGACTTTGATGGGCTTTTAATGGTGTACAGTTCTGTTGATTTTTATGTTTTGTCTTTTAATGAATTTTAAATAGTTTTAACTCTGTAGATTGTTTAAATCTTGTAAAATAATATACATATACAGATCTCATCTGATCTTGGAAGCTAAGGATGGTCAGCCCTGGTTAGTATTTGGATGGAAGACCGGTGCTGTCGACCAAATTTTAGAGGCAGGAACTGGAAAAACCACTTCTGTGTATTCCTGACCAAAGAAAACTCTGTGAAATTCATGGGGTCACCATAAATCAATAGGTGTTTAAAGGCGTGTGCACACACTCATACTTTTAATCTGTATTGGTTTTAATTTAAAGCTACTTTGAGCCTCAGTATTGGGGGGGAAAAGCAGGGTAAAAATGAATAATGAATGATTTCGATGTTACATATATGGATTGATGTGAAAGTAGCTAAGGTGAGAGAAAAACTAAATATGAGAGTGGAGAACATAGTGAAGGTGAGAGATGACTAGGCCATAACCTGGAATAGGGGATAGAGAAGGAGGACCATACTTTCCAGTGTTGCACAGGACTTGGGAATGGATCAATACTGCAAATAAAAGAGAAATAAAATAAAATAAAATGATGGCTTTGCAGAGATTTAACCCAGGATAAAGATTTATCCACAAACTCCCTTCTGTGCCAAAAGCAAGAATTCTTAGAATGAAGACAATGGTCCACTTTTCTTACAGAGCAGAATCTATTATTTCATTCATAGCGATAAGGATTGTTTATGCATCTTGGGACTGATCTGGGGTTTAGATAATAAAATAGCTTGCAATGCCAAGTGTCACTTACTCTTATGAAATTTTGTTAGGCTGCTGGCTGAAGAGGAGGAAAAATTGAAGCAACTGATGAAACTGAAGGAAGAGCAAGAGGAATACATCATCAAGACTCAGCATGAAAAGCTGGCCCTCAAGCAAGAGATGGAAAACAAGAGCAAATTTCTGGAAGAGGCCCAACAGCAGTTAGAGGAAGTGAGATTTAACAGAGAGAGAATGGACCAGGATGTTATGGTGAGTGGTGGGGAAAATGTCTCTGCTTCACTTTGTTTCATGGAGCAATATATTCATCTCAAGGGTCACTGTCCCCACAGAAACACGCCATTTATCCTCTTTAAGTTTTTCTATCCCATTGATGGATAAACAAAATGTTCAAAATGACAAATGACTTGAGGTGCATGCCTAAGAAGTGATTCTGGTAGGTATCCAATTACTAGTCTTAGCTACAATAGACTCATCGAATCAATGGGAATTTGACTAGTCATTATTTAAGTTCTATTGATTTGCAGGTCTACTCTAGTTAAGATTAGTGGTTGGGTTTAGATATTTAACTCCTTAAAAGTTTAAATATGCAACCCCAAATTGCAACTGACCATACCCATAAAATGTCTTCATCAGCCTTTCCCAATCTGGTGCCCTCGAAAGCATGAGGTTAGAGAAAGCTGGTTTATACAATTTCAAATGTTTTATTTTTATTTTTCAAATTCCTCAGATTACTGAGGTTTTTTGCAAACAAAAAATAGTTTCCTTTCTTCATGAATATCAAGCAGTTTGCATTACTCTTAAGGTTCACACTAATTGGACATGAGTACAATACTACCTTCATATTTATCTTTTCCAACAAAGGTATATTGCCAATGATAATGGAGGAAATATGTTACCAACATGAGTAGTGATCATCAATACCCTTATCCTCAGATAAAAATAACTCTAGTAGTAGACAATAGTTATACCATAGAAATATGGCTTCAGAGGTATAGCTCCAATATTAGCAGTGCTGGTGATGATGTTACAAGAGGACATAATGTCTTTAATGCTGCGTCATTGTGACTCTAGAATCTATGATTTCCCAGCAAACAGTTGTAATTGCTTGCGTAGATGGTACAGTTCTATCCACAAGTTTTTTTTAAGGGCTCAAAGACTGTTTCAGCTTGGTGGAAGTGCTTTATGGGAAGCTAATGTATTAAAAAGCACTCCTCCAAGGAAAGAAAACCAAATATGCACTCATTCAGCCTTATCTTTAAAACTGCACAAAGCACCTCATTGTGATTATCATCCATGTGATATGCTGTACATTAAACAAGTAGTATAATTACTTGCCTTTTGCAAAAGATTTTTGGAATGAAGTATTGCTCTGAAATTTTTATTACTTTCACGCTAATGTATTCTTAGAGAGTTATCAGGGATTTTAGTCAGTAATCTGTGCCTAAAGAACATTGAGTAGGGGACTCTCAAAACTATGAGATTGTTCAGTGTCTTTTGATTAGGGCTGTGACCTGAGTGAAGAATCATAATTCATTTAATTATGTGAGTTTTAGTCAACTGATTTATTTAATTGACTATACTTGGATCAAAATAAGAACAATATTTCTGAAGAGTTTACTTCCTTTTAGATGATGTATACTGTACTTGTTACATGGAGCAGTCTCTTAAAACAAGGCATTCTCTTACCTGTATGTGGCTTTCCATCTGCATTTTTACCGCTCATGTGTTTAGCAATTTAACAGTTCTTAAATTGCTGGCTGATTAATCAGGGTATTTTTCTCATCAGAATTTTAAAACTGAGGAGTTTAATTAAACACTGAAGTCTTACTGTTGGACTATATTGACTTTAACATGCCTCTTAAGCTGTACAATATAGTAAACTAATCTCTGTTCTGTAGCCACTGTGACCGTGGTTGGCAGTTGGTTCAGGTTTTATGGATGCTTCAAAATGCTAAACTTGTCAAGTTATCTACTTGTATTGTACTCTTTTCCTGTTCCATTGCAGCTGGCCCAGCGAAAGCTCCAACAAGCCAGCACCAATGTAAAGCACTGGAATGTCCAAATGAATCGACTAATGCACCCCATTGCACCAGGAGGTAAATGACAAATTTGGAACAAATGTATGCAACTAAATCTGAAATGGTTATAACCAGTTAGATGTCTTACTGTTTCAGGCTTCCAGGCTAAGTACACAACTGTATCTGGTAGTTATTTGCATACCATGGAATAATCTTGTGTTGTAGAAATTGATGGTTATGGTTCTTTTGATCTTCCTGCTAAATGTGCACAGAGGTCAGATCCCTCCGGGATTTATGACCACGATTGTTTTAAAGATCTTTTGTCCTCTTGTACAAATACAAATGTCCTTGTTGAATTCAACTGATTGAGAACATTCCAACTTGTTTGTGTTCTGTGCTGTTATTTATTATCTCTGCTAGGATCCTGGTCACAGTAGGCTAAATATAATTTGTAATATGTAAGTATATACACATATGGAAAGAGGGAGAGAATTTGTGGCAGTTATAGTGAGGAATGCATACATAACAAAGCTTTTTAATTTTTTTTTTTATTTTTCTAAAAAAAAACTCCACTTCTCTATACTTCTGTTTCTAGAGAAGCGTACAGTGACCACTGGAGGGTTCCCTGGCTTTAGTCCTGCACTTCTTTCTAGGAGAGATTCCTCTCTCAAACTGAAGCAGAATTTGGAAAAGAAGAAATCTGATGCTACAAAGGATGAGAGGAAGGAAGACATAAATGGAGAGACTGAGAAACAATTGCCAGTGCCTGAAAAAGATAATCCCACCTCAGAAACACTCTGATTAGCAACAGCACAGAGGCAAGCCTACTTGTTTAAATGTAGGGATCAAGTAGTAAACAACTTAACAGCTTAGCAATAACTATAGTGCATACAGATTTGAAAACTGGACAGATGTAAAGACTACATAGGAAAGACTATATGGGGATTATGGCAATGATTGTACTCTTTTGAGCCAAGGGCTACACTGGCAACTTGCTTTGTGTACTAGAGCTACATGTGATGTATATGGACAAAATGGAAACTTCCTACCCAGCCCACCCCCAATACAGACCTGTTGGATTACAGCTATCCCTTGGCACTTTCTTTCTGGTTTCAGCAGGTGGAGAAAAGTCCTGACCACGTTGACTGTACCATACTGTACTATTACTTGCATGAAGAATTCCTAACAGCTCTTGTTGTTGGTAATCACTGCTGCAATATGTCAAGATCTTTTAAAAACATTTTAAAATCATAAAATATACCTTTTTACATATATTTTGCTTTGAAATAGGTTATAAAAAGGCTGGGTCCTGTTCTTTTGGGAGCAACGTTTCCAAGTTCTGCAACCTTTTCTAAAAAATTTTGAGACTGGAAGCTTAAAATAAGTAGTTGTAGAGGGCTTAGATACTTGGCTGTACTAAATGGCTAGGTAGCATATAATATACTTTTTAAGTTGATACGCTTTGTTTTTCATTAGAAGACTTTGTGAATATGTCCCTTTTATTATCAAATCTGTATTATTATTTTTATCTTTTAGGAGCCAAAGTACATAGAAGAGAGGGGCTTGGAGGAGCCAGCATAACTTTTTGGAGATGAGCTATGAGCACTGTGACTGTGATGGGGTCAGGGGATTACAAATAATGCCCTAAGAAGAGTTTCATACAGAACAACTGTACATAGAATCTCCTGGGGGACAACAGTGAAATTAAAATAGCAAAAAGAACAAGAAGAAGGATGGCTTCATAGTAGGCAAAGGAGCATGAGGAAAGGAAAAAGGATTCCATGTTATAATGCAAAATTATGGCAACTTTAAAGAAATTGCAAGGTTCTGAACATTTTAAGGCCATAACTTTGCAGTGCTATAATATGAACCTGACTCCATTTATTCAGAAATAAATCCCATTGACACTAATGGGGTTATTCTCCAGTAAGAGTGCTTACGACTGTGGCCTAAGGGCCCTTCTTAAACAAGCTTTTCATCATAGAATCACTGTCTCTTATTCATGGAATTTCAGCATGGGTGTGTCACATAGTTGTCTTTTGTTTGTAGTCCAACATTTTTGTGTACCACACAAATCCACTGAAGAGGGAAAGCTGGAATAGCTGCACATATCTTTTGACTAGTAGCACAGGAAGCTGTCCATATAGAAAGTATGGATGATAAAAACATTTTTTTCAGGAAGCTCAAAGTAGTATCAGAGAGGCATTGTTACCTGTGGTGTAAACATATCTTTTTATGACAATGCCGTGCACATCAAACAGGTTTCACGGGGTTTTGAAGCACTAAAAAAAAAAAAAAAAGTCCAGAAAGCCAAACCTTTTGACTGAATGGTAGCAGTAGTAACATCCAAATTATAAGCAATTACAGGTCCGACATGACTTTCAACTCCTAAAAAAAAGCCTCAGGTCCTAATAAAAATTCAATTTAAAGAAGGGATAATGTCCAACAATTGTGAAATATATAAAGTACTATCCAGCAATGGGATCTCCTCTTTGAAAATGCAGTAAGAGTAGAGGGCTAAAACCCCAATTTCTGTCCTGCACTGTGACCTACACAGGATCTCCTGCCACCTGTGCCATTGTTTTTCATAGTGCTAACAAATGATATTAGCTGTAAGACTTAAAAGTCTGGATTTCGCCTAGAGAGAGCAAGCTTTTACTATTTATTTGAAGTGATAACATATATCTTATAGAGATGTTGGCATACAGCTTTTCTTGTTCAAATATATCTTCTGCATAAAAGATAAGAAACATTTTTTTCAGACTTTTTCCCTCCTCAAGAAATGAAATTGAGCACAACTTCCTTTCTCTATTGTGTTAGTGGAAGAAAGTGGAACTTCTAAACTTCAGCTGAAACTACCCTGAAAAAAGCTGCAACCTTTCTCATAACTTCTAGTTTTGTGAAGCTTTACTGGAGAAGAAACTCCTTGCATCAGCACTATTTACAGCTTTCTGCTGAGCACGTTTTCTGTTTAAAAACCACAAACCTCCTTGTTCTATAACCACTTACGCAGTTGATCAGTGAAACTTCGCTTCAACCACATCTATACTTTTCAAAACAATCTTCTGAGTGTGAAAATACTAGAGCCTGTCAATATATATTAGATAAGAAAGGCAACAATTACTGTAGTTTTCCTGTCTTTTTCATTTTCAAATTATCCAGGTCTATGCTTCAGGTCTATAGTGCACTATACATACATTCTTCAAAACAAAATACTGCTTTGAAAAGAATACTGGAAGTGAAAAGTTGGCAGAATGGAACAGTGTTTTGGGAGAGGGAGAAAACACATCCCCGGGTGATGCAGCTATGTGAACTAATACGGTCTGAAACAGGGCAACTAAACTGTGGTCTTGAGAGCAGACATTTGGTAACTTTTAGAGACTGATTTACTGCAACATGCAATTTTCAAGACAACAGTCAGTTTGAATTATGTAAAGTGCCTGTGTATCTGTACATATCTGGTCCTTAATGCAATTGATATGATGAATTCCAGTCCATGAAAACTTGTGCCACACTGAGTCTGTTAGTGTTTCAGGTACTATTAGGCTCTTTCTAGGTGCATATATTTACTGTAAAATCAACTGTCCAACTGGTGAGGTGCAGTTGCTGATCATTCTGTACTTTCCTGGATTCCCTCTCTGCAGAAAATCTAGCTGGAAACAATCAAAAAGAAAGAATAGTTTCCCAACTTGCTTCTTCCTTTCTACAGTCCACAAGGCTTGTGTCCAGTCCTGGTGGCTGAGATGTTAGTAGGCAAAGAAAGTAGCCAGATCAGTCTGGAGTCGGGGAGGCAGACAGAACATTTTTGGAGTAGAAGCCAAATTATACTAGGTTGATATATCAGAATGTAATGGTGGTGTACTGGCCAGCAATGCCCCTTAGTCTTTCTGAGCCAATTCTCCTTTGCACATCTGAGTCAGTTCTCCTTTCCACTTTGCCACAAGTAAAATCAAATTCAATTTACATTGGTGAAAACTTGGAATTTTTTAAGAAGTGTTTGCCTGGGCTAAAAAAAGAAGAGCGGACTTTAGGTAAGCTTTCCAGAGAAAGAGAGAATCATGCTGATGAGCTGCCACAAGTAAGACGGCAGCATTCTCACCAGTTGCCATCACCTGATTTCAGAAGGTGGGGCACTAGGGCAAAGGATATATTGGCAAGGTGAATGAGTTGTGGGAGGGAGGCAGAGAGAGAATTTTAATTTGTTTATGTATTCTGTGAAATCTTCATCATTTTCTAAAACCTTAAGAAATTCAAAGGAAGCATTTGATTGCTTTCGGATAGGGACAGAAATGTAAGATATATTTGTAATAATAGGACTGTTCTTATAAAAGCTGAGCCTTTTTGAAACAAAAGAGATTTGGAAAAGAGGTTTCACAATGACAAATTCTGGTTCAGATTATTAAAGAGTAACAGCACTGAAGGACAGCCAACTTAAAATCGTTATGTGTGTCAATCACATTTTCCTGGGACTTCAAACTGCTTTAACCTCTGTCTGCCCCACTGCTCCCAAGTTATATTCCAAAGTCTAGACTCATTAAGGAACATCCATACTTTTTATTATGTCTCTCATCTCATCCATCAGGTATCAGTTCAAGCAGAACCATAGTGTAAGGACTATTCACAATTAGTGAGATGGCCAGACTTCTCTAACAATGCATGCCTATTTCACACTACAGTTCCTGAATCTGATGCAATAATCTCTAAAATTACATACACTGCAAAATCTTTTGTGTGCATGTCACTTGGATTATTAAGAACTGGAGTTTTTATGCAGTCCAACATCAGCTGCCTCAATTGAAAACTTGCCACTGATTGGATCACAGGGTATATATCAATTCTTTCTTTTGATCATTTGCTAATATCAGTTTGATAATACTGCCTTCAGATTTGCAGGTCAGTATGCAATCAAATTCAGACAGGCCACAGTGAGCTGATACAGACAACTTGTTTAAGAACTTGGCTAACCTCTGAAATTAATAGTTTGAATACTAAGTGGTATGTACAAAATTATGTGAAATTTTGAGAAAGATTTTTTTTTTAATTTCTGTCTATCTGCTAAAATGCTCCTGTCGCTTTACCCATCTTATCCTACTGCTCTTATCTCCAAGGTTTCATCCTCATTTTGCCATTTTGTCTTGCAGATACTCACTAATAGGTAGTTGCTAGGTCAGCCACTCATAAGGCTTCAAATATTTATGCAAATTAATAAACTTATTAACAAGTTAATGCTTCTCACATATATAACAATTTCTGGTCTTACATGTCAAGACAGTGCACATGTGGCAACATACCCAGTGGCTGTGCCCTGGTATCCATCAGAGTTCAGTGTATACACATTTTTACCAATTAAATATTTATATAAATATACAAATTGTTCAGTACTCTTAACACTGATTTTTGCATGCTAATTAGAACTGATGATTTTCCTCCTGAAGTTTAAAATGATGATGATTCAGCTGAAAACTTGAAAAGCACCATCCTTTCAGTTTCTTCTCAAATGCAGCGAAGGTATCATTTAATTTGAGTCAGGAAGGCCTTAGCAATACCCTAGAGCTCTATGTCCAGAACATAAAAATTATTATGCTTTTGCATTCAGATTTCCTCATGCATTGCTATCAGTATTGTGTGTCCTGATGCAATACCTCACCAGATTTTGGACATGACAAAATAGTGAATTACTCATCAACGTGCTTTTTGAGAAATACTAGTCACACCATTTTCCTGTGCCCCTCCTCTGCCCTAGTGGCTGCTAAGGAGTATCCCAAAGGGGCAGAAGTCAGTTTGCCTTCCTTCTGGATAAGGATGAAATGATTTAGGTATATTTTCATGAAGAGAGATTGCAATTTGAGTCAGTCAATTTGAGTCAGACACAGTGAATTGAGCTGGGGCTCTGTGATCATTTTAGAGCCTTGGTTCTCTCCCTAAAACAGTGGTTCTTAACCCTTCTTGGGTCACACGCTCACTTGAGAATGATGAAAACTATAGACCACCACCTCAGAAAAATGTACTTAAACACAAACTTTAAAGTAGCAGAAAAGCAACTGAAGAGGGAAAATGCAACTAGTTCATGGACGTTCTGAAGCCCACTAGGTCAAGGACCACAGGTCAAGAACTCCTGCTCTATGTGATGTGAGACCAATGGGCCAGCTGCCAAAGTGTTGAGGTTGTGTTTGCAAGTCATGCAAAGACTAATAAGCCCTCACTGATTCCTTCCAAAAGGAAGAAAAGTGAAGTACTCCCCCCCCCAGTATCTCAACACTTGGAAAAGTAGTGTGAGTATAACAGTATTGAGTACCAGTCATATGCCTCTGAACGTGCATAGAGTCGAATGCCTTCATGTGGAGTGTGTGTGAAAGGAATTAAAAGCATGTGGCCTGTAACTAGGCATAAAGCTAGGCTCCATCCATTTTGGAAATTAGTAGTCTTGGGCTCTCTGAAAACACACACAGCACAGTACTACAGTGTATTACTGGATTTATGCTCAAGAAATGTAAACTACCATTTACACCCTCAGATTAGGAGGCGCCTTGAAATACAAAAAAACCCTCCAAGAGAATACAGATTATCCTGTTAGAAAAGTACACATCTTATTAAATTAATGAGACTTTTAAGATAAAATTTAGATACCCTTCCCAAACATGCTCTTGAATAGGGTGGGAAATATTAGTGTTTTGGGTAACAGCGAATAGGGAAGCGTCCCAGATGTTCCCCCTACTAACAGCCTTCTAAGAAATGCTAATAAGGTTTCCCGCTGTGATCTAAAAAAGCAGTCTTCCTCAACTGTGTTGATCAGGGTTGAAGGATGATAGTGACAGGTTTTGTTTTTGTTTTATTTATTATTTATTTGTATCCCGCCTCTCCATATGGATCGAGGCGGCGAACAACTTACAAATAGCATGTATTTTGAAACATTTCTATACATGCCCCCAACAAGGTACAGTTGTCGTCCCAACACAGCTGGAAAGCACTGGGCTGCTTTAAACTGATGCTCCACACAGATGACCTCAACTTTGCAAGTGGAGAATGGGAAATTTGATGCAAATTCCTAGGTTGCTGCTCTTTTAGCAACAGCTTGATTGCCCCTCCTGCCCGCTATTTCCATCTGTCAGTATAAACTGTTTTGAAAGAAGGAATGGTGTTAGTCTGCTTCAGCATAAAATGGAAAAGTGGAGTTGAATTGAGAAGCACCTATGGGACTGATTGATTTTCACACAAGCTTCCACACCCATCAATCCACTTCTTCCTACGCTCCAACATTTCAGATGAAAACCAGGAGCTGGTTTGATGCCAAACAGCATCAAGATGGCAAAAGTTTTCAGTGAGGAAGAAGAGAAGCTAGGAGAGGCTGCAGCAGTTTGCTTTTGCCCAGGCTTAGGGGGAGCCGCAAGATGCTGACCTTCTGCTGAGTTGATTGAATGCAAACTACTTTTGTCCTTTGGCTTCAGTTTGCAGCCACTGATGCAAACTGTGGACAAAATGGAGAAAGTTGGGGGAGAGGGTCACTGGGACATTTTAAGAGCAGCTGAAAAAGTGGGATTAATAATGGGAGTGCTCTTGACAACTCGGGCCAGTTGGAGAGTGTGGTTTTTCAGAGGTAGGGAATCTCCATCTGGGCCTGTGAAGAAGTGGAATGATATCCACAGAAAACAATGACAAATTTAGAGCCTTATTTCTTTATTTCCACCTTTTCAATTTTGGTTTTGAAACAAATCATGCTTAGACAACGCGCCCTAGTATCACTCACCAAGACCTGACTAACTTCTCCGCCCTCGGACGGCACTACTACGGCCATTTCCGCACGAGTCTGTTATAGCGCGATGAGTCCACTTTCAACCTCCTATGGAATCCTGGGGTTTGCAGTTTCGGGAGGGGCCAGTCGGCCCCTCCCGAAACTGCAAACCCCAGGTCCTAGGAGGTTGAAAGTGGACTCATCGCGCTATACAGAGACTCGTGCAGACACGGCCTACAAACCCACAGGCGCCCCTCCCGCTTGAGAACAACCCACCCACACACCCACCGCCCGCGGCCACGGGAAGGAGCGCAGAGCCGAGGCCCCGCTCGCTGGCGGGGGAAGTCTCCCTTCCGCCTGTTGTGGGCGGGGACGGGCTTCGGCCGTCGTCGTGGCGATATGCTAATACCGCCCTCACGCCGCCGCCGGGCCAACAGCGTGGGAGTGCGCGGTGGCGTCAGGCTCAGCGCGCGTGACGTAGGGGAGCTGGGGCGGGGGCAGAGAGCTGGGTCTGTCTGCGGTTGGGCCAGCGGGGGGTTTTAATGACAAAAGTTGTGAGCGGAGTGCGGTGCGGGAGCGTGCGTGCCTCGTCGGCGCGGCAGGTGAGGGGACGGAGGCGCGCTCGGCGTTGCTACGGGCGACCCCGCTGGGGGTGAGGGCTGGAGGGCGGGGCGGCCCGCGAGAGGGAGCGCCTTCGGTCCCCTCAATTGGGGGTGGGGCGGGGTCTGGCTCGGCGTTTTGGGGCAGATGCCGAGGGGCCGGTGCCCGAGGAGTGCCAGCTGGCGGCCGAGGGAGGCAGCCCTGGTGAAGCGTATGCCCAGTTGCCTGGCCCTGCGACCCGCCCGCGGTCTAACACCCAGGAGCGGCCCTACCCTTGGGCAGAGTGAGGCAGCTGATTCCTCGGGCAGCAGATTTGAGGGGTCTCGAAGGGGTGGCAAATCGCTGTTTTTTGTTGTTGCGCCTCCACTGTCCGTGTGGGGAGAGATGCTGAGGTACTAAGATAACCTGTCTGGATCTGTGATTTAATGGAGGGGGAGGGAAGGTTCTGGTACGTCTTTGCTTCAGGCAACAAAACATGAGGGGCGGATTTGGTCTATGCGTCGTGCCGTGAAGGGCAGCTGGCCCAGTGCAGCTGCTCTCCGCTGCACCTGGCAAGGGCTTGTTGCCATTGCCTGTAATCACTTGCCCGCTGCCCTTTCACGTGAAGAGCCGGAGCTGCTTAGCAGGAGGGAATTTAGGTGAGCGCGAGAGGGCAGTGGCTGCTCCTCCTCCTTCGGTTCACCTGCCTTTCCTGCCCCTCTAGGCGGCAACAGTGGGAGAAATAGCGAGAGAAAACACTGGCGTGGGTTTTGTAGGAGTATTTTGTTGCTCTTGGCATGTGTACATTTTCTCTCTCAAAGACAGAAAACGGACTGGGTGGAACTGGGCCTGGCAGAACTGGCTAGGAAGAAAGAGCTGGCACCGGGTGGGAGAAGATTATTTCATGTCTAAATATGTACTGTTTAAAATAAACAGAACTAGTTCTAAAACAACGTACAAATCAAAGTTTTAGTGCACTTGGACAGAGCGTGTGCAGGCAAAGTTGTTCACCGGTAACCATGGAGAAAAAAATTCAGTGATGATCCAGAAAAGTAAAATACAAGGAGAGAATTAGGGATAGCAAAAATTTGTTTTCATTTTTATCTCTGTGTTAATTCTCACCTCGTTTTTAGTGCTTTCATAGTTACCTCAATGAAGCCAGAGTTTGAGATTGGCTTCACTGAGGTAACTATGAAAGCACTAAAAACAAGGTGAGAATTAACACAAGAGATAAAAACGAAAACAAATTTTTGCTATCCATAATTCTCTCCTTGTATGAATAACTGAATAAATTACAAAACTAAATAGAAGAGGCATATTCTTGATTATGGGCTTTCGTTCTGATGAACTCTTGATCATTCATAGTGTATTTTAAACTAACTTTTGTTATTCTCTTCTTGAGCTTACAGTTTGGTAATGATGAAAAAAGTGATCTGATAAATAAAGAGAGATAAAATATTTTCATTGAAAGACTCTCTCTCATCTTTGAGAGTAGATACATTTTAGTGTAAGGTGACCGCTTTGGTCATGAGTTAGATATAGGGTACTTCAATCTGTGGTGCCCTGGAACTGAGAAAGTTGATCTACTTTTGGACTGAAAATTGTGTGGCAGAAGTTGAGGTTATTCTAGTGATACAGGTGGTATTTCTAGTTGTGTGAAATGCCTTTTTTTTTGTAATTGGAGTTCTTTAAATAGGCCACAGATGCTATCTGTGTAATAAGACTCCAAGGGAAGTTTGTAATTCCTTTTAATAGAAGTGGTAGACGTCCATTAATGGGCATTATTCCCTGCCTAACTTTTCCCAATGTAATGGAAATGTGAGTATTTCTCTACTACTATTCTGAAAGCTATTCACATAGACAAGAGGGATTTTGCATTCTTATCTATGAAGCATTGTTGTGCTGTTAGAAAAGCCAGTCGCTGTCAGAGGTTTTGTTCAATCATTATTGACTTCTTTTGTCCAGCTGTGCTCCACTAGTACTTCATTTACTATACTTTATTGCTTTTCTAGACTTCTCTATCTTGTATAATAGAGAGTGCATTTATAGCCGTTACTCCTGAAATATACACTTCTGTCCCCATTGAAGTCACTACTAAAGTACTTAAGACTGCAATCCTATAAACACAGTAGATAAATAAATAGAATTAGTAAATCATAACTTCCTCTGAATCCATTAGGGCTTATTTATATTCTGTGTAGACATTTATAGCATTATACTGTAAATTGTATAGATTTGAAAAATATATTAAAATAACTATTTGTCCAAACCAAAAATGGACTTTCAGTCACTTCTGACTTTATTTTTGCGGTTGGGGCAGACCATGGATTCCGCACAGGGTCCCAGAGCAGAAAAGTGGCTTCCAGGTGTAGTGTAATAGCTCACCCTTTGTGTGTGGAGATCAACCTTGGGGACTTGTTTCTATCTGGTAGTGTTGTACAGCATTACAGTAATGATTTCTGAAAGAATTGAAAGTTGAAGCAAGAAGCTGGCTAATTTCCTCTGTTGAAAAGATGCAAAACTACAAAATAATGTGAGAAGAACTAGAAGTCCCATAGAAAAAGTAGGAGGTAGCATAGGGATTCAACTTTCCTCCTCTTTTTCTGATAATTTTTTATACTATAGTATTTCTTTCTTTCAAGTCTGTTTAGATCTCAGTCAGGGTCATGGCCATGGCATAATTCCAGTAAATTGAAGTAGCCATCAATGATCAAAGGCTTTTTGCTATACTATAGTGAGTAGAATTATGCAAAAGTCTGGAGAAAAGGTCATCCACACATTTTACATGAGAGAAAATACCGTAGTCTGCCACTGGTTTATAACAGGAATCAATTGAGCAATAAAGGGGCACATCATTGTCTGTGACTTAGGTCACAAGGGAATGAGTCAGTGAACAGAGCCAAACAGTAGTTTAACCTTTTCCTCACCCACATGGGTGGCAGATTTACAGAACCTTCTGTGACTACATGCTTCACCTCTTCACTTTCTCCGTGTACTTCTGTTGGCCTTCCCCAGTCTGCCCTTCCTGATGTTAGTCTGCAGCCTTGAGCCTCCTTAGCCAATTGTTTTCCTGTCTGCAGAGTTTTTGTTCACCACTGGGAGGGTGCCAGGTTTGGAGAGAGGCTTACTTACTGTCCAGCAAGAATCAGTATACCATTGGGATGTGCGCGAAGGCCCATGTCTGCTTGTGGCCAGGTTGTATAGTAGGCTATGCTGGGGAACTGTGGGCTAATTAAATATGGGTCATCTTGAACACCAGAAAAGCAGGATATAAGAATTTAAATAAAACTGGTAGGATCATATGAGTGGCAGTTAGCCCACCACATATGAAGAATTATTTGTCCCACTAGCGAATAGCAAAACATATTAATCTTTTTCCCTCAGGCTGGTAAAATAACAGAGAGCCAGTGTGGTGTAGTGCTTTGAGTGCCGAACCATGACTCTGGAGGTGAGGGTTCAAATCCCCTCTCAGTCATGGGGAGCCACTGGGTGGCCTTTGAAAAGTCACACTCACTCAGCCCAAAGAAAGGCAAAGGCACTCCCTCTGAACAAGTCTTTCCAAGAAAACCCTGTGACAGAGTCACCTTAGAGTCACTATAAGTCGGAAGCGACTTGAAGGCACACAATAACAGTAAATTAAAAGTATCTGAAGGTGACAATTTTTTCTCTAAGTCTGACAATAGCTTAAGAGGTGGTTTGCTTGTTAATTTGTAGAAAATTTTATTGAGCTAAATGGAGTTAGACAACATACAAAGCTTAATACAATTTCAGAATATAGGAAGTGATAAGTTGGTTCAACTTGGTTATACAATGTCATGTCAAAGAGGAACAGAGTTTCTGGCATTTTTTTTAGCTGTGTTCTAAGTGATTTTTATTTTTATTTAATTAATATACAGTTGGCCCTTCACATTTGCTAGGGTTAGGAGTGCAGGATCCCTGCAGAAGTGGAAAAATCGCAAACATCAAAATGTATGTGTGCATCTGCGGGAAGAGGGCTGAGGCATGATGGGGAGAATGGGCACCAAGGGTTCAAACCAGGTCAGGGCAAGGAGAAGGAAAGGGGATGGGTCAACATAGTGGCCCTATACTTCCTCTCTCTTGCTGATCTCCTTCCTTGTGGCTCTCAGAAATTGGGCTCCAAGCCATCCTTAGCTGGCCAGGCAGAGCTGGCGGCAGTGGCAGTAGCGCAGGAGGGGGAAGAGGAACAGAGGCAGGTTTTTAAAGGGCTGTGCAACCTGAGAAGGAGCATTCACCAGGAAAAGAAGTGCCTGAGGTACAGGAGCAGGGCTTGAAGAAACTCGCAAATAATCAAATCCATGAAAGTCAGACCCACAAATGTGGAGGGCCACTTGACCCTCCAGAGCTTCAAAGATGATGCACAAAGGGGTAGGAAACTAAAAAACATTAAATAACTAAAAACGAATTAAAACACTCCAGACATCTCTTTAAACACACTCTAAAATCAGGCAAATTGGGTAAAAAACAAAACAAAAACAGTTGGAACAGATACCCCTAACTTTAATATCCAAAAGCCAAGTAAAATAGCACTGTGTTCACTGTTCTCTGGACATTTAGAAGGGATGGAGATAGTCTGACTTTCCTCAGGTTGGAGTTCCCCAGTTATGAGTTAGGATGCTTCTAAGAGAAAGCCCTGTAATGTATAGAGACTATAACACAGCCTCTGCTGACAATCTTAGATTTTGAGCAGGCTGATAGAGCAGGAGGTCATTCTTGCTACCACCTGAACACTACCGGTCTCTGTCCTTTTGACCATAGGAATGATTGCTCACTGTAGATCTGGTCTCTAAACCACTGCCTGTGATAAGAGAGATATACCGCATGTTTACTTTGAGTACATTTCTGATCCATTTTTCCTGAAGAGACTCAAGGAATAGCACTCTTCCCACTCCTTATTATCCTCACAACAACACTTTAAGGCAGTGGTACTCAAAATGGTGATCCTTGAACCAGTGCAACTCCCTGAGCCATTGCCTGCTGATCCCTGGCAAGTTTCCAGAGAACAAAAAAGCAATAGTAGCCAGTGAACAGAGGCCAGTCCCTGGCACAATGCAGTAAATAAATAAATAATTTAAAAATAGCTGGTTCCTCTGCATAGAACAGTCTGAAAAGCACAGGTGTAAGGTACATTAGGGTCAAAAGTAGTGATTGGCCCAGAGATGGTTGGTGACTGACACCTAAAGGTACTTTCTCATGTCTGAGCAGCCAGGTCTTCCAGGTTATTTTATGACATTGTAAGCTATAGTCACACTAGCTTGCATATTTCTCCTTTATGTTTTTAACTAGGAATGTGTGAACAATTTGGATGCAATTTTAAAAAAAGAGTATTCACTTAATTGGACATCTCTTGGACTGAATATGGAACCAGATATTATTTGTAGCCAAAATTCTGTACATTTCTGAGTTTGTGGTGTGTTCCATGAAAGAAAGAAAGAAAGAAGGAAAGAAAGAAAGAAAGAAGGAAAGAAAGAAAGAAAGAAAGAGGCTAAATTCACACATCTGAAAAGTGTGTACACAAAAACTGTGTGCATTTCAAAGATGTTTAGAAAAGCTCTTTACTTGACCCACCTGAAATATGAGCCTAAAATCCATGTAGATTGTTTCCCTTTTTTAAAAAAAAAAGTCTGCATGAAACTCCTGCAGAACAAGAAGGCAAGAAAAGGAGGAAATCCATGGAAATTAGACTTGACAGATGTGCCCATCTCTTGTTTAAGGTAAGGTACTTTGTTTGCTGTGTGAATTTATGTATTTTGCAGGGTTCCATTAGAATCAAAATGATACTTTAAATATATGGAAAGAAGACAGTCTCAGATCCATATGCCTATTTTCTTATGTGGTCTTTTTTCTGTCAAACATTTCACAGAATGGGATGTTTTTGATTGAGAATATGAAATATTTTCATATTTTTCCATAGTTGTTTAGATTTTTTTTTCCTGGAAAAGAATCGGGCTGTGTGGAAAATGTTCAGAAGTTGTCTGGGCTTGATCTCTGTTGTGTTGAGTTGGCACAAGCATTGCTTTGCGTTGTAGTGGTATGTCCTACTATACAGCAGATACCTAGCAGTGTGACTGGGAGATTTCATTGTGCTTTTTCAGCCCTCATTCTTTCCTAGTTGGGAGACTGAGCTCAGGCTTGTTACAATGTATGTATAGCCAGGCTCTGACTTGCTGTGCCGTTGATAATATTGACATTTGTTTGTTTTTACAGAGTAGTCTATTAATTATTTACAGTGATGTATACACTGTAAATGAAGAAAAAGAATGCATTTTATATTTGTTACTAAATCCTTTAGACTTAAGCTTCTCTTGAGGGTGTTGAGACCAGTATAATAATTAACTTGTTACTCCTAAGTGAAAAGTTATAGAGAAGTAGTACTTTGCACATAAAATTCTGTTGATAGAATCCTTTAAGAATGTTTGAAAAGTTCCTAAACTATTCTAAAGGTCCCTGACCAATTGAGACAGATTTGTTGGATGATACTGTGTAGATGCCATGGTGTAAACTTTTCAACAAATGATAACCTATGTCCACTTGGTCTTCTGAGCTCCAGTAAATCCAAATCCCACCAGGTAGTGATCTGTCCATGACAACAGAACTGTTAAAAAATCCCTGTATGCATAGATCATCTCACCCATAACAGAAGATTAGCTCTAGAGTGTGGTCAGTAGCATGGATAGTACCAGATACTACTTAGGACAGAACTGTGGTTATTATGGAGGAGGTGAAGTCCTGAGCCATTCCCAACAGGGTTACCTCAACATGAATACTGAAGTCTCCTAGCACAACAAGCTCGAGAGACTGTAACACCATCACTAGCCAAACGGCTACCACCCTGAACTAGAGGAGGAGGAGGAGGGTGGCAGCAATATGAATGACACTTCTTCAGCCTTTCTGCCATGGATGGAAGAGAAGGGGAATAAAAAGAAAACAATGATGGTAATATCTCTACTGGCCCTAACATGTTACTGAAAGAGAAAGAGATAGATTTTAATGCAGAACCGGATTATTTTTTAAATTCCCCTCTAGAGCGGAGATGGTAGTGGGTGGGAAAATCACTTTTACCTGGCTTCTCTTTGCATCCTCCTTCATTTTTAGTGCATGTGAGGGCTGCCAGTACTGCCACTGATACTTCTGTCTTTCCCTCCTGCTGTAACAGGGAGCGTACTATGTGCTGCCACCTCTGATGTAGCAGGGAACTTGACTGGCTTGCTGCATTGTTGTACACACAAAACCAGTAGAATGTATGTATGTGCTTATGGTGGTGGGAGGGAAAAGGACTGAAAAGTGACTGTAACTGACTTTCCCAGGTGTTGGTGGCTATAATTGCAGTGGGAGGGATAGGTATTCATCTGTACTTTTTGCCTCTTGCTGCCCATCTAGTACATGATGCCCCTGATTTTTGTGATGCTGGTGGGATTGAAAGTTTCAGGATATAGGACTTGTGACTACTGTGCTTTATGATCAGTGCTAATTAAAAGTTTTCATATAAAAAAAATCTAAAATCTGGCGCTTTCAAGCAATTCCTTGATGATTCTTGTATCATGTCTTTGATACAGAAAACATTTCTTACTACTAGAAGTCTTATCAGTCAAAGGCTTTGCAGTTGATTGTTTGGTTTTAAAATATAGTCTAGGCTTATAAATAACTGCTTGCCTGCCTTTGGCAGGTAATAGTTACTTCTGTACCAGGGAAATTTGTGCAAAACTTAATAAATGGGCTTTCTTTTACTTGGCTGCTAATATACCAGAAATAGCTCATACTAATGTGTGAAGGATAGAGGCTAGTGTTGTTGTTGTTGTTTGAGAGTATTGGCTTATCAGTTTGGTTGAAAGCATTTACTGAATTACCTGGGGCGTAAGCCTCATTGAACTAAGTAAAATTTACTTCTAAATAGAAATGCATAAGATTCCTTAGTTAAAGCAGTAAGTCATACTTTCGCAGCTGGAAATAAGCCTTGTTCAACTCAATGGATTTGCTTAAAGCATATATATAGTCCTCCCTCCACATTTGTGGGTTTGACCTTCAGAAATACGATTATTTGCAAGGCACTCCCTTGCCTCCTCCCTTGTTGTCCTCCACTCATTCGCTTGCCTTTTCCCTGGGTGTACTGTGCCTTCCTTCTCCATGCCTGAGCAAAAGGCAAGTGAATGGAAGGGGGACAATGGGGTGGGCAGTGGGGGATAAGAACAGCATTTTTGGGAGTTATGAGAAACTGCCTCATGGTTGCTTATGGGCATGCAGCTTTTGAACCAATGAGGGAACATTCATAGAAGCTGTGTGTGAAAAGCATAAGAAAAGGAAGCCAATTTTTGCTATGTCTGAGGCTGGAGGAAAGTGTAATGAAGAAACTTTGCATTGCTCTTTTGCAGAGACCAGTCAATCCTCAGCAGTGCATGCACACAAACACATTTCTTTTCGTTTGGCTGCGTGGCTTTGATGTACTTGCAGGGTGACTTTTCTTGCACCCCCCCCTTGAGCAACTATCATGCCCCCCCTTAGGGTCTCACCCCACAGTTTGAGAACTGCTCCTATAGGGAAAATTCAGCTACATGGCCTAAAATGCTACTTTGTTGGCTTGCAATGGTAGAGGAGCAGAAGTGAAACAGAATTCTAACCCTACATGTGTTTACTTGGAAGTAAGCCCCACTGAATTCAGTAGAATTTACTTCCTGGGAAGTATACAGTACTCGGGTTTGCAGCCTTGGGTTTTTATTCCAGTTTTTTCCCCATGTGGTTGTTATGCGTGGACTGAAATATGTTTTGCTCTCTTGCAGTTCTCTTCCACCAGAGACTTCCATTACGCTGACATGGTGACTACGAGGTGGCTCTCACCAAAGGGGGAACAGAGACAGCTACTTCGAAGAGGTAACCATACTTCTTTAAATGATATTGTTTGCAATAGTTTTAAAATCTCAGTTTTGGACTTTCACATATCTTTGGATATGTACTGGATGGTTCTCAGTTCCAATACTACACACAGAGATTATTGACAGGCCAAGATCCTGTATTGGGAGGCATAGTGTAAAGTTCCACCATAGCAGAACTATGATGTGTTTCCTCTCCCACAGGACTCACTTTCCTCCTGCACCGCCTCATGTCCATGTGTGGCTGGTAGAGAACAGGGGGTGTCAGAAACACATCTGGCTATATGACTATAGCTAGATGCACAACAACATATCATCTTCCCCTGAGAGGTTGTCTAGGATCCCTTCAAGAGTATGTATCTGGTTACAGTCACATAATAAGACACTTGTAAGCCATCTCCCACTTTGTACCAGCTGCTAAATAGCTGTGGAGGTGAGGACAAAGCATGAGAAAAGATGGGGTGGAGGGGGTTGGTCGATGTGCGAGGCTGGTAGAGAATTTCCATCTCTTCAAGAAACAAAACAACAAAAAGCAGCATAGGTTGAACTTAACACCTGCATATATTGCCAACAGGATGCCATCCTTAGTCATTTAAAAGCTTGTGAGATATGTTGCATAGCTGAAATATGATATATTTGAACCCTGTGATCTGGCTGAACCTCATTTGCTTGATTTTTTTCTGAAGTGCTAACTTTAAAATATACTGCTTTGTCAGTAGGTAGATTACAATTTACTGTTTCATTGTGCATGTCAGAATACCACTAGGTATCCTACATAGAAATTTGAGAGAAAGCCACTTTCCCCCTAAGCATTATTCTGGTAAGATCTCTGTTTAAAAATAAGAATAATCAGAAACTAAATGAGGTTTGCTAGACTATAGACTATGATTTCTAACAATATTTCATAGAATATTAAGTTAGTATTTCTGTATTGTAAATACTGTACAGTAAGTACTGTGTAATGATACTCCAAACAAAACAGTTCAAATGTAGTTTGTAAATGTTATTGCAACTTGTTCTTAGATAAGTTAATCAGCTAGTATGCAAGACTTGCTCCATTACCTTGGCTGAAAGAAGGGTATGGTATTTTGGTTCCGAATGCAAATTATGTATTTCCTTATCTTTATCAGATCTTCTGTGGTGTACAATTGCAGCCTCTCTGCCAGTGTTTCAAAAATGATTGGACTATATTATAAGTCTGTTTTTCTATTTGAGGTATTGCCACACTAACAATTAGACATTTTGGTAATGAAGTAAAGTGCAGTGGCCCTCCACTTTTGTGAAGGATCAGGGCACAGAACCCTTGTGAGAGTGGAAAAACTATGAATAATTTCCCCCTGTGCTCCCATTTCCTTACCTTTTGCCCTGGTATGAGTGTCTGCCTTCTCTGTGCCCAGGCAAAAAGCAAAGGAATGGATGGAGGAGCATGTGCCTCTCCTCCATTCCCTTGTCTTTTGCCTCAGCGCATATTCCCCATGCCCAGGCAAAAGGCAAAGGAGTGGGGGAGGGGAAGACATGCACATGCCCTCTTTCTCTGCATCTGCCTCCCCCTCCCATTCTGTTGCCTTGTGCTGTGGAGTACCTTCTTTCTTGGCACATGGTGCTCCTCTCTCCCATTTCCTTGTCTTTTGCCTCAGTGTGTGTTCTCTGTGCTTGGGCAAAAACCCAAGGGAATAAGAGGAGGGAAAATACACACACATCTTCCTTCTCTGCATGTGGTGCTCTCTCTTCCCTTGCCTTTTGCCTCAGCCTACCGTCTCAACACCTGGGCAAAAGACAAGAGAATGGGGAGGCATGCATACATCTTATTTCTCCAAGCATGTTGCTCCTCAGTCCCATTCCCTTGCCTTTTGCCTTGGCATACCTTTTGCTTCAGCGCACATTCTCTGCTCCTGGACAAAAGGCAAGGGAATTGGGGAGGGAAGGTACACATGTGCCTGCCTTCTTCATGCCCAGTGCTTCCTGCTCCCATTCCCTTACCTTTTGCCCAGGTGCGGAGAAGGAAGGCACACGTGCCCAGGGCAAAAAGCAGGGGAATGGGAGGAAGACAGTGGGGCAGGGGGAAGCATTTGCATGCTTCACGAATAATCAAATTCACAAAACTCAAACCCCTGAATGTGAGGAGAGAACTGTGTGTAGTGTCTAAGTAAAGGAGCCAGGAAGTGTATTTTCCTACAGTTTGTGCTATGTTATGATCTCCAGTCTGTCAGGCTGCTCTGGTGATTCCCCTTACCTGCTGAGAGCCAGCATTGGATTGTCATTGTGATTCTGTACCATAGGAGGAGTAGCTGGGCTAAATCAGGGCATCTGAAATTTGAGGAAAGCTCATTTAGTTTACTAATAATCCTGTATTTTAGAGTACTGTTAAGATTTCTCACTGTCAACACATTGCTTCTTGGCACAGTGGTTCAGTTATATTAAACTTCCTTTGATTATGATTTGGGATTTGAATTATGGATTAAAATTCTGTGAATGTTCTTTGGAATTAAGAATAAGAAAGACATGAGTAGTTAATTTAGGCAGTCTAAATTGCAGTTATTTGTTGTTTAGCAGGCGCAACATCCTCATACTGAAAAATGTGTTACCCTACAATGTGCATTCTTAATCTAGTATTTGTTAATAAGAACCTGCACTGAAACTGGATTAGAAACCAAGTTTAGTTAGTGACTTTGAGTGGAAACCAAAAATTATAAAACGTTTTATTTTCCATTGCATTATTAATTATATGTGACAGCTGAAGAGAACCAGCACAGCATTGGACTACAGCTCCAAAGATCAGGGCTTGAATCCCCACTTAGCCTTGGAAACCCAAGTCACACTCAACCTCAGAGGAAAGAAAAGACAAATAAACCACTTCTGAACAAATCTTGCCAAGAAAACCTCATAATAGGTTTGACTTGGATCACTATAAGCCAGAAATGACTTGAAGTTGCACAACAACAACAGTGTGAAAGCTGAAAGTGCCATAATCCATGTGTCAAATTTCAAATCATTTTTGTTATGGTACTCTGTGGGTATCACTTTTGTGCTTTACATATATTTCATTGATAGTAGAATCCTTCGTATGTACACATTCTTAACTGCTGAGACCTTAGTACTACTCGGTATTGCATCTAAAGAAGTGGGTTTATATCCATAAAAGCTCATGCAAAAATAAAAACCAGTTAGTCTTAAAAGTACTGCCGCATTTTCCCCTGTCCTTTTTATGCTGCAAGAGGTTAACATGGCTTTTCTTTGAAAACTTTCTTATTAGTGGAACTGTTCATGACAACAGGCAGTGATCACTAGTACCTTCCTTCTGACAGTTTGCATAACTAGTTAGCCATAGGTAAACAAAGTAAAATAATCTTTCCTTACAGAGGGAAAATGAGCAACACAGGTAGAAAGGCAGGCTATACTGAGACTGGTCCTAACAGGAAATGTAATTAGCCTCAGAGTAGCCAGGAGCAAATTGTAAGTATTGCATGTGAATGTAGGTAATAAAATTCGAAGTTTGTCTTTTGGAGGTGGGGGTACTTTTTAAATGAACAGTTGCCTTTGGAGATAATAATTTGACTGGAAGAATGGAAGGATAAATTGAGGGCTGCACTTTTCCCGATCAGCTGGTTTTATTCTCATAACTCCCACAAATGCTGTTCTTATACCCCACCTAAAGGGGTTCCAGATGCATGTTCAGTATTGTAAATAAGTCAGTATTGACTGTATGTTCTAATGCATCTTTTGTTGGAAAACAGCTGTTAGGTGCAGGGAGGGAGTAGTTTAAATAGTTTAAAGTGTCTTCCAGAACACAGTAACTCTTTTTTCTTCTAAATTCCTAATCATACTTGCCATTTCTTGACCTTGTGAGCTGCCAGGGTCAACTATATGTTACACAAAAAATGCATAATTGGTCATTTCCCCCCAACATTTAATTTTTCATGAAATTCAGCTCTGCAGGAAAGAGCAGTGATGTGATGAGAGGTTTGTTGTATCTGCATAATCAAAATCCAGCCGCGCCTGCCGTAGTCCTGCAAGAGGAAAACATATAGCAGTGCCTTTGATCAGAGGAAATGCCATGGAGGGAGGGAAAGGTTAAACACTTCCTCCTAAATGTCACTGCTGCAGATAAACCTGCAGCCCCTGCACTCTTGCAGTGGATGCATTTCATTTTTTATATAAAAAAAATAAAGGTGAGAATCACAATAATGGCTCTCTGGAACGATGTGTAAAGTGGCAGGTCAAGGATGAGTACTGTTTACATCTGCTTATGTCTTCTAAAGCCTGCTTATGTCTTCTAAAGCCTGCATACGTACTACAGTAGATGGCACAATCTATAGTTCCTATGAAGTGTTCCTCTGGAGCAGCAGTTGGGAAGAAGACTGCATTTTTTCTTTCAAGCAGGACATCAACCCCTGCAGGCTCAGACTAACTATTCTGCTTCTTCATACCCAGGCTGTGCCTAACATCTTGCTCAAATAAGCCTGTGGCACTTGAGGAGCAATCCTGCCAAGGAGATCCTTAACTCCTGCTCGACCTCCTTACCAGATTTGATCAAATTGAAGAAATTGCCTTTGAGTTATTAATTCTCAGGTAGGTTGAAGGATCAATCCACATGTGGGTTAACCAAGGCAGGAACTCATCAAAGGTCTTTTTGGTTGCATCTGTTACTGTCTGCACACTCTCTCCCCTCAGTTTTTCAAATTCTGCCTTGCCAGTTGGTTGTGAATTTCTCTTGCTCCCCACCTCTTTTTTTAAAATTACTAGAATACAGATAAAGGATGGCTAGACTATGCCAGTGTACCTATCTTATTCCCAGTGCTCATTACAGGTTTGAGGGAGACCTAACTGAAATGTCCTGTGGAATACAGCTTTCTTGTGTCATAAACTTGAGCACTGGGTCTACTTATTCTTTCAGCTTGCCATAAAAATCCCAGAATGATGCTTAATCAGGAGTATTGTGGGAACTTAGGTTGGCTAGACCTTTAGGAAGTCCTGACAGATGCCCAGCGATTTTAAGTGCTACCACCAACTCTGCTTCTTCCCCCTTTCTCAGTCTGATGAGTAAAGGGGAACTTGTAAGCGCTCTGGGGATGCACCTGCTCTATCCAGTTCTCATATGTAAAGCCTCAGTTAGGCCCGACATGTCATGTTACAGTTGTTCGTACGTTGCTGGAGAGGTAGTTGATATAAATCTGAATATATTTAATCCTCTAGAGTCTTTTTCTGTTATGGCATCTTCAACCTTTTCAAAGTGTGAGTGGATGAAGAATTCTGTTGGTGCAGTGCAATTTGACTTGTATTTGTGTTCATGAGCTACAGCCTCTTACTTCTGGTTTTATATTTATACTTGTGGGAGGTTTTCACTGTCTGCCCAAAAAAGAGGAGACAAAAGACCTTTTGGTGGTGGTTCTTTGGGAGCCTACTTACTGCTTCTTTCTGCATTACTGAGATTTTGAGGATACTGTATTAGACAATGCAGTGGCTTCATCATTTTTATAGCAGAAGAACAACTTGAGCCAGTCTTTCTTCCTTTTTATTCCACAGGGTCTCTTCAGGAAGTGTGTAAGCTTAAAGAAAGCAGGAGGCATGGAGCAAAGCATGTACACAAGCTCTGAATCACCATGGGAAGTCAACTTCCTTCATTTGAAGGAGGAAAACTTCTGCACCCAACTGTCAGATGTGTCTGAACATTTGTTGGGTTTTTGGTGATGTTGTGCTCCCTCCTGCTGAAGCAGTATTTCATGTACAGCCTTGGTCTAAAACTGTACTGAGAAAGGGCAAATAATCTGAGTGCAGTCATGAAACAGTGGCTGGGCAATTTTCTTTGTCTGTTATTCCCTAAACATTCAGAGCAGATGTACTATTTCAGAGATGGAGTAGTGGAATAGTATACAAAGTCACATGTTCTTTTCCGGTGATATCAGCCTTCCACCAAATTCTCTTAATAGATGATTTGCCTTTTTTTGTGTATGCTCTTTTTATTATACTGTGAAAAGGACGTGGACAAATGGGTGCCTATGATGCTGTCCTATATGGCAAATCTAATGCTTAGAAGCAGTAAAACATTAATTTTGTTTATTTGGCATTTGTAACAGAGGTCTGCAGAGATTAGGCTAAAGATGTTTTGGAGTTGCATCTGGATGATTCTCAGTTCTACTGCCTTGAGCTCTGGCCATTGAGGAAATGGTGAAAAGTTGTGAAAAATGCTTATGGACAGTAGTGTGACATGTCACTGTGCTGGATCTTTGATTACGTTAATCTCAAAGGGCATCAGTTTTTTCAGTGATTAATTTCCCATGCATAATGGTATTTAATTTTCTCATGTTTTAAAGATTTTGTTCAGAAAAGGTGAGATACACTTGAAAAAAATATGCGGTGTTCTGGAGTTTTATTTCTTGATTAGTATCAAAGAACTTACAATCCAGCAAATAATGTGTGTGAGTGGTCAGAGACTTCTGTTTATTTCCTTAAGGAATATTAAAAAATTTTGATGTCTAGAAATCTCCTTGTGATAATTTTGTCTGTTTGGAGCCAAACAAAATGTTTGTAGATCCTTTGAATTGGGACACAGAGAATAGGAAAGTTTAAAGCTTTTATCTAGAGTTGACTAAAATTGAAGTATACTTGAGATGCAGTTGCTGTGTTGTGAACCTGATATGCAATTGGTACTTGTGCTGTTTTTAGAAATCTGCTTCCAGTATGCTCCAGTTCTGCATTTGCATTTAAAAGAAAATGAACAGACCACAAAGATACAGTCAGTCTCACACACTCTCTCCCTTCCAAAGGAAATCAAACTTTTTTGTGAATGAAAGGAACATGCTACACTCATAACATTTTCCTGGCAAATTATGTTTAAAAACTGAATAATTTGTTCTTAAGAATAAAGGCTTTACACATCTCCTTTTACTGTTACTTGAATATTTCCAATAGTGACATGTGATATAACATTTCTGCTGTTAAAAAAAATGTCTGATTTCAAATGCTGGAATGTACTAGAGCTATATCATGTTCATTTCTAGACTCAACATTATTTGCAACAAACTGTGCAGGAAGTCATTCTTCCCACAGTGCACAGGCTAAACACGCTTGAGCTATTATAGTGGAAATGTTGATGGAATCTCAATTATGACAGATGGAGGCATTGGCACTCTTGTGGAAACTGATGTGTAGCTTCTGTTGCACAGCTATTCAAGTCTGTAGGATACAAATGCTAGGTATTGTTGAAAACTGAGTATGCTTATGAAAAATTTAAAGAATGAAAGTACTGTGTGTATAGATTACTTGTTCTAGCAAAAGTGACACAGTATTCATATACGCTGCTCTGAACCTTTTGGAGGAAAGGAATGTATATGTTTGGAAAATGCTATTTTATTTACCTATAACTACTGCTCCATATGGGTTTTTGTGTGGCTAAGATTATGCATTGTCCAGCATAGCATAAGAGTTCCTCAGACGGTGTTCCACTATAGCACCCTGCTCATCACTCTCAGCACTCATAGTTATACCATGACACAGATAATTTCTCGCAGATCTTTTGTCTTAGTTTAAACCAAGGCTTGAGGCCTTTTTCTTTTCTTTTCTTTTTGGTGGTGGTGGGGATTGTATATTCTCATGAGGAAAGAAAGAAAGCTACTCATGGCTTACTAAATCCCTGTGAAATCATTAACAGAACATTGCTTGTTTACTGTGTAATCTACGCTGATCATATGATTTTATCATAATGTTACTTGTTGACTTTCGAAGAGATAAGATTTATAGACTGCTTTGTGTGCAGTTTGGGCCTGTGTCTTGTAATTTTGCCATGCTTCAGATTTATTTACTTATACATTTTAAATTTATATCCTGTCTTTATTTAATTTGTATTTCACCTTTCACCAACATAGGACCAAAGGTGGACAGGTGGAGGGGGTGGATAGATGAGCAAGCTAGAACCACTTCTTTGTGGATGTACCTGTTGCATCCTCCAGCAGCCATGGGGTTGGCCATGTAGTATACATATGCATACATGGTCCCTTTGCATATTTGATAGACATGTGACTGGACACATAGCTCACCATGCCTAATCTCAATAAACATGCTTTCAGGACCAGAGGAAAGTATAGCTGAACCACTCACTCCTCAAAATTAGTATTACTAAAAACTGGTGGTGATTTGATTGGTTTGTTGATACCACACCCAGGTTAAGTATGGATTTATTTCTGTTTTATTAAAATACTACATTCGCATAGTATTGTTTCCCACAAAAGTGTGCTAGGATTTCTAGTAAAAATTATCTAGTTCTCCATAGAAAATTTATTGTGTTCTGCATTTTTGCTTTGTATCTTATTAACTGGCTAACTCATAAATGTTTATGTAGTTGACTAGTTTTCAGCTTTCTTGTGTGTTCTTTCCTTTTGTTTTTTACTCCTATGGCATTATTTGTTTTTCTCTCCTACCACATTATTTCTTCCTTTTGGATTTGAATGGTTAAAAGGGGGATTTACTCATTATTTCCAGCCTACTGCATTCTAAAGTTAGATCTCAGTCTTAATCCATGCTTGTTTCACCCTTCCAGATTAGCAGATAGCTATTAGGGTTGCAATCTCGTTTACGCTTACCTTAGGAATACATAAGGTACCCCATAATCAGTATGCTAATATGTGTGATTTCAATTGCCCGTGCTGTGATGCAGTCTGTCACTTCTCCCTCTTTGCCCATCACAGCCCTCCTTTTGTTCTCTTTCTTTCCTTGTGGCTCTCCTCACAATTCCTGTCCTCCTTCTGTCCCTAGCTGGGTTTTCTCTCCTCTCCTTTCCCTCTATTTCTGTCTGGCCAGTTGCTCTACTTTTTTGCCCATCAGCTCCAGCTCCTCCATGCTCAAGCAGCCTGCCATCATGGCTGCTCTTCGAGTGGCTGCACGGAAACTGATGGTTGGACCCTTGGCACACTTGTCTGGCCAGAGGGAGGAAGTGAAGCAGTCTCCATGGAGATGGAGGCAAACAAAACAATGGTGTTCACATTAATTTTAAAACCAGCCAATCTATGAAATCCTTTAAATTTGTCCATCAAGTATTTGATTCCGTTTAAAAGATCTTCTAATCTGATGACAATATCATCAGTGAAAGCTTTTAACTTGAATTTCTCATTCCAAATTTCTACGCCTCTTATCTTTTAATCTTTTGAATTTGTTCTTTAATATGTTTGTTAGCTGCCTTGAGCAATATTTTTTAGTGTTAAAGGAGGGGTAAAATATAATTGAGCATTTACCAGAATGTTGGAAAACCATCTTATTTGGGCAGGTGTACTGTAGTTAGGATTCAGCTTTTAATGGGCTGAAATTTTGGTGTTTTAAATTTTCTTCCGTTATATATTTTATTGTTAAATTGTATGCTTCCATAAGGATGATGACTACTGTTGTCATCTGCCTGTTACCTGTGTCTCTCTTCTGAGGTAGGTGGCAGGAAGGATAGTGTCGTAGATTTTATCATCTCTCTTTATGCATTAGTGCCATAGATTGAGATACCAGCAGAGCAGAAATCCCTGTGGCATAGTTACGAGAAATCACCTGGCACGTGCCTCCAGCCAGAGGCTGGCTCTGTATAATACTGTATTCTCAGTGACTGGTTTTGAGGAGTCCTTGGAACAAGGGCGCCATGGGAAGCATGGCCTGAAAACTTTCCAGTGCCTTAGCGTATGTGATTTTCCAGGCCACTCTTCCCTGCCCTGGCTTTGAGGAGCCCTTAGAACAAGTCATTAAATAAACAGGAAACTCTATATAAAGCCTGCCTCTGGTATAAGGGCAGAAACCAGATGGCTTCTATGTCCTCTAGTGAGGATATGCATATGCATCAGGTGGCAGGGGTCACCACCCTTGCAATTGCACAGGAAATCTTCAGTACTCCAAGTTAAAGTACTGGGACTGTCAAACCAGTTATGCTATAGTCCATGGTGTGAGCAGTTTGATGCCATAGAATCCTGACCCTATTTACTGTGAACTGACTTGAATGATGTTAGTGCTCTTTCCTTCAGATGTGATCTTTGTGTACTCTAGTTCTAACGGGTCTCGTGGGCATAGTATCTGATAGTCATAACATTGAGGGAGTGTTCACAGAGTTGTTTTTTGTTTTATACACTGCAAATATGTTTAGGTGCCAGACAGGAAGTTGTTGTTGATATGACTGGAAAATGTGGTGGGAAAATGTAACTGTGTAAATACAATTATCCCTGATCCTGCTGAGGGATTCTAAGCCCATCTGTGGAAGGGGCATACGGTTTGCTAAGTATTTATCAGCAATATCAGGTGGATGCAGATTAAAAATGCTTCCAGTCCAAAGCTGAATCAGTGGGGTAAGCAGGCACATTCTCTCTGTGTACCTAGAGAGCACTTAGAGAAAAGCAGAGAGAGAGAAGAATTGGGAATCTCTGTTTGAAAGAATTTGAGAAACTGCACTTGAAGTATACTTCAGGGTAGCATTCAGAATACTGCCTACTTGGACAAAAAGTAAGTTTGGCTAAATAGCACACAAGGTAATGACATACAGGTTCGTGAGCAGTAATAACATCAGAATTCATTTGTTGATTCTGATTCTGAATTTTTTTATCAGTAGTTCTTTTTAAACATTCATTTTTATTGAGAAAAGACATATATACAGCTATACTGCATAGTTTAATGTACTTATTTTACATTTATTTGAGTAATATTAACATGGATACTTACACATATACTTATGGTGTATAGTCTCATGTATTCTTCAGCTGAAAGACTTTATAGAGATGACTGCTTTATTAGCATTTCCATCTTGATGCTTCTGGTAGGATCCCCCATTATGTGGTTACATTTTGATGGTCTTGCCATCTCAGTGAAAATAATCCTTAAAGACTATGATAGTTATGGTATTGTACAGATGTGCAGAATGGAAGTTTACAGTGTCAGAGAGTGGAAAATTTTTAAATGTCATAATTAAAGTAGAAAGTGGGTTTCTATTCCATGACCATTATGGCCAAAATTTCCAAATCAGATGCCCAGTGTGTCGGCACTGTTTAAAAGTCTCTCCCCTTTTTGAATGTTGGAGCGCTAGTGAGCTTAAGCTTAAGAAGTTGTTTCAGGCACCAACATTTGATATACTGGAAGTATTTTGTGGTACCCAGTTCTGGAAAACTGTTAATGAAGTTGCCAGTTGTCTAGTAGTTATACTGCTGATTTAAAAACAGGATATGCGTAAACTTCTCAGAGATTATCTGCAAGATACTTGTTAAGAGACCAGATGCTTCACTTTAATGCCTCAAATTTCTCAATATCAGGATTTCTTACAAGTGGTGGCTAGAGAAATGGCTCCCTCACTTCTTTTTCTTTGTGTACAGCATGACTTTTAATGACAGCTTTTTATCACAGAGAATAATATTCATTCTTTACCATAGGCTGGGTACCATCTGTAAGAGACCTCAACACTTGAAGAATCGTATTGTAGAGAATTGTATTAATAATGTTAATATTGTTTCAAGTAAGTCTAGTTCCTTAAACCTGATCAGTGTACATCTATAGAAGCCTGTAAAGGGCTCAACAAAGTTAACCTCCTCATGTAGTCAAGTCTGGAGTTTGCTGAACAAGTGAGGAGAGGTCTAAGCAGTGGTATTGTCTAGGGTAGGCAAAGATCAAATTCTAAAAGTGTTGATCACAGTATCCCGTGGTTGTTAAGATGGCACAAAGAAGCAATCCAAGTGGAAAAGAGCCTTTGCTTAAAATGCAGTAGGAGTTGATACTAACAAGACTTAATACTCAGTCTTGCAGGGTAAAATGTTTTGGTTTTTTTCTTATAACTTGCACATGCATTGCTTGTTGACAGTTTTCAGCATGCCATCAGAGTTTGAGGTTTGTTGACTACTTTTTGGTGTAAAGTTAGATAATAGTCTGACCTTTAGGTTTTGTTGGTGCAGGGTTTTCTGAGGAACTGATATGTGAAGCTTTATCTGAATGGGGAAAAGATTGATAGCATTACTTTTTATAGAAATAGTCTCACTTGATATTAATGTACTTCAGAGTGTTTAAGCAAATGTTACAGAAGTTTGATGCTGCTAGATCAATTCTATTTTGTCTCTCAACTTCCATTTGTCTGTTTATAATTGTTAAGCTGTAGAAATTCTTGCATTGCATGGGGTTCCTCATATCATAATAAACTGTGGGCTGTACTTTGCCTACCTTCAGGGTAGGCAGTGTTTCACTGGAGTAGCAATAGGCTAAGTAAGTAGAGTTTTGGACTGCTGTTATAGAAGTGTAAATAGTACGAACTAATCTTATCCTGTAATTATCAAACTCCAGTGATCGCTAGTAAAGTGGAAATGATGTTAGGAATTTGGCCCTCTGCTATGGAGGCTGGCAAGTGTAACTCAGAAGCACTCTTTCAAATAATCAGCCTACACCCACACAATGGGGGTTTTTGGAGATCCTTTTTCTGCTTTCTTTCTCTCAGATGGTTTCCAAGATGTTGCCTTTGCTGTTGTTCCTGTGGAATGGATGGATGCTTGTTTCTGCCATGCAGAATGAGTCTGCCATCCCTGTGAAGCTGTGGACCTGTTCACCCAAAGGAGGAGGTGTTGAAGCAAAGTTGCTATGCCGCATGCATGGATTATATGCCAACAGATCCAACCCTGCAGTGTTCCAGCATTTGTACATGTTCCATGCTGCCTCAGACTCAGTCAGCTGCCATTGGAGAGACTTAGCCAATTGCACTCTCAAGGCCAGTGGTGAAGTTGGACATTTTTGTTATGACATGCAGGCAGACAGTTTTCGTATTCTTGTTTCTTGCCGACCTTTAAAAACACATATGGACTCTCATTCAACCAGAAGCAGCAGCATCCAGGACAGTTCATGTGATGTTGCTCTAATTTCTGCTGCCTTATGGAAACCTGGTGCACCCCTGCACCTGAGAGCTATCATTGGGACCCAAACTGCAAGGTTTCCTGGGGATCAGTTGCAGTTGTCCTTGATTTCACCCTCTGGAATTAATGTCACCCACTCAATTGTTAATTGGGAATCACATGAGTGGGAACTAAAGAGAACTGACTTATTTAGGCAGGGTCCTCCAGATTGGGTGGTACCAATTGAAGGGACACACTGTTACCAGCAAACATCCTCTATTAAGTTTCAGTTCTATGGGCATATCTCTATCACAGAAGAAATAAGTGAGCAAGGCATGTACATGGTTGAACTGGGCTCTCAAAACAAAACAGTTCTTAAATTCAACCCTCTGATCAGAGATCTTCTTCTCCTTCGCCACATGACAAATCCTATTGTTGGTTCTCATGTACTGAAAATGGATCAACCTGAGCAAATTGTCATGCAACCTCAAACTTCTCTAAAAGAAGTTCAGATTCATTTTCAAGGCTTGAATGTGTCACAAAGAGTGCCCCAGTGTGCCCCCTTTCTTGAAGTCAGCCACAAAGGTTGGCTAGAGTGGGTTAAAATGTGGGAGGGAGTACACCATGGAGAAAAGGTTAAAAGGGAATTGAAAGATTGGCTTGGCTCCCTAGGGGCAGGAATTTCTATCATAGATGCAGCCAACATAGAAGTGCTTGCTAATAAACTTTCATATTCAACAAAGCAGATGGGAAAGCTGGCTGCCCCATTAACCAAATCTCTCTCGCAGCTCACAGAACAACCACGGGCCATCAGTAAAGTGCTCCCAGTCTGGGAAGGAATTTTAGAAAATGACAATATTTTGATAGTCTCTGGAATTCAGTCCCTTCAAAACAATGTTTCCCTGGCTCTAGCATGTGAACAAGCACAAGCAGTCACACAGAATGTAGTCATGGGAATGGTTCGAGAGGCTAAAGCAGGGAAAATTCCCATGGAGGTAAGCAGGTTAATTTGGCCTGAGCTTACCTCAGGTGAAAGAGCTTTAGAAGCATGGTGGAAGTTACTGAATGCATCTTACGATTCTACCCAGAATATGCTGCGGCTATTCATAATAACTGTGGAAGCCACCCAAGTTGTTCAAGTCTATCCAGTTGTCCCCCTAGGATTTCAGATTGAAAAGGATTTGGTCATGTATTCCAGAGACTCTAATCGGTGGGCACACATGAGGGATAGTGACTGGCAAACAGTTAATGTGCAGGGCTGTGTGAAGAGGGAAAACTTGGGTTTTATATGTGATGATCATAGTTTAGAAGAGCACCATGAATGCTTCTCTCCTCAGCTCATAAATAATTCTCATTGCTCATTTGATGTAATTCAAGAAGAAACTTCTACAGTTGTGTACATTGGGAAGGGGTGTATTTGTGTAAGAACTCCATGTGAGTTCGTAATCATTAATGGTCTTGTAATGCAACCTATGCTGCCTTATATTAATCGCTGTTTTTGCAATATTAGTGTGATTGTGGGGTGTGATTTCCAGTTTCGGGTGCCTGTTTGGACTGTGCAACATATGAACGCTTACCCCTCTTTGTACAGAGAGATCTCTCCTATCTCTCTTGGTTTTGGCCTTTCTACTCTGAAAAATCTGCTTTCCCACCCATCCCTCAAGCAGGAATTATTGAAACTCAGAGACATGGGTGAAAATGCAACACTAGAGATTCAGCACAGAAATCAGGAAATTGCCCAGATTGTAGCTATGGTTAAGTCAGCTGGAGACCATGCTTGGTGGGAGGTGCTTCTTGGATGGTCACCAAGTTCAAATAGTGTGTTAAATATTGCCCTCCACCCCATTGTGGTGATTTTAGTCTTTCAAGTAACATTGGTAGTTGCTTTGCTGTTATTGATTGGCTGGGTGAAACGGCAAACACACAGACTCCATGATCTGGAAAACCAAATACGTGTGGCCAGAGCAAGATTGTGTTGAGCATATTTGCCAGAGCATCGATTCTCCACAAAGAATTGTTGCCATATTACCTCTGTATTGTTCTTGTATATCAGCTTCCTTCTTTTCTGTTAATGGCAGCTAGGGTTGACAAGATATACCATTTAAGGACAAGATGCCTGGTTGCCAGGACTGGCCCACCTTCTTGTGACATGAAAATGTATTTTAGCATTTTGTGTATACTGACATTTTCACCTTACCTTAGTGTTAAAGTGGTAATTTATCTAAGACATAAAAAGTCATTTGCTTTTATTCTTTCAGGGGCTTATGTCCTGTAAAATGAATTGACTTGAAATGTCAGTTAATTTCTACTTATTGTACTAGAGCTTGTACAGAACTGTATGTCATAGAGAAGCTTTATCGGTAGAGTGTATGTTGATTCTATAGCACAAGAACTTGCCTGTTCCCTCAAGATGTTGCTTTATGATCTAATGTCCTTGGGAAGCTTTCCAGACATTCCAGCTATCTCAAGCAGTTGCATGCACTTAGCAGCGCCTCCTGTTTTACAGCCTCTTCAGCCAATATGATAGGTTATCTGCCAACAAGATTTGCCTTGTCACCTGAGAAGGTCTGGGATAGTACCTAAAGACTACAGTGGCAGCTGCTGTAATATATAAATCTTAAAATAATAGACTTGGAAAAAACATGTAGAAGTTGTTTCCTGAAAAATAAAAACAAATCCTAAGCAGTGTATACATTCTAATGTTACTACTTTGTAAAATCATTTCTGAGAATAGACTAGTGGTTCATATGTTTATGTACACAAGTAGGTACTGTATATTAGACTGCTAATTTGTGTCCTCACTTTTAATGGCTGTGAGTGAACATAGAAATATGTCCTGATAAAATGATGGTCTAGACTTTGGCACATGTGCTGCTCCACTTCCCATATAATATCTGCTCTTTTTTTGGCTCACCTTTTACAACAAAACTTTTGGGGAATTCTACATCATTTTGTAATGTAATGGCCAAGGCTGTGAATCTGTGGCTAAAATTTCACTTGAACTGTGAAATCAACATAACACCAAGTACATTGGATCAATTCAGTTATATTGTGAAAAACACACAAAAACAGTCTTCCTCTGAGGCTGAGAGAATGTGACTTGCCCAAGGTCCTCCAGTGGTTCCTGAGCGGTGATTCATATGCTGTTCTCCAGAACCATAGTACAACACTTAAACCACTATACCATGTTGGCTTTCCAGAATAAATGCCCTTAATATTTCAAAGATGAAAATTGTTCCATCTTTGCACACTGATAGCACTGCTGTCCTCAAATCAAGAATCCCTTCTGCAGTGCCACTGCTCCTTACATATCACCCAAGGTTCTTCTCTGTCTGCCTCAGTTGGTGCTCTTCAGTAAAATGTCCTACACTGGTTTCTAAAACATGGAAGGAAAGTAATTGCACCCTATAAAATAAATGCATATGATGAACTTGCTAAAAAGCATCACCTGTATTTATCCAAAAGGCAAATTGAGGATAGCAAGTTACCAAAGACAGGCACCAGAGAAAAGAGACTGTCTTTGATAACCAAGAATCATGAGAGTGTATGATGTGATGCCAAGAAGCTGATGTGTGAAGCAGAGGGTTTACAGAAATCATGTTAAACATTTCATATCAGAGATGAATCCCTAGAGAAAAGGCCACTTCACATTGAAGCTATGAAATAGGACACAAACAAAAGTACGTACTCTAGTGTGAATGGTGTTGGTTAAAAGCTGGTTTAAGGTTAGGTGCTTAACTACAGCTTTCTATATGGTTCATTTACCATAGAGATGTAGTGAATAAATTTTGTGGTTTAGCAGAAAATCCGCAATAGGAAATTACACATTGAGCTTTCCATGAAATGCTGGAGTGTATCCATACCTCCTAAGACAAGGTTAGAGAAGGTACTCTTTCATTAAAAGTAAATCAAATATATATATTTTTCTATTTCTGAAAATCTCAGGCTTGCCTCTGAACTCCCTGTTTCTCTGTGGCCCTGTTTTGGCTTTAGTCCTCTTGGCAGTGACTGCCTGAATATAGTACTGGAGGAAATATTTAAATCGCTAACCAAAAAATCCATTGTAGACATTTGCTTTGAAAACACAAAAGCTTCATTTGGTCATCAGCTGTTTACTTTTCCTCCTTGCTTAAAAATATTCTAGAGATTTTTGGCATCTTTGCCACACTTTCTTCCCGTGAGATTTATCTTCAGAGACAAAAATGGCATACGTATCATTAATAACAAGCTGTGCAGTACTATGCATTGAGCAAAATGGAACCTTATGGTCAAGTTATATTCAAGCACTGTCTTGCTTAAGATGGGTATTTATCTATCAAGTCTACAAACACTTTTTCTGTATATATAGATAGAATATTTCATTCATATATATATATATATATATATAGAGAGAGAGAGAGAGATTTTTCATATATTATATGAAAAATCTCTATTAAAATTAAGAACAGGTGATTGTGAGAGACCCAGTAATGGCCAGTAATTAGGTGAAATTCTTATTGAATTAGGTGAACTTCTTATTGGCTTTGCTCTAGAATTTCTGTTATCAGCTGGATGTTTAGCACTCAAACAAGTATAACTTTTCCTGACATGGAGACAAATGATTGGAAAACCATTATCTGTTTAAATTTGTGAGTACTGTTAAAATGCTAGTATTAAAGAATTAGCAGCAGTAGAAGAAGGAGATAACTCATGGGAATTCTGCTTTCAGCATTTTCCAAAGGCAGCCTTTCATTACAAAACAGAAATGAGATCGAGATTTCTCCTAAGGGAAAATCTTATGCAGTTCTGGAATACAGATTTGTATGTTTTCTTTCTTTCTTTGAAAATTATTTACTAAATATTACCCCTTTAGCTGTAAAAATAGGGTGAAAAAAGGCATAATTGCAGCAAGAAGACAGGGCAGGCCTGATTTGTTAGGTTTCCCATAAAAGGTAATCCAGTTTAGAAATCCAAGAAGGACATATAGTAACAGGTCAGTCCAACCCAGGTCATAAGGAAGTGAAGCGACAGAGAACAGAGGAAGTGAGTCAAAAGAAGAATCTGAATGAAGCAAGTAAGATTGAAAGAAGCAGACAAGAAGATAAAAGTGCCCTATAACCTGATGGTTGGGGAGAGTCTCAAGCTGTTACAGGCAGGTTTACAGGTTTAGCAATAGCAAATAAAGTGTGTAAAGGGCAGTGGCTTTATACAACTAGGTTAAAGAATTGTTGACCCTTGAGATATTTTTTGGATTCTACCTTTCATCATCTCTTTCTATAGGCCATGCTGACTAGGGCTGATGGAAGTTCAAGTCCAACAATATCTGGAGAACTAAATCTCAATCCTGTTAGTTTAAAAAAAATTGTTCACACACACACACACACACACACACAGGTTTCAGACCAAGATGCGACACAATGGCAGAAGGTGATTGCTCACTTCCAAGGCTGTTTGGCTTCATGAACAAAGTTTAGCATTTGTTGCACAGACCCAGCTGTTGTGCTTAGTGTACACAATCTTTTGTTTAATAACTAAAAGTTCTGAAAAGTTACAGTGAAATTGTGCCACAAATGTTTATACTTTCCCCTCATCAGTACGAGTGGGGGATGGAGAACGGCTCACATTTGTGTCTGCTACTCACTGCTGCTTGCTAGATTACTTCTAGCTATGATTGAGAGTGCAGTAGAACAGCTGGGCATGCACAACAAATGCTAAACTTTGTTCTCACAGTGAGGAGATCATAACTCAAGATGCAGCATTTGAGCATATGTGGAAATTGCTTGATTTGGCTGGTATGGCTGTTGAAGTTAGACCAAACACATCAAGGGAGTAGGATTTAGCAGGAGTGCACCTGCAGTTTATTTTATTTTATTCTTTTTTTAACTGTTGACATATGTGGATGAGCCTCCCCTGTTCCTTGGACATTGTTTCTTGCTGATTTAGTCTGTTATCTGCCAAACTCATGGGAAAGGAAGGAGGCAGTCAGGAAGCTACGATTCTTGACAGAAGAAGGAAAATACTCTCAATGTTAACACTTTTAAATTAGATCTCATTCTCTAACCATGTTGTTGTTGGTGTGGGCAAGCTCAGCTGGAAACTTGAATGAGAGTCCTGGAGCATTTTTGCTATCGGCATCTCAGTGCTGCTAGCTGACAGTAGCAGAAAGGTTCCCTTCCCCACTAATTTTATAGTCAATTAAAAAACTTCTCTCATGTTGTGGCCTTGGAGCCAACCACTAAAGTGCCTCAGGCACAATGTTCCTTTGTGTTTGTGCTGCTCTCAGCTTCCTTTACTGTGTTTTGATTACTTACTACTGTTAACAGCTGCTTTCCTACTTGCTGTGCTAGCTTTACTTAGGATGAAGGTTGTCCTTGCTTTCATCTGCTGAAATGGGTGAGGCCTTTAAGTAAGTACTAAATCCACAGGAACTCCCACCCCTTTGGAATGCAGAAGTGGTGCGAGAAAAACAGAGGTATACACATAAAGAATTTTCCCTGATCTGTGTAATGGGTTTAATTTGGTAGGATGAAGCAATTATATGGAGCTTTTTGCACTCCATCCAAATCATCTCACTTAAGAGGTAACTTTCATTGATGTGTTTTCGGTGAGGGACTAGCTCGATATTGTTGGATATAGTCTTTGTAATTTGACTAGTGTATAATATTAACTAAGTGGGGCTAAATGTAAGGTTGGTATATTCTACAACCTGGCTTTTATAATGAAGGTACCTGGCCTTTATAATGAAGGTGGATCTTAACACTACTAATGGAAAGACATGGTGCATATGTTTTCCCTTTTCCACATTAATTAGCTTTCTGTAGTAAGAAAGAGAGGCAGAAGAAGCAACAGATATGTCCAGGAAAGTTAAAAATGAAAAATTCTGACATCTGGATCTCTAACCCCATAAAATGTTGTGAATGATGCTGGAGGATGTCACAACAGAAGACTCATGTAGAAGCACCCCTATTTTCAGTTAAGAAACTATATCTAAATGAGAATTTTCACCAAGATGGAAGTACCTTACTTGAGCAGAGCTGTAAATTGTGTTTGTAAAACATGCCTTTGAGAGAACAGTTCTAGTAACTGAAATATATTCTGTCTTAAAATCATAATAACCTACATGTTGTCAGTTCATATCTCTCCTATAATAATAATTTCTGTTTTTTCCACAGAAAGCGACTATTGACGATACCCCTTTGTACTTTGCATATTGTAGTCATCATCTTTGCTTTGTGGCAGAGATACCAATTAATTGAAAAGACTGCAAAAATGATGGATGGTTTCTCTGGGCTTAAACTGGGTCCCTGTTGTAAAAGTCTTACACTTTCTTTGTAAAATCCCTATGTAAGTCACTTTGATTCACAATTTAAAAGTTATGCCACATACTCCTAGCAAGTTTGTCTTTTATTTTGAGTAGGCAAGATTAAGGTCTCAAAGTGGGGCAGAGTGTTTCTGTTCAGCTTAAGGAGCTAGCAATCAGCAAATTTGAGTTTGCCCAAAGGAACAGATTACTGTTGCAGAGGGGGCAGAATCAGAGGATGAGCCACCATCATACTAAAGTACCATTGTGCCGTGAAGGAAGGGAATACATGCATAGTTTTTCTAAACAAAATATCAGCATTATTGTTCTGGTGGATTTTAAATATTAGAGAAATTGATCTGAAGATTGAGTAATGACTATTTATGTGTCTTAGTATGTGTCTTTCCACACCTCACTTCAACTTAGCCCTCCCAAGTCTCTAACAGATGTTCATCCTTAAAGTCTTGGGTTCATTTCTATGTAGGTGTATTTTTTTTTAAGGATCCCATTCATTACTTTCAAACTACAGTGGATATTTTTCCTCTCTGTCTGCCATTTCCAACAGTGCTAGTTGGGGGACTGGGCCAAGGATAACATTGTGCGTGAATGGGGGCTCAGTATCCTTTATGGGGAACTAAGAGCTCTCTTCACTTATTTAAAAGCATGCTGTAATTTTTTCTTGCTGTTTTTCACATGATTCTGTTAAAAATGAAAACGAAGATGGTTATCTGAGCCATTAGAGAAGCATCTTCTCAGGTTCCTAAAATAGGTAACTGAATAGAGCTACAGTTTTGAGAAGGAGAAGAGTAAGCCCATGTTTATATATGCATGTTTCTCAGATAGAAATGTGCATATATGGAAACACATGGAATAATCTCTGTAGAATCCCACAATTTAATCATCATCACTTAGAAATGCTGGCTTCTTTGTATACATATTTGTAGCTTTTTCTAGACCAGGTGGTTATATTGTTTCCATGTTAGTTTCTTTGTTTTCTCATATGCAAAATGTTTTCCATTAACTACTTAGTTCTGAGAAAAAAAGTATTGTAACACAGTCTAATAGGAAAAACTGAACGTGCCTGCACAAAAGGCAATAATATTTAATTTTCCCTAGCTCTTACAATGGGTTAAATTAAAGAATTTTGTGCATTTCTGTTACTGTTTCAAGTATAGCTCAAACACACTTGTTCAAACAGCATTGTTTTCAAATGCCTCTTTAGCTCATATGCACATTTGCAAGAAACACTAAATTGGGTCCATGAAATTGACAAAAACAGCCAAGCTGTAGGGCCAAAAGATTAGGACCAAATAGGCTGTGTTTATCCATCTCTTGAGTATCTCACTGTTGTTTCCCTCTGTGAAATAACACATTTTTAAAGTCCTATACCCTACGGCATTAGATCCTGTCTGATCTTGGAAGCTAAGCATGGTCAGCTCACAAGGGGAGACTGTCAATGAAGACCAGGTGCTGTTGACTATATTTCAGAGGAAGGAACTGGCAAAACCACCTCTGAGTATTCCTTGCCTGAAAAAGCCCTATGAAATTCATGAAGTTACCATAAGCTGACAGGTAGCTTGAAGGTGTGCGCGTGCATGCACGCACTCATGCACACATCTGACATACTTTTATGGGAAGCACATAGTTTCTATTAAGTAACAATTTGGGCACATTTTGCCTGGGCTAGGCCCTGATACCAAAACATTTGTATTTTAAATTCAGATGGTTCAGAAAAGAAAGGAATATTGGTATTAAATATGCCTGCTTGGCTATGCATCACGGTAAGTGTGACACATACAAGGAGCAGAACAGCTGCAAAGTTTCCTGTGTTTACATGCTTTATGCTACAAAATGAGAAAGGTATTGCTGATAAGTATTTTTTTTAATAATTAGTTGATGTACAAATTATAAACATAGAAGCATGAAAGAGTTTTCTCATAGTAAGGTTCCTCTCCTGGTTCCTCTATTTTCTGTAGAGTAGCCTTTCTCAATCTTTTTATCCTGGGGGAACATTTGAAATAATTTTCAGGTCTTAGGGAATCCCTCTATAAAACTTATTATATCCATAGCTCAAAAAACACACAATTTCTCAAGGAACACCTGGCAAGTTCTCATAAAACCCTAGTGTTCCAGTGAATTATGGTTGAGAAACTATGTCATAGAGGGTACAATATGTTGCTTGGCATCCTAAGATGGAGCCCTAAACAACAAATTCTTTGTGTTTTTCAAAATCCATTTATTTCCTTTTTTAGCAGTTTTTTTTTTCTCTAATAGGAATAGAAGAATGAGACAATATGTTTCTCTATATGTGCCTTCAAGTCACTTTTCAACTTAGGGTGACCTTGCAATTTTCATGAGGTTTTTTTAACCTAGTCCATTTAATAGGTCCATTGAAATAATTTACTGGGCTTCACTTCATAATAATATTTTTGGTTATGTTGGTGCCTGCATGTAGTGTTGTGAAATCTTACCTAATGAATTGCTTGTCAATTTAGTTATTCTCTAAAAAGTAAAATTTATATAGAAAATGTTGAGAATTCAAAGAGTCTAGCATTATATCCTTTTCTTTTTCTTCTCCTTGAAGCCATGGAGGAAGGCAGAAGCAAACACCTTCTAAACAAATCTTGCCAAGAAAACCCCATGGTTGGTTCACCTTAGGTTCGTTGTAAGTTGGAAATCACTTGAAGGTATGCAGCAGCAACAACAGCCCACCCCACTACCTCTCCAAATGCCCCAACCTTCCAGAGCTGTTTTTGAGGATGTATACAGAAGCTGTAGGGAGAGATTGCCCCCTTCTCATTTCTGCAAACACAAGCAGGTCCATCACAGTATGAAAATAATCTTATTCCTCTCTGTCTGTATAAATATTTTTCCTATAATATTGTGGTATGTTTGGTAGCTCCATTGTCCATCTTAAGACAAATTCGGTTCCTGTAATTTATTTGATTCTTAGTTTCTTTGCTGGTCTGTCTCTAGGAAGAAGACTTAAGATTGTCTGTTGCACAATATATCCTTTTGTAGTTCAGGTACGGTACCTTTCTACGAAGGCATGGGCTCAGTGCCTCCAAATAATTTATTATGAACCACCATAACAATGAGCTGGTGATTGTTTGCTCTTTAAGCTCTTTGGATGCTATAGCACTGCTGTGAATGTCTTTAATAGAATGAATACAAGAGAAAAGGATAACATAATTTTTGTTGGAGGAAATTTACACCTAGCAAGGACAGGCTAGAAAGAAGGTAAATTTTATCCAGTGGGTCCTCAGTGTCTGCTGGGGATTGGTTCCAGGAAACCCTGTAGATACCAACATTTGTGATTGCTTTTTGGATTTTTTTTATAATATTTTTGGGCCATGGCTGTTTGAATCCGTGGATGCAGAATACAGAGGGCCAACTGTAGTAGGGAAATTAATTAATTTTTGCCCGTGTCTGTCCAGTACATAGCCACTTGCATTTTGACAGTATTTATAAATTACTGGCTTATAAATGGCAGTGACAGCAACATGAAATATGAAATAGGCCATATCTTTTAAATTGTGTCTGGAGATGCATGGTTCTTCAGTATTGCCATCTCCCAGTCCCTGTGTAAAGTACAGAGTGACAAATACTGTGATAAAAATTACATGAAGAGTATATTCTAAGATATAAAATAACATAAAACGTAATTTTTTTTAAAAAATGTGTAAGATACGTGTGTGTTCCATTTCAATTTTATAAGCACATTGTGCTGTTTTCCCCTAGTATATATTCTATTCATTGTTGTTGTGTACCTTCAAGTCATTTCTAGCTTATGGCAACATTAAGGTGAACCTATCACAGGATTTTCTTGGCAAAATTTGTTCAGAGGGAGTTAGCCTTCACCTCCCTCTGAGGCTGAGAGAGTATGACCAGGTCACCTAATGGATTTCCATGGAGTTTGAACTCAGGTCTCCAGAGTTATAGTCCAATGCTCAAATCACTGCAAAACACTGCCTCCCTATTTGCGTTTGCTTCTGTTTGATTTTTAAAAATGCAATAATAATTGACACTCTGTGCTTGCACAGAGATTGAAGAGTGTGGTAGGCAAGGATAAGATTTTACAAATCCTCCTGTTGGAAGAATTAAGATAATTACAAGAGTGCACACCTGATCTGTTTACTATTAGTCCTTGTGAGATAAAGCCTATCTGCATAGGATAGCAAAAAACCACTCAGAACAAATTATTTTTGGCAGCAGAAAGAAAGTCTGGTTGCAACATGTTGAATAAAATCAAACACAGAACTCTTAAAAAAAAATCTGATCATCTCAGAGGATGATGAAAAGAGGCATGATCTCAGCTGAGCCTGGAGAGGTGGTTGTCCTAGCAAGCCATTAGTTGTGCTAACTCCTTCCTGCCAGCTCATTATAGGATTCAAGTTTAATAGTTAGCCTTCATCTTGTATCAGATAAAATATATATTTTAATGGTGAAATATTTGGTGCTGGTTCATTAACTCTTATTGGTTTGTATGGGTGGCATTTGACCCAGTAACTTGTGTATTCAGTTTTGTAGTTTTATTGATGCCTGTCCTCTTACAGATTCCTTTTCATCTAGTTTTCTCAACTGTGCAAACATGCAGGGTTTTATTGAAAAGGTATTGTATGCACTTTGATTTCAGGCAGCTTTGGAAGCAAAGTGGTGTATTGAAACAGGATCAGAGTATAGTTGTATCTGCTTCTCTGAACTCAGATAACCTCCTGCCTATAAATACAAGTGATGATTCTACATTCTTTAGTCATTGGACTTAGCTGGCAAGAATGATACTCTTACTCCAGATAAAGTTTTAAATATATTTCCAATTGTTTGGATATTAAGGCCTTTCTAGACCATCATTTTTCTGTACAGTAAACACAAGTGTTTATTAAGTTGTTTCTTAAGACCAGCCCCCTTCCCTCAAGGAAGTGGTTCTGTTTTAGGGATATGTTGTGTTTTCCCTAGCATCATGACATATTTTATCACAAAGAAAATGAAATGTCGGCTGCTTGCTCCATACTGTTCCCGGTTTGCCCATATATTGTGATAGTATTGTGGATTGCATTGCCTCTAATATGAGCCATTTATGAATGAATGAATTTTTCCTTGTGGCCAATTCATATGTTCTGTGAACTCTTGAGAAATTTTGTATATTGTGTGTTAAGAAATTTGGGGAAGTCTAGGTGCTGCCTGCTTGCAGTATAGCCTCTCTATCTCTGTAAGGACAATTAAATGTTTAAAACCAGCAGGACTATCCCTATTCCCCCACTGCAGTTGTCTTCTTTGTGTACGTGCTTGTTCAGTTTAGTTCTTTGAAGGCTGTGCGTTCCTGAATCTAGACCTGGAATGCACATGTCATCCAGTTTTTAAAAACATCAAACGGAGCATGTATTGGTCACCATTATATCTTTTTAGAAAAAAATTGTCTGCTTCAGCTAAATGTTGGTGATGTAATGCAGAGAAAGCTTTCTTGCGGCACATGTTGGGGGCATGTTCAGTAATTCTTTTTTGGCTGAATGTGTTAAAATGTATTAATTTTGCATTAGAAGAATCTTTGACATCTTAGGAAGCTTATGTTCTTAAGTTATATTCTTGTGACTTGAAATTTAACTGAAGCTCAACATTGTTGGATCCTGCATGCTTTTATTGTCACAAAAAGACTTACCGGTATACTCTTAAGGTTGGAAAGATGAACATTTACTATTTATCATTTAATGGTCAGAAGATATTGCTATTTCTACTATGCGTAAATGTGTATTTTATAGATGTTAATATCAAGAAGAAGCATTTTTGAAAATGTGGTTAGCTTATATCCATACGTGTATGTCCACCTCCTATTCATATCCTGTGTACATCCCCTTCCCGTTTTTCCACTGCTTTTGGTTTTGTTCGTTCTAATCATGCTTTAAAAATCCGTTTAAAAATAAGTGTCAAGTGTAAATGCAGCTACATGCCCATTGTAAATCCTACCTTTCTGCATCCACCTCCTAACAAACCTAGTACGTCTTCCATTTAATGAAGTGATGGGTATAGCATATTGCACTGAGTCCACATTGGTGTGAGCAGTGTGCTTGGGGAAAAGAATATGTATGCACTTTCTTTTTGAAGAAAGCCCACACACAGCAAAGATTATAGGTGGCTTTTACTGAGGCCAAGGAGTGCAGGTGGATTTACAAATATAAAATGCTATAGACTGCATAAATACTTTAGCTTGATGGAGTGCTGCTCCTCATCCCAGTCTTCCACTTTCTTCATCTAAAGGCAGATTACAGCAGCTATTATCATATCACTTACATTGTCTCATTCGGCATAGAAGGCAATTCTATGTCTTCATGACTCTTCCAGTTTGAACTGCTATATAGCAGGATAGTGATTGTAAGTCTGCAACCGAAGGAAAGAAATCCTAACATTTTGCCTGTGTAAAGAAGTAAGAGACTATTTGATGACTCATACATAGACACATGGAGTGGAACTGCACATTCAGTGAATTGCACAGAGGTGTTTTTTCTTTTGTTGTTTGTTCAGTTTGTAAATAATTATATAACACAGCAGTATGAATTGGGAGAAGGCTCAAATGGAAGAGGAATTTCTTCTGCCACTACCTTCAGGCTGCTTTGCCACTGTATATTATGTTCTGGCAGTTTGATAGGAGTGGAACAGGGAAGAATTTTAGCATAAAAATGAACAGAAGGGAGTGAGTTAATAAACACGCACCTGTACACACACCGGTCTTCTGCTTGAAATTGCTGCCTGAGCAGCTTCATTGTATAAAATACTGTAAACACAGTTTTTTTAAATGAGATTGAGGGAGAGATATTTTTAAGCCCCGATCACACAGTATATGTTATGTACATACAAGTGAGCTATTCCTGGGCAAACTTTTACATGGACAAATGTAATGAGTGAATGAGCTCAGGATATGGCTGGCAGCTATGTTCTGCAGTCTGTTCCCAAAGAAAATGAGGAATTCTTCATATGGGTACAGTAGTCACTGTGTAAGCTACTCATAAAAGTGGGAAAAGGACCAAGCTGCAAAGATGCTTACTGTTCTCTGGAGTCAGTTAACAAAAGAGACCCAAATTTATAGCAGATGATAGTCTTTTTCCCTCTTGGGGCTTCCCTTCTATTTATGAGAAGGATTGTTTTTGCAAATAAGAAGTTCAAAGTTTGAGATAGAGGTTAAAGGGATCTTCCATGGATTCAAAGGTGAAAGATTAGAGAGCAGGACATCCTCCTCTTTCATAGCTTCCTGTTTTTCTTCATATACTACTGGGAATGGCTCATACATCTCCTCCGTTCTTGAACTTTATAACCTTTCTTGCCATTATTTTTGAAATCTGTGAAAATGCATGTAGTTTAATTAGAATATGTATGATGAGTTTTCATTGAGTGCAGTTTGGAGTTGCTGCTGCACAGGTTATATAAATCCCAATACGCACATGGAGTTAAGTGGTCCTGAAGTGCTAGGGAAAACTCTATAATGCAGAGTTTTTGTTGTTGATGATGATGATGCATGCCTTTCAACATTTTTAATTCTTTTCTCTGAAGATTAGCAGAACAGCCTGACAGAGGCCCTTTCCCAGACAGACGTGGATGATGCCAGAGCTATGACAGGGGCTGCAGCCTTGGCAGTGAAGGGTGGTGATCAGCTATGGAGCAGCCAAAGGAGGAAGTACCTGAGGTCAGGGAAGAGGAGGAGGAAGAGGAAGAGGCTGTGACAGCTGTAGGTGGAGCCTCAGACCCAAATGAAGGACCAGATAATTCAGCACCTTCTATCAGCTACACAGGTAAGGTTTGAGAGATAGAGCAACACATCATGCTCATTTTAAGAAGGTTTATATGTAAAACAGATTTTTTTTCATGTAATTTATCCACAGTAGGATGACATTATTCTTGCTCTTTGAAAGTGGAAAATCTGTCAGAATACAATCTATCCTTTATACTGATTCCCCACATTCATGTTTGTTATCTAGGCACCTCATCTTCCTTCAGTTTTGTCCTTGTTGCCAGTTATGATGTTATTTCTGTCCTACTTATTTCTGGCTCAGACTTTCAGAACACATCCCCCCTCATTCCTGATTGTTACTTCCCTGTTTCTTCAGTTGTGAATTCCTCTTTCTTCCAGTTGATATCTTAAAAGACTCAAAACTTGGTCTCTCCCTAAACTGCAAACCCCAGCATTCCATAGGCTGTTGAAAGTGGAATAATAGCACTATAATAGTGCAGTGTGGAAATGGCCTCAGTCTTGCAAGGCTTACAGTCCGTATTAAAAATGACATAGAGCAGCAGTGGAGGTGGCAGCAAATAATCCATGAATAATCAAGTCTGCAGAAGTGAGACTTCAAATGTGGAGGGCCAACTGTAATACTCTACATTATATGATTACAATTTAGTTAAAAATAGAGGAAGCAAAGACGAATAAGTTTTGTAAAAAACTGTAGCATAAGAATAGCCATACCATTCAGCTGCTACTATTGTTATCAGTGTAATATATTTTTACAATACACAATGTAGCTGTTGAAAGTAGAATAAGCTGATATAGGGTCAGCCTACAGGTTTGCATCATGCCTCTAGATAGTATACAGCCATAATATTATTTGGGTAATGCCTGCTCTGAAAATAAATATAGTATGGTGAGTTTAAACAGATAATTTTCTCTCTTAGTACAGTGATGTACAACATAAACTAGTAGAGCACATATCTGATGTGTTGGAAACTTGTTATAAAACAAGCTACACCTCACTTATTTTTGAATTTGTTTTGTAGCTCTTATTACCTAATTGCCCCCCTTTTTTAAAGTGATGAATGAAATTGTAAATCAATCAATCAATTCATTTTGTGTCATGTTAAGAAAACATATTTTTCACTATGTCTCCAGATATCTGTAAAGTTGGGTATGGTCAAATCTAATAATTCAAAGTGCTGGTATTTGCATCTCTCATTTACATTGTAAAGGCAAGAGGTACTAGGTTCAACTCATAGAACTGGTTCTGTTCAAGAAAAAAAATGTGATTCAGCCTGGTCATGGGATGAAAAGGAAAGAGGAAGGCACCCAGAGCAATTCTAATGCCTTTACAGTTGGCCCTCCATATCTGCAGATTTGGTGTAAATGGATTCAAGAAACCACAGTTTGAGAATATTTTTTTTAAGATTCTTCTTCTTCTTAACAAAAGAAGACTGAAGTGCAAATGCAATTCTCTCATATTGGGAGAAAGGCAGGATATAAATAAGTAAATAAGCAAATCTCTTTTTCACAACTTTGTTTAGATTTGTGGACTAGACAGGGGGAAAATCTTCTCCTATAACATCAGATATTGGTCATTTTCAGGCTTATGGCCTTATGTTTTGCCAGTGAGCTAAGACATAGAGGTGCTTGTGTTGAAATTTTTTAATAAACTATTCCTTGACAGCCAAGGCTACAAAATTGTCCATGGTTCTGTTTAAGAAAAAAAATGTGATTCAGCCTGGTCATGGGATGAAAAGGAAAGAGGAAGGCACCCAGAGCAATTCTAGTGCCTTTACAGTCAGCCCTCCATATCTGCGGATTTGGTGTCCATGGATTCAACAAACCACAGTTTGAGAATTTTTTTTTTAATTCTCAAAACAAATTTTGATTTTGCCATTTTATATAAGGGATGTCATGTTACTACACCATTGTACATAATGGAACTTAAACATCCATGAATTTCTGTATCCACTGGGAGTCTTGGAACCAAACCCTAGCAGATACCGAGGGCCTGCTGTACTGAAAAGAAACATTGCCTTGGTTGCAATGGCAAGAAATTCCTTTCTGAGCAGAAGTCCTCTTCACAACTAGATACTAAGGAGTGTTTCACTGCCAAAAGTTTTTGTGTTGTTCGGGAACTCTTAATGCAATAACTTTTCTGAACTCGGAAGGTAAAATTAATTCATCTTTTTTTTTTTCATTTTCTGTTCTGAGCATGAACAAAACTAGGAAATGCCATACATGCTAGAAACAATAGATTAGATAGCTCATTCTATTGTTGTTCTACTCAGGTATTCCAAGATGCATGGCAAAGCCTGTTTTGTTGTTGTGTGCCTTCAAGTTGTTACCAGCATAAGGTGATCCTACAGCAAACCTATCACAGGAGTTTCTTGACAAGATTTTTTTCAGAGCAGCTTTACCTTTGTCTTCCTCTGAGGCGGAGAGAGTGTAACTTGGCCAAGGTCACCCAGTGGATATCCATAGCTGAGGAGGGATTTGAACCCTGGTCTCCAGAGTCATGATGTTTCTTTCAAAACCCAGCAGTTTGTGAATTCAAGCCGTTTGGCTATGTCTGGGGAGTGTGAAAGACATGTGAGGAGGTTCTGCTGTAGCATTGCTATGTGTCTGACTGCCTAGCCTTGAAGAATAGCAGTGTAATGGCTTTATATTTTACTTCCCTGTTAGATCTGTCACAAAGCTCTTCTCCTTCTCTATCGGACCAACTTCAGATGGGCTGTGATGAGGCAACCTCGGGAAGTCTGAATGTAGAATGCAGGGTCTGTGGTGATAAGGCGTCAGGATTCCACTACGGAGTGCACGCATGTGAAGGTTGCAAGGTATGGACAAAATGCAACGTACAGACTGTGTACAAACTGAGGATTAGAAGAAGCAGACCATTGGTCTTCCGTGAGTAAACAGGAAAAGGAGATCAGAAACTTTTCTTCTTAAGTTAAAAATATAAGAAAGACGTTTGCTCTGGCAATCCAAAATAAAAGCCCCACATTGCAAATGAAGGGAATAAACAAGGTGCTATTTTCAGAGGACATAAAATAATGATATCTCCTTGAAATAAGAAAATACTAAGAGACTTAAAGTATTCAGATTGACATGTCTACCCCTCTGGAATTTGTCAGTAAGTATACATAGGGGATCTGTATAGCTGTGCATCTTCAGTATCCTTCTTTACTGTCAGTGTTCTCCAGTGCATCCTGGGTCTCTCTGGGAATGTAGAGATTAGTTATCTTTGGCTGACATATGCCACAGGGCACCTGTGACTATATTCTGCTCCAGATGGTTTGGCTGGCTGTAGCAATCATAACATTCCATCCCCCGCTCACAAATGCTGACAGAGTGGAGCTGCTCTCTGTCTCTGGTGCCAAAATTCTTCAAGGCCAAAAAACAAAAAAGGGGGCGGAGAGACAGCAAGGATGTTTAGAGGCTGGCATTTGTTTATTCCTGGCCCCCTGCTGGCCACTTACAATATTGTCAGTCTCTCTCGTCTTGTTTCCTATATAAATAAGGTGAAAACATTTGATTCCCTGCATTCCTGTATCCTTCTTTGTGTGTACATTTATCCCATGTGACAGATCTCTGTCTGTGGTCTTTTGTTTTGAAGCCCCAGTTCTTGTTGTTTAAAATGTTTTTGTGTCCCAAGGTTCAACCTGGCAGTTATCCTAGAAATTGTAAATGAAGTGCTGTTCTCAGAATTAACTTCTCTTTCAGTTTCTGTCCAACATCTGACTTACTGCTCTGCTCCCTCACCAACAGGGCTTCTTCCGTCGAACAATACGTATGAAGTTGGAGTATGAGAAATGTGAGCGGAACTGCAAGATTCAGAAAAAGAACCGAAACAAGTGCCAGTACTGCCGCTTTCAGAAATGCCTGTCCCTAGGCATGTCGCACAATGGTGAGGCCTCTTTGTCTCTGGATGGTGGGTAAATGGAAGGGGACAAAGGGAACAATGTGTTTATTCCAAGTAAAATATTTGGCAGTGATTAGAAACTTTTGGGGATGTATGGGTTGATGGGCTGTAAAGGACTTTCTCTAAAGCAAAGAGCAAGTATTATTTTATTTTAAGAATTTTTATACAGCTTTCTATTTAAAAGTTTATTGGCTGGTTTAGAGTAGCTAATAAAAGCCAGTAAAATTGCTGTTATCATTATAAAACAGTTTTCACCTGTAAAAGTCAGTGCTAAAAACTATCACAGCAGAGAATAAATATGCAATAGGGATCTCAGTAAGCCTGCAGTGTGCGTGTTTATCTAAAAGATAAGTAAACTTGCTCTTGGAAGGACTCTGTAGAGCTTTAACCCCTCCCAGGTTTATTTCCTGTAGTTTTATGGGATCAAATGACAACATAGTGGGATTTTTTGATGAGAATGGCATAAGAAGCAAGGTGGTAAACCCTTTCTGTACATTCCAGTACCAATCTGGATCTGGAGCCTTGAAAGTGCTTTTCATAAAAGAGTGGGGATAGTTGTGAATGTATGCTTTGAAATGTCTGCTAAGCATATGGTAAACTTGATCTTCAGACTGCAGTCATAAGTACATTCTTATTGTTGTGTGCCTTCAAGTCATTTCTGACCTATGATCAGAAATCTATCATGGGATTTTCTGGGGGCTGAGAGTGTGTGATGTGCCCAAGGTCACCCAATAGGTTTCCATGGCTTAGAGGGGAATTGAACCCCAGCCTCCAGAGCCATAGTCCAGTGCTCAAACCACTACAACATAGGGGACATAGGGGGATTTAATCTCAATAAACGTGCATAGTATTGCACAATAAATTCATTTATTCTACAATATTTATGGGGAGCTTTTTGGTTTCCTTTTCTTCTCAGCCTTTTCAAAATACTCGGTATATATAGAAAGGCCTTTAAGATACAGTTGGTTCTCCACTTTTGCAAGAGTTAGGGGAGAAGAACCCTTGCAAAAGTGGAAAAATCTCCTTCTAAGTCTAAGCAGATGCCAGCTACTGTTATGGCCAATCCAGCTCCTCAACTCCCCTTCTCCTCCTCCCCTGCTCCTCCCATCTCCTGTCCTCCCGTAGAACCTCTTCTGCCTTCTCTTACTTCACACTCTGCAATCCATTTCCCATTTTTTCTCTTGTCTCTTCATCCAATAGCCTTCTCTAACTGCAAGAGGGAGGAGCTACAAACTCACAAATAATCAAGTTAATGAAAAGGAAAGTGGAGAGCCCACTGTACATTAAAATAAACTCTCCATGGGTTACTTTTCCTTGCCATATCTGAAGATTATTTTGAGTCCACTGACAGTTTAATAATTAGTTTGGGAGCCAGTATGAGGTAGTGTCAGATTAAGGCTAAGGATAGCTTAAATCCCCATTCAGCGACTGAATTGATATCACAGTATGGTTTTGATCATAAAATGGAAGTGGACTGTGTATATTTCATTTTCTTCGCAGCTCAAAAAAGTTGCCTTTTTGGCCATGAAGCCTGGGGGATTTTGGGAGTTGTAGTCCCAGAAACTAACTCTGAAAGCTCTAGTTTTGCTGCTTGGAGGACAGGCAGAATATACAGGTTCCCCCAGTTACCTGACAGGTTAGGAACCAGAGCACTGTCAGAAAATGGAATTGGTTGAAAAGTGAAACACATGTATTGTACTGTAAGAAGCATGAAGGACTTACAGAAGCTCACCTGAGACGATTCCATGTGCGCTGCTTGCGGAGTCTCTCAGCTGGTTTGGCATCGTTTTCCTTTCTTAGCTCACTTTGCAGGCGGAGTGCACAGTCCCAAGCAAACCTCCATAGGCAAGAAGAACTGATGAAAGAGTGAAAGCCCATCAAATTAAAGGAAGTTGTCTTAATTTGGAAGTGTCAAACGAGCAAGTCATCAGATAAGTGGGCATCAAAAGGCAGGGGCTTTCTGTAAATGTAATGTTCTTCTTTAATTCCTGTTTTCCTTCTTCCATCTGTAATTGTATCTCATGAAAACTCTTTACTAAATATATAATTGGAAAGATAGGATGATACCGTTGCAAAAATTCCATTTTTAATCTTTCTAGTCAAAGGACTTTAACTTTGTCTCTGTTTTGTTGTGCTTCTTTAGCCATTCGTTTCGGGCGTATGCCAGAAGCTGAAAAAAGGAAGTTAGTGGCAGGACTGACAGCTACAGAGATCAGCTGCCAGAACCAGCAGCTGGCTGACCTGAAAGTCTTTTCCAAGCACATTTACAATGCCTACCTGAAGAATTTCAACATGACCAAAAAGAAAGCACGAGGCATCCTGACAGGGAAAGCTAGCAGCACCCCGGTGAGTATCTCAGGCCAAGAGGCCTAAAAATGAAGCCAAGTAAGTCATTTGTAGTTGACAAGATTCCAGGTTGTGTAGAGGCTGCTAAGATTAGCTTTTCTTATGTATTAAATTTCTTTCTTTCTCCATCCAAAGCAGTGAAATATACTTGAAAATTACTGCACAACCCAAATTTATTTCTATACTTAGAAGTGGTTTGTGAGAAATTCATAGCTTCGTATTGCCAACTTCCCCTACCAGCTTCCCCTACCAGTTGAATTGCTAGCACCCACTAAGGTAAACCCATTTAATCAATAGCATTTACATCCTTATTGACTTACCATTCAGCGGTTGATTCTGTGGTCTGTTGTAGGTGATACTAGCCATTGGATTTAGGTGAGATTCCAGAAACTGAAGGTTTATATGAGCTCAACAAGATTCCTTATTAGTTTCTCCATGTTGTCATGATGTGGAAGATAGAGTAATCTGAAGAACATGAGAAGTAAAAGCAGTTTGTGCTATGCCCTGGCCCTGGCACCTTGGCAGTTTTCCAAATTCCACTTCAGCACCATGTATCTACGGTAATGGTGCTCTGTATTCTGAAAAGTTTAAATGTACTTTTCAAACAGTCAGTCCCAGAGTGCCTAATTAGTAATTGAGTTAAATACAGTAGCAATGTAATAATTTCTAACATTATTGCTTTGGAATTTTGGATCATAGTTATTGGCGACAGTGTGAATTGGCTATATAGTAATATTATTCTAAGGCATTACTTTAAAGAACATGTCACACCTTATTCTGAATACAAAAAAGTGTTGCATAAAAGGTTGTTTGCTTTTTCTTCTAGACTTTCTTGTTTTTCAGTTTTGAGCCTGAGGGGTTGAGTAGGGGCTAGGGGAGGTATCTTGTTTGCCCCAGGTTTTCACATCTTTTCTGGTATTTCTGGATTTAGCAATGAATAAATGAATGAATAAAGTGTTTCACCATTTTGATGATTGGCAAGCACTCAGCACTTTCTATCTTTTGTAATGCCAAACAGCCTGAATCTGTTTGATAGAAATGAACTGTTTTTTTCTATTATTACTCCTCTGAATCCTATAAACATCAGGATATGCAGTGGCATTGCCCCCACTGACACTGTAGTTCTGACTTTCATCTTTACAATTAGTGATACATTTTGTTGTTGTTGTGTGCCTTCATTTCTGACTTATGGCGTAAGGCAAACTTGTCACAGGGTTTTCTGGGGGTGAAAGTGTATGACATGCAAAAGTCACCCAGTGGGTTTCCATGGCTGAATGGGGAATTGAACTCTGGTCTCCAGGGATATAGGACAATGCTCGAACCACTATACCATGCTGGCTTTTGGTGATACTGTTTTATTTGCTTAAGGCTAAAATGTAACAGATACCTTAAGCAGTACCACATGGTCCAACAGTCTTGTACTTCAGTAGTAAGTTTCATAGGGGCTGAGTCAAGGTGGACACTTTCCCCAGTGACTATAGTCCTAATGTGAGAAAGGTTCAAAGAAGTATCAAGTAACATGACAGTTTGGTGCAAATATAAGTAACTTGGATTGTGCCACATTTTCTGATTCATTTAGAAAAAACAGAAATCTGTGTGCAGATTGGTAGAACACTCATGTGAACTGCATGATCAAATATGCAGTTTACAAGGGATTTTGTAGCACCTTTGAGACTGAAAGGTTTACTTGAATGGTGGAGAGAGTTATTGGAATGGGAATTCCAATTGGGAATTATTTGTGGTTCCCAGTCAGCATCATACTACATTCCAATAACTCCCTCCACCATTTATATGGTTGTCTACTCACCTTGGCTTTAGGCAGCATCTTTCCTCTTGCCTTTGTCCCCCAATGACCATTGTTAAAACTGAACTTATCTCATGACCATATTCACAAGTATTGCATTTGTATTGCTGTTCACACATGCCACCAGCTCATTCATAGCTATAAAGGTCTGTTCCTAGGCACTTCACTTCATGTATCTGATGAAGTAGACTTAGGTCTATGAAAGCTTATGCTGCCTACTTCTTTCTTTCAGTCTCAAAGGTGCTACAAGATCCCTTTGCATGATCAAGTGTGAATGTTAGCAGATTTAACATCATAAATCCCTTTGTATGAAAACATCACTACTCCACAAATGATATCAATAGTGTGTGTTTGGGCTTAACTATACTTTTTGGGTGGTTAGGTGGCTTTAACAGAAAACAACTATATGATTAAATAGTGAAGAGTAGTCTTGTATTGCTTCTAAAATGGTGGAGGTCTCTCTTGAATTCCTAGAACTGTTGTAGCTGCAATTTTCATGGTTATGCATTGCTTGTGGCTTGATTTTTCACTACAGAATCCTAACTCTGTATATTCATTCATTGTAGCCTTTTGTGATACATGACATCGATACTCTGTGGCAAGCAGAAAAGGGACTGGTGTGGAAACAGCTAATAAATGGACTACCACCCTACAAAGAGATTGGTGTTCATGTTTTTTATCGCTGCCAGTGTACATCAGTAGAGACAGTGCGGGAACTTACAGAATTTGCCAAGAGCATCCCTGGCTTCATCAGCCTTTATCTTAATGATCAAGTGACTCTGCTGAAATACGGGGTGCATGAAGCCATCTTTGCCATGCTTGCCTCAATTATGAACAAGGATGGACTCTTAGTGGCCAATGGGAATGGCTTTGTGACTCGTGAATTTCTGCGCAGCTTGCGCAAGCCCTTCAGTGAAATCATGGAGCCCAAATTTGAGTTTGCTGTGAAGTTCAATGCGCTAGAGCTGGATGACAGTGACTTATCTCTGTTTGTAGCTGCCATCATCTTGTGTGGAGGTGAGACTGAGGAGTGAGGGAACTGGTGGGAGGGAAAGTTAGTTGCAAACAACGTTATAGATATTCTAAAAGCTTACTGATGGGAACAGGACCATGGTAACATAGGAGGGGTTGTTAAGTAAGCAGTGGGTTATTAAGTAAGCAATGCAGACATGAGGAAGAAGCTAACCAGAGGTATGTTTAATGATCAGATGATTTTGTATCTGTAATCTCATGTCCACATATCTGGAAATGAATCCTGTTGAGCATAGTAGAACTAACTCTAAAGTAAACATACATAGGATTGAACTATATATTCTCTCCCTCCCCTCCAGAACACCAGCTCAACGCTAAAACATATCCCTGTGCCCACCTTCCCAAGGATGATTTGGATTACTCTCCCTTTCCTCAGATGTCCAGACAACCACATCCATCTAAGTTGTCCACTTAGCGCTACATCCTTATTCCTTTCTTCAGCTTACCTGTAATAGCATCATTTTTAATCTTCTATGTAAATCCTCGGTTCTCTTCTACTGCTGCTCTGTGTCTCTCTGCTGTCCACTGCTCTCCTTACATCACGCAACCCGTTAACTGTTTGGATCTTTTTCTTCTGTACTTATTGGTCCTTTTCAGATCTCTGTATGTTTGAGAGAAGTTATTTGGTAGCAAGGATATGGAACTTTTTGTTCTCCAGATGCTTTGGTGTATAGCTTCTGCAGTCACTTCCCTTTTCCATTCTTGTTGGCACTTCAGGGAATTGATATAAAGTATCTGGACATCCAAAGGCTCCCAATCTTTAGGCATATGAGTTTCCATCTGTCTCTCCAGACTCTTTTTCTTTCACATGGTCAAACTTAATAGCATGTTCCCAAAAACACTGTCCCACCCCCATGTTTGTTGAAGTAATGAGAATGCAGTAATGGCCAGCAACTTTCGAGATAGAATCAGCTGTTCTGGAGGAGGATACGAACCATCTCCTTTCCCCATCCTGCCTGTGCTTTTCATGAGAATTTTATTAATCACTATAGGAACAGAATACTAGTCTAGATTAACCTCTGGGTAGTCTAGCAAGGATTTTTCTAATGTTCTTATTTATATTCTCTTTTACAACCAGGCAGTCCCCCATCTTGGCTCAAAGGCTTCAGGCATTAGCTCAGAAATACCTATACATGGTGGCCATTTCCAAATGTGTCTGGTACTTGTGTATTTCCTTACAGTCCTCTTGACTTTTGTACCTATCATGTTATACAGTAAGTTTACTCCTCTTGCCCACCAGGCTCCACTGCAAAGGCCTTCCTGCCCTGCTTTTTATTGTTAGGAGGGAAAAATGTGGGTGTTATCCAGCACTAGTCACACAACTGTTAACTGTGTTTATCACCTTCTTGAGAAGAAGATTGAATGTTTTGGATGCACTTGATGCCCCAGACCTGCAGAACTGGTTTTAATGGAGACTACAGTAGGACAAAGAGCACATTTTTAACAGGTAGTGACATCAAATCAGTGGCCTCATTTCTTGGAATGTGTCATCTGTCTGCATCCTCAGATAGAGCTGAAAGCAGAACATGTTTCAAATAACTGCATTCAGTTTTTCTGCAGCTAAGACTCTGAAGCTGTCCATGACTATGATCTGGCTGAGCCCTAATACCCTACGTTTTAGCTGAAGTCACATATACATCTTCAAGGACCTTGCTAACTACCCCCCCTGCCATTTAAGACAGACTGTTGTAAAATCAGTTTAAAACATAACAGAAATATTCAAAATGATGAAAAGCAACATGGATCACACCATTTCATTCTATTTAATTCTATGTCAGTGAGCCAGAAGTTAAGAAAACAAGTGTCAAAAACAGCAGGAAAGGATCTGTTCATATCTTCTAAGACACAGAGTTTGTAAATTGGAGCTACTTGTAAAAGGTTGTCATTCTTGCTTGCCAGCTAACCTTGCTTCCTGATGGGCACTGAGAACAGAGTTGAATGTTCTGGCAGGTTCATGTGAGCCTGGATGGGCTTGTGCATAACTTTTTCTCAGGCTGTTGAGGGTTTCAAAGATCAATAACAGCACTTTGAATTGGGCCCAGAAATGAGTAGCCAGCCATTCTAGCTGATGCTGATGCAGAATCAGTGTGATGTGGCTTGATTATTAACAGGGTTAAACATTTATGCAGAATGCAGTATCCTGAATGTTAAGGTCATTGTATTCTATATAAATGCCAGCTTCCAAACCAGTTTCAAAGAAAGCCCCACAAAGAATAGATGACTGTAGTCCAGATGTGAGGTTATCAGCAGTATGAGACACAGAAGCCAAACTATCCCTGCACCAAAAAAGAATGCAGTTGGCATCCCAGTCAAAGCTGGTGATAGGCAGCCCTTCTTATAGTAGTGACTTGAGCCTCTATGGACAGCAGTGCATCTCTGAGCATCCCAAAATATATACCCATTTCTTCAGAGGTGCCAACCTTGACAGTTCCACCAGAGACTGATTATGGAAAATGATGACGCATCAGAAGAAGGAATTGTATTATAAGGGGCCTCTATCACACCTTTTATAATAGAACAGAAAAATGGAAAAGATGAAATATGTCCTAATGAGCATTCCTTTGAAAGAATGAATATAATGAGTGGCAACTATTAATGTGTTTTAGATAGAAAATGTCCAGTCACTGTTAATATGAAAAGTCAGGGAAGCTAAGATGCAATTGTGAAGCACCCAGAAGTGCTTTGAGTGTTCCATATGAAATCAGCATTTCTCTTTAAATCTTACAAAGCTCCAGCTTCTTGGGTTGATATACAACTGGCAGCATCAAGAGACCAAGACTTCTTACTATATAACTTTTTCTTTTGCACTGTGTTGCTTCAAACTGTAAGTGTATATGTTTAGGAGATGGGGTGTTCATACTGATTAACCTCCCTTCATGAAGAAGGCTCTCTGAAGCCCCAAAAATGCAACACTGAGGAGCAGACAAGGTTTCTTAGTATTCTCAGAAGAAAAACTAGTGCTCCAAAAGGCAAATCTTCAGTAAATAATTTTGTCTTTCTCTCAATTTCTTTTAGACCGTCCTGGTTTGATGAATGTCAAACAGGTAGAAGAGATACAAGACAATATCCTTCAAGCCCTTGAGTTCCACCTGCAGGCCAATCACCCTGATACTCAATACCTCTTCCCTAAGCTGCTGCAGAAAATGGCTGATTTGCGCCAGTTAGTGACTGAGCATGCCCAGCTGGTGCAGAAGATCAAAAAGACAGAGACAGAGACTTCTTTGCATCCTCTTTTGCAGGAAATCTACAAAGACATGTACTGAGTAGCCTGCGGTCATGAGATAGGTTAAAGCCATGGAATACAGCAAAATGCTTTGTACATTAGCAAAGAAATCGCCTGTGTCTTATGTCTCTTCTACTGGAGTTGCTTTTCTGTATAATTGCTGTGTAACCGTGCACAGGGATATACAGCAAAAGACTTGGCATCTACCATACAGTGGTAGGTCAGGGCTTCCGTTAACATACACTAAGTGAAACTTTAAGGCACATCATAAGCTAAGAATCTGTTTTTACACTTCAGCTGTTACACTGTTACAAAGCAGCTGAGGATGCGTTTACACACACGTCACAAATACTTTGGGACTATGGGTTGGATTGTTCTGTTTATTCACACAGACTGTATTCAAAAAATTAAAGCAAACAGTAGCTTGTCTGGCATGTACAGGAACAGCACTTATACCTTAGATCTGTTGTATATTTTTTTTGTTGTACTTTGGACTCTAGCTTGGCCCTCAGCTGTAAATTCTAGGACATTACAAAGAGGATATGTGTGTTTATGTCTATTTAAATTTCCCAAAGAAACCTCAAAGTATTTGATGAAGGGTACGAACAGTCCTTGTAGAGACTCTTTGAACGGAAAAGTCTTGGCCTTTTCCCTCAGTGCACAAAAACCATATGTTTTCTGCACAAAAGGCCATACCTCCTATTCTCAATGTTCATTTCTTTTTTCTCCTCTTTGTGGTGGACTATAGTGCAGTTTGTCAAAGCTCTTTATAGACATGTATAGGGCTTCCTTACTGAAAAAAAGAAGGGTTTTTTTTTTTTCTGTTCCTTACACTGCACTCCAGTACTTGCCAAATAATAGAGATGAGCCTGAAAGAGTCACCATAGCATTTTGCTCTTGGGTGATATAGTAGCTGCCAAAAATCCATTTGCTTTCTTCATTTGATCAAAAGGGGATATGAAACTCCATGGAATTTGGGGGAAGGGGGGTGTTTGGCTGTAAGCACTTGATGGTCTACTTTTCTGGGAGAATATAATATTAATGCCATTCTTAAAAGGGCAGCACTCAGATCTATGAGATGGGGATGATTTGAGGATGTTAGAGAAGATAGTAATGATTGCACATCTTCACCTTTACCTGGTCTTCCAGAACTGCTGGAGACATCTGAAAGGGTATTTCTGATATGTGAATTGTATCTGTGCCTTTCCTACAAAGAAATACAGCATGATATGTGCTGTGTTTGTCCACTGTTTTCACCACCTTTGTCATTAGTGTTAGTAGAAACCACTGCATAAGCATAGAGCAGTTTAGCATTTCCTCTCTAGGTATCCACAATCATTTGTTTTAGATTTTGCAGGGGCTTAGAGCAGGCCCCAATACCCCAGTCCACAGGGATCTCACCAGATACCTTTTGCCACTTTCAACCTAGTTATCACAGTAGCTCTCCAGCTGCAGGGAGGTTATTTTGTCATGGGAATGTGCAACCCATGAGAAGCTATTCTGGGAAGCCATGGCTGATGCACTGTGTGACCTGTCAGATTTTTTTCTGTGGCTTCTAATACAGTCTCAGCATCAGTGATACCAGATTAGATCACCATGATGCTAGATAGAGAATGGCCTCAGAACCTTAGCACTGAGGTTTCAGCACTTTTTTTTTTTTTTGGTTACATGGTCTTAGCCAAGCTTATTTGTTTCAGTATATTTTCAAATGGATTGCATGCTGGGGGTTGGGATTTGAATGATTGCTAAAAGAATCATGAAATAGCAAATGGAATTTCATACTTCCACTACTGTGCATTGATAGATGATCAGGTGATAGAAACTTTGTTTGAATTTACCAGTTGTCCCAACCATTTCAGCTCAAATCATGTACTTATTTTTCTGGACTCCCCACCAGCAGTTTTAACATTTTGTCTTCCTGGCTCGAATTAGGGAAAGAGCTTTCAGTATTCCAAAAGAATGTACATTTTAATGTTTTACTTCTTTCAGAGTACAACTAATGTTTCTCAAAAGAGAGCATAGTTCTGTGACAGAGCAAATGCTTTGCATATGAAAGGATCCAGGTTCAATCTCTGGTTAAAAGCATACTATAGCAGACTATATGGAGTTCTTATCCCAGAGACTTCAGCAGTCTACTGCCAGTTAGATGAAGCAGTGCTGGTCTAGATAGACAAGGGGCATGACATGGTATTGGGCAAGTTCCCATGCTGCCTGTTGCATCATATAACTTTAATTAGGATTTTCCTTGACTATATGAGGAAAAGAGGAATAATAGTTCTTACACTAGTCTTTGGGCTCTTTCACACTACAAAATGGTGGCACTATGATTCCCCTTTAACAGCCATGACAAAATCCTATGGAATCCTGAGGTATGCATTGCTCATCCAGAAAGCTGTAGTGTGTCAATAAACTACAAAGCCTAGGATTCCATAGGATGTTGCCAAGACAATTAGAGTGAAATTATAGAACTACAACTGTGTAATATGAAAGGAGACCCTCTTTTTCTGTGGAAGTAGCTGTCCTGTCCATGTAAACCACCTGTCTGTGGGAGCTTGATGTGTAGCAAGGGAATCAGTCCCTTGTTTCTCAGACTTTGATTGTAACCTGCCTAATTTTCCACCAGATCTTTTTCAAGCAGTTCAAGAGTCTGGCATATCTGCTGGCTCATTCCTGTTACAGTCCAAACTCTATACTTTATATTTTTGCAACTAATCTGGTCGGTGGTCCCAGACAGTGATGCAGAAGAGTGAGTCTTTTGATGCAAGCTTACCTAGTCTGGACAAATAACAAGAAAAGCAAGCCCTATTTGTACAGTTGCACAAGAAAGAATTAGCCATGTGAAAATCATCATATGTGGTGGTTACCCTGACTCTGAGACATGTGTAACCAGGGTGCAGCATAGAACCTAGTTTAAAGAGCCTATGCACCCAGAATGTTGTGCCCAGCAGGAAAGAGCTGGGGCCCATTCTTCCTATAAAATAAAATGTTAGTAACAGCCATTGTAACCCCTACTGTGACCCACCTCAAAGTCCTGACCCACTTGTTGAATACCACTGCCCTACAGTGTTGCAGTAGCTAACTCAACTCCTTCTTTTACATTGATTAAGTGAAGAAAATTCTCAAAAGATTTTATAAGCACTCTTTATCTGTGGTGTTCTGGATCTTACCTACACCAAATACAAAATAAAAGCCTACTGTGTTCAGAATTTAGCTGTTTCTCCTTGATGTAATACCTTTGCAATCCCTTGAGATCATTGTTGGTAGGGAAGTTGAGAAATACGTTGAGTGTCCTACCAATTCCATTCTCAGGGACCACCAGGGCTTTGGCAGCAAATCCATTACAAAGAGTCTTTCCTAGACACTCCATAGTCCTTAATGGAATCTTTGGTAGTCATTGATGACAGAATAGTTCCAATCACTACCTACACATGATAGTTACATTGTGTAATTGGCTGGAACGCTGTTGCTAGTGAAGAGAAAGCAAATTGTTTAATCTTTGCACTCTTCTTCCAGCTCTGCACTGAATTACCTGCTGGTACTTGACTTTGCTGTGCCTCTGTTTCCAGATTGGAATGATCCACCTCTACCTCACAGGAATGATGTGAGGCTGGTGGAATGTGTCTTAGTAAAGCAGTTTGGAGGATTTATGTAGCAGGAGCCAGAGATGGGCAAATCACTGAAAAGGTTTGTTTTGTTTTAAAGCTTTTCAAAAGCTTTGGGCCTGCTTCATCACCCAGTATCTTTTGAAGGTCTGTTCACCTAATACCCTGCTTTCCCTCAGGAGTTGTTGGACATGTATTTTCAGTGCTTGAGAAGTATGTACTCTCTCTTTTGGGGAAGGGGGTGAATGAGATATTGTAGCAATCCTCAAATTGAAATGTATATTTTTGCTAGAAGTTCAAACTCCAGGTGTTTGTAATAATATAAATAGTGACTGACAGCTTTATATAAATTGAGAATAAATATTTAAGAAACTATTACAATGTAGCATTTCTTTTACCCATTTCCAGCTCTCTTTAGGACTTCTTTTAGTTATCCGTTGTAAAATCCTCAGAGAGTGTAAAATAATTCCTTGTTAGGACCATCCAAATTTTTAATGCATTTTTTGGATTATATTGTGTTTTTAGTCTGGATAGTTATTTTATTTTATTTTTTGGACAGTGCAAAAAAGTATTTCTTGGTGGAAGCATTGATCGGGGCTCTTATTTCCAATAAGTCCCCGTGTGTACAGTGAGCTGCTAAAGCACAATTGTTAAAGAGACTTGCTTCCAATCTTGTCTGTGCCATTTGGTGTTCTCAGAGAGCCCAATCACTCCCAGCCTTAACTACCTTCTTCCTTTCCCAGAACAACCTTCCCAGGGTAGTTGTGACAGACAAGCTGTAGTTTTCCAACTGTTGGTGAACTCCTGTCCTTCCTCACTACTGGCTATGCTGGCTCAGGTTGATGGGAACTGAAATCCCACAAAATTTTAATGCTGCAAAGTAGCCACCCTTTTTGTCTGGTAAGGCTCACTATACGATGATATATGTGAAAACACTCTGAATGTAGAAGTGCTATGCGGTGTTAAATATTAGGACAAACAAAAGATTTGAACTGGAACATTTTCATTCACATTCTTGGCCACAACATAAGACCAGCCTGAAAATTTTAAAATAGCAAGATGGTAAGTGCATGATTTAGTTCCATTGTAGCATTTTCAATACAATGCTTATCAACTTTGATGATGATGACGACGACAATGACAACAACAACAACAGAATAATTAATTGCTTACAGGCGGAGCATTTGGCAACTTCAAAGAAGGTCAACAGAACTGATAGTCCTGCAACACATTCCTAAAAGGAGCAGCCACATCCTCAGTTTTCTCCTACTTTGGCAAAAAGTTATCTGCATCCAGATTCAACTATTACTCCTCAGCTGTATCTCTATTTCAGTGTTTCTCAAGGAACATTCTTCCCTTTTTAATTAAATCCCTGATTACCCAACCAAGTTGTTGAGAGAAAACCATAGAAATAGGCATAATTTATGTCAATCAAGACAGCCAAGCATTTGGCCACACTTAATTCTCTCATACAATCAAGATACTTGATTGTATACTGGCTGCTTCTAGAACACTGCAAATTTTATACATTACTGCAGAAATACATACTAATACCTCTGTTTATAGTGGAATTTAGGTAGACCAGCTTTCACAATATTTCCAATATTCCAACTTCGACAATATTGAAATTTTAATTAATCCACAGTAAACGAATCTATTCTACATGCTTCCAGTGTCTTTCAAAAGTTAACTAGAAAAATGCTTCCAAGTACCATTCCGGGCGGAGCCATACTAGGATGCTTCCAGACAAGGCTTTCATTACACAATCACCCTACTACTTTCACAGAATTTGATAGGGGCAAAGGAAATGTCTACTTTTAACACTCCTATGCTTTTCTATGTCTTCCTTCCCCCCTCCCCACAAACATAAAAAAAATGGAGGGTACTATCTGGAAACATCTGGTGCCTGTTACAGCAAAACCAGAAAAGCATGTTGTGTCACCTACAAAGCTAACAGATTTGTTACAGTATAAGATTTGTAGAATGGGTCAACTTTGCCAGAGGAGTTTTAGTGAGTTGGGTGAACACAAGTTGTGGGGGCAGGGAAGGGAGAGAAAAATCCCGTGTAAACAGTAGGGCTACAAGGCCATAAAATGAAAGGAGTTTAGTCTAAGACATTCCTAGGCAAAGCTCAAACAAACACAAGATAAACGTGATAACCATTCACAAAGCCAAAAAAGAACAAAGTTAGGGAAACTCTTATCTTCAATTACCACTGCTGTGATAACAACAGAGTCCTGTGGACTAACAACTTTATAATGGCATAAGCTATGCTTTCTTGAACACCACCCATGTCATCATGATGCTTTTCCTGTACATTTTACTTTTTGCATTTTAAAAATGTAATAGACATTGAGGTTGGTTGTAATCTATGGCAGCTGAAAGCATAATCACTTGTTAGTGTTTTATATGTCACAGAGCTCTTTGTTTTAATTCCGGAACTGTGTTTTGGACTGCTCCACCATCTCAAATTTTGTAATGCCTAACCTGATGAGCAGTTCTGAACTCAAAAGCTTGCTTCTTCAGTGACGTGTTAATGTCCCTAAGAAAGGTATTACCCACCTTTGCTTTTTTGTTTTTATTCACAGAGCACATGGATTTATTTTTTTTTTAAGAGTTGCTTGGTCGTCTTGTTTTGACTGCTCAAATGTCTTGGCTCTCTTTGAAGTGGAGAGATCTCTGTTGTTGCTTCCCTATTCTTCCACTTAACTAATTTTGCAGCCACTCTCAAGGAAATTGTGCATTTTGCCTAGGAATAGAGATTATTCTAACAGCCAGATTTCATATTTTGAAAAGATGGAGGTTGTGGGCGAGGGCTCTTCACAATTGTCCTTTGGGGAGTGAAACTGTCACAGTTCTTGGTAGAGCCTAATCTGAATGTCCTCATACTAAGGAATGTAATCAGATACAAATTCCATGGCTTACATCAGCAATTCCCATCCTTTTTTGCTTTGTTCAGTATTTTCCCTAATGAAGTGTTCTGCAGAACTTGAAAGTTTGAACACTATGTTGCAACATTTAAATTGGCCTAATAAAAGACACTTGAGAGAACCAGCGTGGTGCAATGTACTAAGGCCATTTCCACACTAGACTGTTATAGCACTATTATTCCACTTTCAACAGCCTATGGAATCCTGGGGTTTGCAGTTTAGGGAGGGGCCTTTGTAAACCCCAGGATTCCATAGGATGCTGAAAGTGGAATAATAGCACTTTAAGTCTCATGTGGAAATTACCTAAGTGTTGAACTAGGACTCTGGGAGAACGGTTTGAATCCCTACTCAACCATGAAAATTGACTGAGTGACCTTGGGCAAGTCACACTGTCTCAGCCTCAAACACAGGCAAACCCCCAATGAACAACTCTTGCCTAGAAAACCTTGTGATAGTCCTGCATTAGGGTAACCATAACTCGACAACAAGTTGAACGCACACAACAGCAACAACAATTAAACGTATTGCCTTAGTGGGGATTTTGAACTTCAGTTTTTAATAGAATATCTCACTGAATTAAGACTGTAACAGTAAACAGATACAGTGCAGTCCTACCTACTCAGAAGTAAACCCCATTTAGTTCAGTGGGATTTAATCTCGGGCAATTGTGCATAAGATTGCAGCTTTAAAATGGGACTTAATCTCAGGGATATGAGCGTAGGATTGCAGCCTTACAAAACATACAAAATCATAGACTTTACAGTTTTCCAGGGGATGGGATTGTAATACCATAGGGCAGGGCTTTCCAAATGGTGTGCCGCAACATGTTAGTGTGTCACCTAAAGTGTGTAGGTGTGTCGCCTACAATCTTGGAAATGTATGTTATTATTTATAAATCATATATTTTTAAAAATATATGGAAGGTTTTCATGAGATATGTTGTGTCCCCGTACATTTTGTTATTACAATTTATGTATGTGTCTGTGTCACTTATAAGGGGTTAGTTTAACCTCCGGTTTGCTAGTAAAACTGAATTACTGTGTCGTGAAATGATGCATGTCTAAGAAGTGCATCACCAACATTGAAAGTTTGGAAAGCTCTGCCATAGGGGTATCTCAGTAGTCTCCCACTGTGTTCTGTCTTTGAAATTCACTTTTAGGATTATCATTTTAAGATCTGCAAAAGAACACACATGTACATAGGTCAAACTGGACAGTTTTTGTTTAAGAGCATAAATGAACACAAATTTGATATTAAGAACACAGAACAAGTCTGAACGAGAACATTTTAATCTTCCTAGTCTTTCATTTACTAGAATTTCTGCTTATTTGGAAGGCTGGCTTAGCAATATGAAATTGACTAATTTGTAGTATCATTGTTACTACCATTCCATAGCCCAGTATATCGAGATTTAAAAAAAAACAAAACCCTGCCAGTTTAAGAAAAGAGTTAAGGTTATCATGTGAGCTTAAGCTAGCCAGCTGCACAGATTTACTTCAGCTGACAAACTCCCTTTCATACCCTCTCTTTCAGGAAATTACATGTTGTTTATTTTTTATTTCAATTGCATATACAAATAGGAGAGGGGTAGCCCTATTAGCCCACAGTTATCAGAAATGACAAAGATCTGTGGCACTTTTAAAGAGTACCTTTGACATGCAAACATTCATGTTAGTGGTGGGAATCATGAAACCTCCCAGAATTGCTGAACTACAACTCCTAGCATTGTCAACATAGCCTACGGTGAGGAAAAGTGTCAAGATATATACAGAAATGCCTACAGAAACAGGTCCTTCATAAACATATTCAAGAGTCTGGAAATACTCAGGGTACTTACATAGACAGAAAGGGTAAAGCAGCTATTAGCTTCACGTGTAGTGCCTGATTCCCACTCCCTGGTTTATGTCATAAATAAAAAAACAGTCATTAAGACGCACAGACTCTTTGTTGCTGTTTGTTGTGGTGATTGAGATGCAGATCCCAACTGTGACAAAATGGTTACTATCTTTGTAGGATATATTGAAGATTGTCTTTCATATTATAAAGAGACTTGACTTACCTAGTTCTAACCTGGGAGTTTGTTGTCCCCTCTTGAGGCTTTGCAATCTTGTGCTCAAAAAAGAGTGGGTGCAGCCAGTTTTAAGGCCTAAGCCAGCACGTGAGGGCTTTAGGCCCTTTAAGAGTAATCATTCTAAACAAACAAACAAACAAACAAACCATGGCCAATAGAAAAAAGCCCTAAATTATAATGGAAATTGTGGTATGACACATGAATGAATAAGACAGCCTTGCCCCTCATCTCCTTTAAAGACTGGTTTATTTTAGCATGAAGTTTTTGTGAATTTCAGTACCTTCTTCAGGGGCATTTCTGGTGTATGATATTCCAGTCCCTTGGCAGTGACATGAATAGAGATAACACTGGCAGACTACATTAGTGAGTTAATTAATATATATGGGCTCTCATCCAAGTTCCACATATAGCAAAAGAATTCTCCTCAGAAAAATTCCTCACATTGAGGGAACTAACTTTTCAATAGGCAGAATGTATTGTTTACACTACAAGGCTAAGGCCAGCTGTTTCACAGACCTGTATCATCTTATATGACCCTTTGAAGGTTTGTAATCAATATCACACTTTACATCTTTCTCTATCCCATTACACTCTGACTCCCACAAGTAGGCAACTATGCTTAAAATTCCAATGGCCTGAATGTTGTACTTCATCCGAGGAAGCAGATTGAAATCCACAAAAATTAATGTTAAAGTAAAAGAGTTTGTCTTAAAGCTGCCACTAGACACTTTCCATATATCCTCTGATACTGAAATAAACACAGCTACCACTTTGAAAACTGCAACTGGATTCAAGCTACAGGTACATAATCCATAGATGTAGGAGTGGAGGAATCAGAGTGAAATGTGAAACACCAAGAAACAATTGGGACACTAGTCATAAACCTTCAAAGGAATTGTTTCCAACAGAAGTCATTCAACAACTAGTAACTTGGCAGGCCTGCTACCCAATCTCTTTGAAATCAGTTAATTATAACAGAGCCTCAAAACCTCTTTCCCCCTTTCCTTCTTCCCCTTCTTTTTACACCAAAATAATATTATATAATAATATTTATTTATTTGTATCCCACCTCTCCACATGGATCGAGGCGGCAAACAACATGAAATACATTATACACACTAAGCTGGTTGTTACTTGAAAATGTACTGCAGATGCTGTTCAAAGTGAGTCTGTCAGCATGTTAGGCCCAAGCCCAGGCCCAGGCCGACTCCTCCCCAGGGGAATGCCGGGGAGGGCACGAATCCCACAACAACCTGTGATTCTATGCTCCTTTCCCCAGAAGTAAGCCCTTGCGGACCGAACTCTCTCCTGTGGCATTCTTTCTCTGGTGTGTTTAAGATTCAGCCTTACTGCTGAGTAATTCACTTCTAAGTCAACATATTTTAGAACTGTTTTGCATTTTTAAAATTTAAGTATGATACTTATTGGCTTCACCTTACATGTTTGTGCTGTTAGTGTTGCAACAAGGAAGAGTTCAAACTTCTCCCCCCTCCCGCGCCAGCAAATAAAAAACCTTATTTTAACTTTTAAAACAGAATTTATTATTCTGCCGAACCAAAGGTGGGAATAAAGGCTACACTTACACATGCCCACCTTCTTTCAGTAGGTCTTGTTTATTAATATCTTGTGTGATAGACTTATGTCCCTTGCTTTCTCTCAACCTGCCCTACCTCACAGGGCTGTTGGGAGACTAAAGGAGAGCCACATGGTCTCCTTTTAGAAAGGTCAGGACATGGGCAGAACTTTGGGGGAGACGGGCCTACAGAATTGCGCGGGAAGACTCTTTACGCAACAGGTCCAAAGCCAAGCAAGAGCTGCTCTCTTCCTGCCCACTCATCTCCCACCCGCCCCTTATTGACTATCCAGTTCTCCCGAGGAGAGGATGGGAGGCGAGTCCTGTTCAAATTCAAGCCACTCCATTCGCTAGCCTAATGGGTAGCCGGGTGTGTCCGTCTTCCCCTCTCCAATGGGCTCTCCGGCCCTAAACCACTCCCCTGCTATAACTATTTCTGGAGGGTGGGACGGCGAAGCACACTGGAGAGGTGTAGTGTTTTGCGCCTGCCTGGCTGGGAGATGGAGCCCTGGTGGTCCGTAGGAGGGGGCTCCTCCCGCCAGGGCAGCAAAGGGCCCGGATCCAGCAGAATCCCGTGCAGGTGAGGCATTTCTCCGAGGGCGGAAAGGCCGGCGGGGAGGAAAGGAAGGGAGCCGCTTCTACGCGCGCCGATCGCTCGGGAGGGGCTTTCGCCTCCGGCCACGTGCGCCGAGCTGGTCGTCAGACTTGGGCACGGAAAATCCCCGCGGACTGGCTGGCTGGTTCGTGTGAAGAGGCTGATTGAGGGGCCGCGTGTGTGGGGCAGAAGCCTAGGAAAGTGATTCAGCAGCGGAGTCGTTTTGCCCTCTGGCAGCTGAGCGCCTCCTTCCCCGCGCTGGACAAACTTTGGTGACCTCGCGGTCGCTGACATCACATCCCGCCGAGCTCTGCTGCGTGTGTGTTGTTGTTCCGTAGCGTTCAAACGGCACGGCTACAGCTACTCCGAATTCTCTGAGTCTCAAGCCAGTCGGGCACTGGGCTGTTCTGGTGCTGTTTTTCCACTTTCAACATCCTATGGAATCCCGGGGTTTGCAGTTTAGGGAGGGGCCGTAACATCCGTAGGATGTTGAAAGTGGAAAAATGGCACTAGAACAGCCTAGTGCCCAAGTGGCCTCAGGCTCTGGAGAAGGAGCCTATGTACTCCTCAAGCCCGGGTTGGCCTGGAGGGGGCCCCTTCTTGCACGTCCTTCCTTACTCGCCACTTTTGGGGCGTGGCGTGGGCTGTGGCCTGGCCTAAAAGCCGTGCAGGGCTGGGTCACACCTTCACTTCCCTCAAAACAAACTTTGAGGGGCTTTTTCGCGGCCTACAGGAAAGCGTAACAAAACAGTTAATGCTGCTCTCAGTTTTCAGGGAAGCCAGGTTGGAGCATAGTGAAGTCAGATTTTGGGGGGATAGATGCCGCTGACGGTGACTGTGCAAGTAACTTTCCAGAGTTGGAAACGCATTCAGGGGTAACCCAGTTGGCCATACAGCAAAATACAACAAAAATCCACAAAAGGGTGATACTTTTAGTGAGTCAAGTTGACAAACACGAAATACAGAATGCTATCTTCTTTCACAGGCAAAGAAGATGTTAAAAATCACACAGGAGAAGAAAAGTGAAAAGGAAAGTTAGAGTCACAGGCCCTAACTTTATAGTTGGATCTCAGCAGAAGTTCTTTTGCTGCTGCTAATGGATTTGAAATTTTATTGCTTGGCTTTGTTCCCCCTTTGAGTGGCTCCTGGTTGCACTGATATCCCTCCGACAACAGAAGTCGCGTCTTGAGATGAAATGTAGGCCTGTGATGCTTAACTGCTTTTCTTCTCCTGTATGGTTTTTAACATATTTGCCTGATGAAGAAGGGCTGAAGCTTCAAAAGCTTGCATGAAGTTTTTTGAGCTTTTTAGTTGGCCCAAAAAGGTATCCCTGTTTTGTGGATTTTATAGTTTGTTATATCTTCCAGTGTTGGTTTCTCAAGACACGGCAGCACGAGAGACATGGAGTCGTGTTAGCATTTAGAGGAAACAGTAATCTTGCAGGCACCTTCAAGATTAACAGATTTGTAGGTTTTAGTGAGTATGATTCACTCCATCAGATACTTACAGAGCCATTGTTGTGGAACAGAGTATTCAACTGGGATTTGGGAGATCTAGGTTGTCAAATAACTGTGAAACATACTGGGTAATTTTGGGTCAGTCACAGTCTCCCACTTCAACCAGAGCTGTTTATAAGGATAGTGGGAAGAGGAGGAGAGCTTCGTCTGCCAACTTGAGCTCATTGCAGGAAAGGTAGAGTCTAAGATCCTGTCTGATTTTGGAAGCTAAGCAGGGTCAGCACTAGTTAGTACTTGGATAGGAGACCACCAAATGAATACCAGATGCTGGAGGCTATATTTCAGAGGAAGGAACTAGAAAAGCCACCTCAGAGTATTCCTTGCCTAAGAAAGCGCTGTGAAATTGATGGGTTCACCATAAGTCAATAGGCAATTTGAAGAGACATATGCTATCACAATAAATATGCCTAGTTATGTAAGTTCATGTAAAGTTATAAGTAGATGTGTTTGTGTTTGTGTGTATACACCTACATTCATACGTATTTACACTTACACACAGAGTCATGGTAGGAAAGGAAGAGATTGTTAAAAGTGAGGTGAGAGCGAACTGAAGTGCAGATAGTTATAATGACTTAGTCATTCACAAAATACTTGTAGGAGGGATAAAGCAGAGCACAATCTGTTAGAGTCAATCAGATAAAGCAGCTGAAAAATAAAGCCTTGCTTACTTTTTCCTGCATTTTCTTGTGCCATTTCTTCAATGTCTCTTCCCTCTCCCATCCTACTCCCATTTTCCTCAGTGAAAGAGACAACATCAAGGGAAGCCTTGCAAACATCACAAATTATTTGTCGATATTTTTAAAATACAAGGTTAGGTTAGAATTGATAACAATTTTCCTAGCATTCTTTGTTTCACTAGAGGTCAAAGAAACAGGCCAGCGGGTAATGAAGACAATAACCACACCATAGGCAGCCATGGAAAAGGAGGAGAAATTGGTAAGGCCTTGGCCATACTTGTTAACAGTGTTGAAATTAACTGCTGTATAACAAAGATAGAATTAAATATGAGAACTGATGTTCCCAAATCTGCGCAAGTCTGCAGAAGAAGAGCGCATTTCAGATAGGCTACATTTGGGTGCAGATGACACAAAAATTCAGGGGGTAGAAATGAAGTTGTACATCCACTTTGCTGTGTAATGTCCAGTTTCTTAAAACAGGCCCCTGCTTCTGCCTCTCTCATGCATGCATCCCAAAAATGTAAAAGTGGTATTTGTGAAATGTGTCTCTTCTAGAATGTCGTGGATTTGACTGTTTAGGCTTACCAGACAGTTGATTTTTCAAGTGTTTTTCTTAATGCTGCAGAGCTGTGAAGTGATGCCTTTTCTCCCTGCCTCTTTTACTCGAACTTCCTCTACATAATCTAGCCCCTTCATTGTCTAGTTGCCATGAGCTTTTGTACCCTCTTTTCAGGTATTAAAATTTTTTTTGGATGAGGAATGCTGCTGATCCTCTTCCTGCTTGAACTTGTTTTAGATATATTGAATTTGTCCTTGGGTACTTCTTGTGTCTCTCTTCCACCGTACTCTTGCCATAGACCTAAATAGAGCTTGTAGCTTTGGCTTATTTAATAGGTCCCCTTTAGCAGCTCTTTCTCTTATCCACCTAAAACATTGCAGTGGCTTTTCTGACTAGTTGCAAGTAAACATGCTGAATTCTGGTTGTGTCCTTACTTTGGTTTGATGCTGATTCTTTAAATTCAACCCACAATAGGTGCAAATGGAAGTATAGCACAGCAGACATCTGTCATGCTAATGATCAGTTGTCACATAGGCCTGTATTTTGCTTTAAAAGTCAAATCTTCTTAACCAACATCCTTAGCTAATACTGCTGAATAGACTGAGTCATATACTTCCAAACTGAATCATATACTCTCAGACATTTTCAGATACACAAAGAGGCACTTCTTAGCCTTGGTAAACGTTGACATATCAATCTCTTTTTAAATGCCTCTTTCTGGCCTGATTGTTATGATTCCCAAAAGATGAGCATAGTGCCTTGCTGATCATGTGCAGAAAAGGCACAAATGTTACGAGACTGTTCCAGTTGGAAGAAGCACAAACCTTCTCCTGAAACCACATGGTTTAAAATAGGACATGCCCTCCGTTTTTATCTTCTGGCTTCTGTAGATACTCCATGAATCTTGAGATGGGCAGCAGTGCAACTATGTTAGTCTGTTCTGGTTTAAATAGTATACTGTTCACTAAGTTAGTGCTATTAGTCTCTCATGACGTTCTTTAATTGCATTAATCCTTAGGTTCAAACTCAGCCCAGGTTAGAAATGTTTGGATTTTTTCTTCCTTTTTGGCATCTAGGTACCTTCCAGGTATATGATAAAATTCTAATTCTTAATAATAATAAAAAAAGGCTTTTACATTGTTTTCAGAAACTTTGCCCGTGGAGCCTGCAGATGGGGTCAGAACTGCCGATTCTCTCATGATAGGAAGGCAACCCAGATCTGCAAGTATTTCCAGAATGGATTCTGTGGTTATGGAGACCGCTGCAGGTAAAGATTCTTTTAAAGTGTGTGGAGGGGGAAATAAACCAACACTTTCTAGTGCAGAGCTTTCCAAACTGTGTGTCACAACTTGTTAGTGTGTTGCCTGCAGTGTGTAGGTGTGTCGCACAAATATAATGGGTGGAGGGGCTGCTTCTCCTACTGCTGTGGTGGGCCAGGGTCAGGTGAGGGGGCTGCCTCTGCCACCACTGCCCTGGCCCGAGAAAGACCCCAGTGAGGGCAGCAGCGGGCCAGACCCGGGTGGAGGGGCTGCTTCTCCTGATGCCACCCCAGGCTGAGGAAGACCCCAGTGAGGGTGGCGATGGTGGGCCAGGCCCAGGTGGAGGGGCTGCCTCTCCTGCTGCCTCCGCGACCCTGGGCCAAGGTAGACCCTGGCAAGGGCAGCAGGCCAGGCCTGGGTGGAGGGGCTGCCTCTCCCACTGCTGCCACCCAGGGCTGAGGGCAGTGATGGGCCAGACTCAGGTTGAAGGACTGCCTCTCCTGCCACTGCCCTGGACTAAGGAAGACCCTGGTGAGGGCAGCAGTGGGCCAGGCTAGGGTGGAAGGGCTAGCTCCACTTACTGAATTATGGTGTCATGAAATGATGCATGTCTAAAAAGTGTGTCACTAACATGAAAAGTTAAAAGCTCTGTTCTAGTGACTAATGTTTCAGATGCACTGGTGCTGTTTATTCTATTCTTAAAATTACATTTCAAGGAAAAGAGGGATTCTGGGCAGTTGAATAAGTCAAGGGCTGCACAAAAACGACGTAAGAATAAGGACAGAATCATTACTGTTTTCCTATCTCTGGTTTGAATGGATGTAGCACATGCTTTTTGGCAAAGACAAAAGAAACTCCTTGAGCTCAATACTCAGAACCAGTATGATTCTACCAGATAATAGTTACAAATGGGAGATCTTAAAGGGTTTCTTTATGATTTAATAAAGGAGCTCTTCAGTGTTCTAAAACAGACAGTGATAACCTGTATAGTTAAACATTGCTTGCTAGTCAATTTGAAGATGTCATGTATAGTGTGCTGTTACGTAAAATAAGCAGAGGGAGAAAACATGGGTGGAGATGCTGGAAGAATGTCTTGGGGCTGAACTACCACTCGAGGCTAGCAAACTACCTTTCCTTATATGTGCCCAGCTAATAACCTGAGATCTTCACAGGAGGCTTTAATGGTTATTCTGCAGCCAATGTAATACTATTGCCCAATTTGCCACCACTGAAAAGTTATTCATTTGCAACGTTCCCTTTGGAACTTTACCCACCTACATAATTTGGGAGGCAGAAACTGATGACTTACGTGACTCTTCAGTGCATTCCTATTTATATGAGACTTCTAGTTTGTAATTATTCTTTTCTTCACCTCATTTGTGTTTTAGTCACTAATGTGTATTTAAATATTTTTAAAAATGTAAATTGCTTTGTAGAGACATCCACTACTTATTTGAGAGGTTAGAGACCAGAACGTTGTCAAAAACTGGAAATTGTCAAAAGACCCAGTCTTTTTAAAGTTTTTTTTTTATAAATATGAATTGAGAGAAAAAGCAGTATGTAGTCACAGAAGTGTGTGGAAACATGACAAAATAGGTTGAAAGAGCAGGCCATATGTCGCATATATGGATTCTAGTTATAATTGAAAAGGATTGAAAAAGCAGACTGTCAAAAAACAGGAGATGCCAGTACTGCCTTTTTATATATGTTTATATATATGTTATATTATATTTATTATATATGTTTAATATATGTTTAATCTTGTTGTGTTATATTGTAATGTGTATGTTATTGTGCAAATTACATAGAGATTTTGTTCTAAGTGGTATATAAATGCAGTAAATAGAAGCTAAAGAAGTACAAATTGTCTAGAGCTGTAATGCAAAAAGTGGCTCAGCCTCGTTTCTGAGGTGGAGTCTTAGTACAGATGGCAGTCTTTGTTGCTCAGAAGAGAGGACACAGTGTGGCCTCATTTGCTGAGACCACCTCTATACTGGCTTGGTTGTTCCTCTGTTCTCAGTCCCTGAGAAATTGGATATTTTGTTTTTGTACTGCATTGAAGAAAGTGGTAGAAATTCATATAGCTGAACGGAGACTGAATAATGCTTCAATTACTCTAAACTTCACCTTGGATAACCTTTGACAACAAGACTTCTATGTCAGGTTGATGTTGGCTCCATACTGTAGAGAGTACAGCTGAAAGGAGAGGCCTGAAGGTAAAATGAGAACTTACCAGCTTTCATCTTTAGGCATCACACCTAAGCAACCAAATTTTCTTCTGACTCCTTTTCTAAAATATTAGGTCCCATAAGAAGGTCTACTTCTCAGATTGGATATTGGAGCAAAATGCTGTACCTACCAAATGCTGACAGAGGGGAAGATAATAAGCTCTTGTTCAGTCCAGCGAAGCACCCCTCCTTGTGATTATTTGGTGGCTCATGTTGAGGAAATAGATTTCCACATATTTGTCTGGCTGGAATCCAGTTTCACTGTTCCGTGAATGGAAGGGCTCCTTCTATTCATGGAAGGCATTAGGATTCAGCAGGAGCTGAATCCCACAATGATATTTGAAATAATCAAAGCACCTCTTGCTACTGGAAGAAAGAGCATGGAGGAAATCTTTGCTAACTCTGCCTGCAGCCCCTTCTGTTGTTCCAGAAATCCTGTGACCCTTCAGAGTAGCTTTTCCAAAGGCAAAAGGAAAGGTGGAATTGCAAAGATTCACTCACCCTTTCTCCTGAGTGAGAAGAGCTCCAGTAAGTGCTACTCTGCAGCCAATCAACAAAGTTTTAGTGATCCCTCCCTGTTGCTTATAGAAGGGCAGTTGCTGCTTTTGAAATGAAGGTGTCTTTTGTGCTGCTTTGCTCTTTCTCCAAGACCTATTCAGCAATTTTGAGCATTGAGATAAAAGAATCTATTTTTTGGTGAGATAATACACTTGCTTCCTGTATCCTGCCTTGAATGAGATGCTGTATCACTATTTGTTCTCTCAGCTACCAGCATATCTCGGAAGCACCAGTCTTGAGCAGGTGGGGCTCAGACTCTGCCTACCATGGACTGCAGGGAGGTGTATTGTCACTGAATCGTCGGGGCTCAGAGCCAGCCATCTTGCCAGAAGCTTCAGTAAGGAGCTGGGGTGGTGCCCGGCGTGACTCTGAACCAGCTTTCTCAAGCATGGCACAGTTACAGACGAACTTTGGAAGCATGAGCATGTCGTTGGATGAGGGAGACGAAGATGGAGAAAAAGCTATCACTTCTTTGCATCCTCCGAACTGGGCCCTCAGTAAAGAATTTGTCCCCAGAGAGGCAACTTCAGGTAAGCTTCAGGCAGGGGCAGTGTAGGAAGTGGGGAACCTTGATTACAGCTCCTGGGGCTGGAACATTTGAGGCCAGATAATATTCAGATCACCTGCAAGATTCATTGGAGCAGGGATAGGCATAACAATTGTTGCTTACAAATTGTCAGTCTGTTCTAGATGGGCAGTGATGAAGATGGTGTGAGTTGCCATTCAGAACATCTAGAAAAACAAAGATTGCCTGTTAGACCCAGAGTGTCTTGGAATTCATCACCTCTGGTTCATCTGTGTGACCTTGAATGAGCACTTTGATCTTATTCATACTTATCCAGCCTGTTTCTCCTGATACTCTTATCATTTGACAGCTAATAAGTACAGTTGGCCCTCCACATTTGCTAGGATTAGGGGCATAAGACCTCTGCAAAAGTAGAAAAATCTCAAATATCAAAATGCATGTTTGTCTGTGGGAAGGAGTCCAAGGCATGATGGAGAAATCAGACACCAGGGTCCAAACCAAGTGAGGGAAAAGGGGTAGGTTGGCATAGTGGCTCTGTAATTCGTCTCTCTTGTCCATCTTGGGTGTTGTGGGGGGATCATTGGGAGAGAGTGGTGCTGAGAAAACAGACTGTGAGCCATCCTTAGCTGGCCAGGCTGGTAGAGGAGGAAGAGGACCAGAGGTGGGTTTTTAAAAGGCTGGATGGCCTGATGAGAGCTGCTGAGAGGGAAGATTTCCCTAGAAAGGGAGCACTTGACATTGAGGGAGAGGGGCAGGCAGAGGTTGGAGGAACTTGCAAATAATCAAATCTGTGAAAATGAAACCTGCAGATGTGGAGGGCCAACTGTAATTCTATCAAAATATAATGCTTTTTGTTATTAGGACCCATAAACTTTTGATTTCTCAGTATTCTAAATAAGCTACATGCAGGCCCTGCCTCCAATTTAAATGCAGTTGGTGACTCTCTTCTACCCATCACTTCCCACCAACAGACCCGCTTGTGTTCACAGAGGTACAAGTGTGGAAGCGGGAGTGGAGAAGGTTTTGTTTATACCTTTACTTTTTTTTTACACTTTAGTTTCATTACTTGTCCCAGCTAGTGTGTTGAAGTAGCTCTGCAACCCCTTTCCCCTCCCCCTGCAATGCAGTTCTCTGGCTTCAACATCACTTTCCCTCTTGCACTTTCTTCCCCTTAGAAGTTTACAGCTATGAACTGGTTCCTGCTATTTAATTGTTCACTTTTGTATTTGTGCTTTTATCACAGATACAAAGTAGCCACTTACAACTACCTGTGAAACAATAACTTTATTATAAACAAAAGGCTACAGTGTTACTTAGTGTACTTTCTGGAAAGTACTTTCTTATATGTTCTTATTATTCAAATAAGCACCTACTTGTTTATCTTATCCACCTAAATATGGCTAGTCTAAAATCCACTCTTACCAGATAACCAAAACAATTGCATTACTCTTCGTAAGTTCCACACTCCGCCACAATCACACTCCAGTTCTCTCTTGCAACTGACTAGTTTTCAAACTCTTATCAGTCACTTCCAACATTCCAGACATGCATTCCTCAGATTTTGATGATTATTTTTTCAAGTACTCAGGTGGCTTCCATACAGTTAAAAATGAAAGGCTCCTTGTTTGCAGTGAGGAATTGGGGGGGGGGTAGGAGCAGGGAAAGCAAAGCACTGTTCATAAACTTGTTGAGCTTAACTGCCATTTGGTGTTTCCCCAATCCCTTCAGGAGACAAAAACTCTATGTGGAATGAAGAGGGCCAGATACACTTCTGCTGACACAATGACAGCTCTTCCGTCTGGGTTTTCTCACTTGACTTGTTTACATTCTTTATATATTTCTGTCTCTTTATGGAGTATCAAGGCTTGTGGTTCTGACCCCCCCTCCATTTTGTATAGCATTTAACATTTCAAAGCACTCTTATAAACATAGTAGCATCACTATGTGGAGTTTTAGTAAAAAGATCTCTTGTTTAATTGTGTCCCCTGGTCAGAGTCTGTATCCCATGAGCAGAAAACTGACACCACATCCTTGATGCCAGAAGTTACACCTGTCAGCGAGGCTGTTCCTGCTTCTCTGGTTTCAGAGGAGCCAAAGGTAGGTGAGATGTCCAAGTGGCAGAGGTGATAAGATTGAACATTACCATAAAAATCATCAGAGGGCATGTTGTCTTATAATTTTATAATACATATTAGGCTAACAAAAACTCTTGAGACTCCAGAAATTTCTTTTTAATGGGGAACAGTGAGGGAAGTTTGTAGGCTGCTGTGTTGGTGATGCACAGACTTGGTGCTAACTCCGTGCCACTGTGATTTAGAGTAAATAACAGTTTGGTACCCACACAGTGAAATGTGAAATAAAAAGGACTGAAGGACTGATCCAATTAAACAAAGCAATTTGCACATCCTTAAAAAAACCTTGTTAGTATCTTCGGAAATGTTGCAAAGCTCCACTTGTTTCTGATGCCTTAAAAAACCAAGCAAACAGATGACCAGGTAAGCATGAAGACCAGTAATGCTCCAGAGAAGCACTGCTTAGCTCAAATTTGCTACTGTATATGTTTTTCCCCTCTCTTATTAGAGAATTCTGGCAGGTACACTTTGTGCCCTTCTTTCTTTATCTCTCCTTCATTTCCACCCACATCTGTGGTTGGTATACATCTCCGAGAAGCTGACGGGCTCCACTGGTTGTGAACCATCTAGGCCAACCAGTCTTGGGGGAGGAAGAAATGGAATGAGGAAGGAGCAGTTCTGCAGAAGGAAGTTGAAAGGGCAGGGGAAAAAATAGGAGAGGGGTAGATGTGGAGTGGTTGAAAAGATCAGGAATAGAGAGTGATTTGTGAATGAACCAGGGGAACAAGGAAGAGAATTATTAGGAAGGAAAAGGAGAAGTTGGGAAGATGAGCTAAGATGGAAGTCCCAAAACTAAACAACAGAATCTTGCTTGTGCACCAAGCATTCTATTTTCCCCCTGTTCTTAATCTTCATATTATGATTTAGCTTTTAGAAAGCTGACAGTTTTTAAAATGGATTGAGTTAGGGGCTCATTCTTTGTATCCAACTATCTAGAATTGGTTAGTCATCTTGTCCTTTTGATGAAAATTTGCCTGATTCTGCTTCTGGCACCTGAAGGCACTCAGGATCTCCTTTTGCAATGTACTAACCAGGTGTGGTGATCTTTTTCAGGCAGCTGGGAGTTCAGGTGCAGCAAGTGCTATTGCTGCTGCAGTGGCACAGAGTGAGGATGTGGTATGTGGCATCTGCATGGACAAAGTTTCTCAGAAGGCCTTACCTGAGGAGCGTCTCTTTGGCATTCTTCCCAACTGCACCCATGCCTATTGTGTTGGCTGCATCCGGAAGTGGCGGAAGAGTCGGGACTTTCACAGTACAGTGATAAAGTAAGAGTTCTGTGTTCTTGTATCATACTTGTGTAAACTAAGCCTTTTGTTAGGTTGCTATTGGAAGCATGTACAGTCAACCCTCCTCATTTGCAGATTTGACTTCCACAGATTTGATTATTTGTGAGTTTCTCCCATCCCTGTCCCCCTGACCTCAGGTGCTTCATTTCTGGGGGAACCTTTCCTCGGTGGCTCCAATCAGGCTATGCAGCCCTTTAAAAACCTGCCTCTGGTCCCTCTCCTTCACCACTGGCCTGGCCTTCTAAGGATGGCTCACAGCTTGATTTCTCAGCATCACAAACCTTCCAGTGCCCCCTCACATACACCCAAGGAAGGAAAGGGGCAAGATAGAGAAGCATAGGGCCACCCTACTAACCCACTGCCTTTTCCTCTTCTTTCCCTGATCTGGCTTGGACCCTGTGTGCCCACTTTCCCCACGTTGCCTCAATCCTCTTCATACGGACACACGCGTTTTGATATTTGCGATTTTTCCACTTCTGTGAGGGTTCTGTGCCCCTAACCCTAGCGAATTTGGAGGGCCAGCTATATTATCTGTCCTGGCATCCTGCTACATAATCCCTTACCATATAGAAATTTTGGTTTCCTCTAAGGAAGATGGTAGGAAGCAAAATGACCATAAGGATAACTACCAGAGCTTAGAAGAGTTGCTTTTTGGTCACACTGGGCCTGACAGTGGCTATTCTGGTTGTGGATTCTGCGGGTTGCAATCCAAAAAGTAATGTTCCCAACCCATGGAAACTGCTTTTCTGGACAGTTGAGTGTCACAACAATGTGAATGGAACTGAGTGTGCCAGCTCTTTGCTGTTCTCCTGGGAGAATGCTGGTCTTGAAAATCATTTGTGAAAATCACATGTGATTATGCCTGAAGTATTTATTTATTAATTATATTTATATCCCACCTTTCCTCCACTGAGAAAACATGGCAGAAATGGCTATCTTCTTCTGCACTTTATCTTCCCAATACAACCCCCTGAGGTAGGCCAGTTTGAGAGAGATAGTAGTTGGCCCAAGTCAGTTTCATCTCTCAGTAAGGACTTGGAAAAAGTCCCAGGTCAACATACTTAACCACACTGTCCTAGATACTCAGTATGAATGTGGATTTGGAACAGAAAAGTTACAAGAAAAAAAGAAAATATACCTGTAGATGGGGACCATCTGTTTAGAATTCACTCTATTCCATGGGATTATAGAAGTCTGACCGAAAGCTATAGCTGAAACATTTCCTTCTGAAAATACCATGATCTAAAATATAATATGCACAGCAATTTTTTCAAACTGTATTAAAGTCCTGTATACAAAGGGACATTGATACCATAACTATACTGTAGAGACTGGGTGCATAGAAATAATGCATAACACATGCAACATATTTGACTTCTTATGTCACCATGTGTCTAAAACAAAGTAGCATGGGACAATATCTACAGATAATCCAGCGAGCACTTAGGAACAGTTACTTAGGGCACCTAAGTAGGCACCTTGGGACAATTACTTAGGACACAAACACTATGGCCATTTCCACACTAGAGTATTATAGTGCTATTATTCCACTTTGAACATCCCATGGAATCCTGGGGTTTACAGTTTAGGAGTGGGGCCAAGGCCTGTCCCTAAACTGCAAACCCCAGGATTCCATGGGATGTTCAAAGTGGAATGATAGTACTATAACACTCTAGTGTGGAAATGACCTATGTGCACTTCTGCAAGGAAAAGAAAGGTTTTTTTGCAAATTCTTGAGAAAGAAGATTTGCATTCCTAGTTATGGTGTTCTTGTTGGTTATGGTTGCTGGTACCAGGGAGAGTTGTTCAGAGATATCTGATCTTGATTCAGAACCATGAATGCTGCAAGCTTTTAAGGGACCAATTGAACTGAAGTGTCAAATGAACAGTGAATCTTGTCCTGTCATCTTATGTTCACTTTCTAGGGGCTGCCCAGAATGCAGAGTCACTTCAACTTATTTTATCCCCAACAAATACTGGGTTTTTGAATCAGAAGAGAAGGAGAAACTGATTGAGTCTTTCAAGGCACGAACTAGGTAAGTAGCTGTCTCATCAACAAAAACCATCTAGTATTTCTATGTATTTCCAGCTTTGGAAAAGTGTGATTTAATGCTGCTGACAAGCTGGTACTCTCCAGTTGCTTTGGACTACAGTCCTATTATCCCCAGACAGAGTGGAAGGTATCAGGTTGAAGGAGGCTATTAGAGATTATAATCCTTCACCTGAAACCAGTGCAAGAGCAGTGTGAAGACCAGACCAATAGCACATTTCTGGAAAGGAAAGAAGACTTGTATGGTCAAAAGCCCCACTTAGGAGCTGAAAGAAATATGTGTGGACTTGTTTAAAGGCTGAGTACAGAATAACTCCCATCACTGTCTGTTTAATGGAGAGGTTTCATCTGTGGTCATGGAATGTGATGCTTCCCTCACTGTTAATTATGCCTTGCTGCTGTGTCTTTGATTTTCTCTATATTCCCACTTCTCTGTTATGGAGTTGTACTCAGTTCTGAGTAATGATATTGATCTAAAGTAACTCTGGGGACTGTGTGGCCCTTCAGATGTTGGAAGGCCATACTGTCTATGCTGGCTAGAGCTGATGGTAGTTGTAGTCCAACAGCACCTGGAGAACCAGGTAGCCGCACCTGTAATCTCCGATTTATGACTTCTGTTGGCTTCCTGTGCTCTTAAAGTGGTTTATACTTTTGAGAACAAGTTGCTGATTAATGAATATTCCTCTGCTTGGAATAAGTGTGCACTGTAACATGCCCTAGCTGCTTCTGTGCTATAAAACTCCAGCGTGCCTTCCTACGTTTCTGAAAAAGCAATAGTTGGAAGAATTAGGATTAGGTAACTCTTGGATGATATTGCTGGAGAAGCAGTTCAAACATCTGCTTACACTCTAGTCTAATCATTATATTCATTTCCTCCTAGCAAAATAAGATGCAAATTCTTTGTCAGGGGAAATGGCCACTGCCCATTTAAATCAGAGTGTATCTACCTGCATGAACTTCCTAGAGGCCAGCTCCCTGCTGCAAGACCGCGACAACGACCTGAACGGCGGAGGCGGCAACCCATTGTAAGTAAAGCTACCCTGATACACTCAGGATAGGATGAGCACTAGGTAATTGAATAGTTATTGAGCACCAGGGTCCCCCAAGGATCCACTCAGGCTCTCCTAAGACAACCTGCTGTTCTGAGCTTGTGTGCACCAGGATTCTTAAAACTGTCGTATAGGATGGTTGGGCAAACTGCAAGCTTGTGGGATGTACTTTTTTTACTATTGTTATTGTTGGATCCTCAGCATCCAACAGGAGTTAGATACAAAATAGTGCCTCAGAGTAGACATGTATTTGGTAGAAATAAGAAGAGGGAGATTAAGCACAGAACTCAGACTAAGAATTTGTTCAACACCAGCAATGAGTTCACAATTCTTTTAACAGAAAAATCCAGTGCTGGTACCATCCAGTAGGTTTTCTTCATTTCATTTCAGAGGTATGAAGTTTTGTTGCTCCTGTTGAACAATTAGTATTCAGTAGAAAGCCAGCATGGTGTAGTGGTTTGAACATTGGACTTTAACCCTGGAGACCAGTGTTCTATTCCTTGCTCGGTCATGGAAACTCACTTTGGGCATGTCACACACACTCAGCCCCCAGAAAACCCTGTGATAAGTTTGTCTTAGGGTCACCATAAGTTGGAAATGACTTGAAGACACACAACAACAACAAAAGCATTTCTAATTAACTTTTAAGTCATCCATGGATCCACAGGAGGTTGTAGTCTATCTTCTGTCCATTTCTGTTATAGAACACAGAAGAGGAACATGTGACCCTCCAGATACTATAGAGTACCACTTCCATCATTCCTCACCATGTTGGCTAGGGCTGCTGAGTGTTGTAGTGTAACAACATCTGTTGGATCACACATTGTTCCCCCTCTCCATGTACAACTGGTGATGCAATATCAAAATGTACATTGTTTGAAATGGTTGCCTCCCTGAGCCTCTGTTCCAGTTGTTGGACCAGCCCTAGTAATTCATATTCATACAAAGACGTCAAGCAGCACCTTTGAAACAGAGAAAGAAGTTTGTAGCATAGTCTTTGGTAGACTGAGTCTAAAAAGCTTATGCTACACACCTCTTTCTCAGTTTGTCTCAAAGGGGCTACTAGATACCTTTGTATAACAGACTAACACAGCTATGTCTTTGAATCCTATTCATGCAGTGTTCTTTTCCTAAGGGTTCAGATAACAGCAGACAAAAGCAGTGCTTCTTATTTTGGTGTACATGATTGCCTTTACAATATCTGGTAAAACCTCTCTGTGCTTCCGACACAAATCTATTTGCTGTTTACAGATTAATGGTGTGATTTCAGGCCTGCTTTTTCTTGTGTCCCTTACTGCAGGCCTATAATTTGTCTCCATCTGACAGCTCGGATGAGGATGATGACGACATGTATCTCGTCCAATGGGCTCTTACCTTTGCACTCCTACAGAGAGATAGAGACTTCGACTTTTCAGACTTTCTCTGGGATTCAAGTGATTCTTCTGACTAGATGATGATGATGACGACGACAGTGTCTTCTCTGGAGGCTGTGTTTTGCTGGCTCTGGGAACAGTCATAATGGAATGTGAAGTTGTGGCTTGAAGAATGGCTGTGGAACGATTGGCTTAATGGCTCTTGGTTATCTGGCAGGTCTTTACAGTATTTCTACTGAAATACATAGACTGGGGGAATGTGATGCAAGGACTCATTCTGTATTCTGTATTGGGGAAGGCTTCCTGATTCACAGGCCAAGCAAGTATTATCTCTACTTTTGGCACATAGTATTTTTATATCTCACTAATTACACTGCCATTCTCCTGTCCCTTGCTTGTGTAAGTCTTTACATCTCCTCCTCTCTGCCCTTAGAGTTAATTACATGGTTGGTTTCCTGATGTGGGATCCATGGAGAGCTTCCCAACTGTGCCTTCTAGAAGACTACCCGGTTTTCTGGGGCTCAGATAGTCTCTGTGTATTCTGGAGAGGCTGAGTGATTGGGTGTGTTCATGCTGCTGCGTATTTGTTTCCTCAGGAAGGCAGGGTTGCTGAGCAGTGCTATTATCTACAGCAGGCAGCACCTGCATCTCACTGTTGTGTAGCAGTACTGTTGTTGAGTGTCAGTACAGTAGGCCAAATGTAGGTGCAGGGAGGGGCTTAGTGGGGGGAATGTGTGCTATACCTCAGATTTTTATTGATGCAGTGATCAATTAGTAGCAGAGGCTTAACTCAATAATTAAACCCTTAGGATCAGGGATCAGTAAGCCCCCCATATATATTTTTTAATTTGAATAATCTGGAGAATATGAAATAAAATGAGCTTTAAAAATGAAGTTGTACAGTGTTGTCTCTTCTTCCTAATGACGTATTAATACTTTGATGTTGTGATAATTGATGCAGTTGGCAGTGTGCACGCACATGTTCAGAATCTTTTTTTCTGCAACAACTTGCTCTTTTCTCCCTTCCTACTATTAAAAAATGTGTCTCTAGCCATGTGGATGGATACACCTGACAGAAAATTATGTTTAACAGTACTTGGCTGTGCTTTGTCACTATCCTATAGGTTTACAAAGAAGGAACAACGGACTGTAAGAGATGCATTTACCCCAAAACATTCCTCAGTATGCAGACTTGTCAATAAAGTGCCACTGACAGCAATATAATTTTCTAAGTGGTTTGTAGCAGGGAGTGTGGGACTGTATTTACAATGCTGCTAGGATATTCTCACAAATCTGTGAGTCTTCACCAAAAGATTACAAGTGAACTGTTTGTATCCTATCTTTCTGCCTTAAGGTTTTCATGTTATCCTCTAAGCATGTTTCTAAAATGAGGCTCTATGCATTTCTTTCATCAGGTTGTCAGTACCTGCTGCTACCTGCTCTAATCTCAGTCTCAGGCATGGAAACCTTAATCCTCCTGCAGAAACTACTGTGCCAAATTGGCTAGGGCTAATTCAGCAATACCTGGAAGGCACACATTCCCCAGCCTTTGTCCAGATAATGTTTTATAATAGGAGTGTGGAGCCTGTTGCCCTTGGCCTACAGGGTAAGAGGGATGGTACAGAAAAAGAGGGCTCCATAATACTGTGGTTTTACAAACCCATCTACTATCAGAGGAAAAAAGAGCTTGACCTGTCATGAGGCAGATTTTCACAGACCAATCGTATACATGTTTATTCCAAATTAATCCCAACTGAAATCAAGGACATAAATTATAACTGTAAACACAACAGCAGTGTACAGCCCTACTTTGTTAGATGATGCGTAATGCTTCTGTGTGGGTTTTTGTGTATGAAATTAACAGAATCCAACATGTAACATCGCTCCTAAGTTTCATTGAGATGGAAGAGACTTTGAAGTTAATCCAGTCCAACCTCTATCTACCTACACAAGGCAGGGGGAAAAGACAACAGACTCCCTGTATCTTTTATATCTGGATGGAAGAGAGAACTTCTGCAAGCGTAGCACATCACACACTGCAGTCTGCATTATTTCTTCAATGAACAACAAGTGGAGACGAAAGCACTGCGTGGCCAGCAGCCCTAGCCACTCTTCCCTTCCCATCTGAGCAATTTGGTTTTCCATTGATGTAAATAATAGTCTAATGTTGCCTGCAGTCAGAATTGTGGTGCAAAGCTGGATTTACACATGAAGAGATCACAACCAATCAATCTGAGGGTGGAGACCTCTTTGAGGCTAAGAGAGCCATACATTCAATTTCAGAACATTTCTTGAAGACATTCTAGCGGTGGCAGGACTAAAGACAAAAGGAAGCTAATCAAAAAATACCACCATAAGGTAGCTTAGGGACGGAGAAAGTTGCCTCGAAATCAGAACTCCCTAAAACTCCCTCAAAATGCAGTTTGTTACCCCACACCTGTAAATTGCCCTGAACAAGAGCTGGAAGTAACATATTACTTCTGATTTGCTGTCAGGCACACCAGTTTGGCTTTTGAAAGGAATAGGAGGTGTGTGGAGATGGGCTTTTCAAGCAGTTCCCATCCCACTTTAACTGAAAGTACTTAATGCCACCAACTAAGCCTTAGGAGACACATTTCAGCATTGGACAATGGGGGAGGCGCAATAGATATGTGGGGAACCAATCAGGATTTACTGTGGACAATAAATGTGCCTCTGTTCAGAGCTCTCTAAAAATCTTTTTTGTCGATTTTTACAGACTGTTCTTATCCCTATTGAGCTGAACCTGTATGGAACCCTGAAACGACTCTTAGGTGCTCTGAGACCATTTCCGCTCTACACTGTTATAGTGCTATTATTCCACATTCAACATCCTATGGAATCCTGGGGCTTGTAGTTTAGGGAGGAGCATTTAGACTTCTCAGCCAGAGAGCTCTTTGGCCTCAGCAAACTACAAACCCCAGAATTCCACAGGATGTTGAAAGAGGAATAATAGCACTATAGCGGTGTAGTGCGGAAATGGCCTGAATGTAATTATAACTCTATGCCTGTGAACAGTCTCAGGCCATTTTGGCACTAGCCTGTTATAGCGCGATGATTCCACTTTCAACACCCTCTGGAATCCTGGGGTTTGCAGTTTGGGAGGGGCCGGCCGGCCCCTCCCAAACTGCAAACCCCAGGATTCCAGAGGGTGTTGAAAGTGGAATCATCGCGCTATAACAGGCTAGTGCGGAAATGGCCTCAGCTTCAAGTCCTGCCCCCTTGCAACACACACCGCACTATTTAGAATTTTAGAAAGTGTGGACAGCTTTGCCATTTGGGGGCATTTTTTAAAAGTTTGAAGGTATAATTCTGCGCCCGCGTACATGAGAACGGGTCTCATCAACTTCACTGAGCAGAAACGTACAGGCCTGTGCGTTTAAAGAGACACACACAGGGCTCTGAAAGAATTGCTGGTTTGGATTATCGCTTCTCAAAAAATATCCTGAGTTAGAAAGAGTCAGAACACTAGCCTTGGGCGGGGAATGTTTATTACTGCTTTCCTCAGGCAGCTCGCAGGGAGAATCTGTCGGGGGCTGAACGAACTGAGAAGTCCCGTCTGCATAGAGCACGGTAAGGCAGTCTAACCGTTTCATATCTCTATAGGCCGAAGACGCTGGCTCGCTCCTCCTCCGCGTCCCCCGGATTGGAAGTTAAGAGCTTTGAGAGAACAGAGCGCGGGAAGGAAGAAGAAGAAGAAGAAGAGGCCGAGGCGGAGATGTGAAGAAATGGCGGGAGCGAGGTAGGCGCGGGACGGGCGCCCATGTAGGACGTCGCTCGTTTAGACCACGAGCAGCTCAGTTCGCTCCTTTGCCCCCTCCCTGTTTTCTGCTGAGCGGGAACATAGGCCATTTCCGCACTAGCCTGTTATAGCGCGATGATTCCAGTTTCAACCTCCTCTGGAATCCTGGGGTTTGCAGTTTCGGGAGGGGCCGTCCGCAAACCCCAGGATTCCAGAGGAGGTTGAAACTGGAATCATCGCGCTATAACAGGCTAGTGCGGAAATGGCCTAAGTGTGCATCTGATTGCAAACCTGCGCTTGATGAAAAGATACTGTAATCTTTGTTTGATGAAGTTTGTGAGGCTTCGAAAGGTAGAATAATGTATTTAACGCTTTTGGATTAGCCTAAGTACGGGATGGATTTTCTTTATAGCTGTTTAAATGGAAGGAAGTTCCCTTAAACTTAGCAGGTCCCAATTCAGTGCATATATAAGAAATTATAGTTCTATAGTAACAATCCAGTGTGTGCTTATTCAGGGTTAACTCACTTTGTTCAGTTGGTCTTGCTTCTAGGATAATAGGCACAAGATTTAACTTTTCCTTGTTAATTGCTGTGGGTTTTAAGGGGTTGGTTTAGATGGGTTGGTGGGTGGGGAGGACTGGGTATGTTTTTAATGTTTTTTTAATGTATTTTAATGTATAATGTTTTTTATGTTGTCCGCCGCCTCGATCCATGTGGAGAGGCGGGATACTAATAATAATAATAATAATAATAATAATAATAATAATAATAATATATTATTATTATTATTATTATTATTATTATTATTATTATTAGAGGCTACTGGAATGGCATCCTAGAGATGCTTAATGTTAGCCAAAGGAAGATCTATTTTGCTAACAAAAGCAAAAATGCAGTTGAAGAGTACTGTCCATTTACCACCTAGCCAGATATCTCAGTTGGCACAGTTGTTTATTTTTCACTGTTGGACTCTTGACAGGAAAAGGGAGTATGCAATACAAACTTCATGACTAGACTTCTTGTCTCCAGCTTTATGTTGAGGCAGCAAGTGTTAGTTGGTTAATTAATGGCTGTGGAGTCTCCCTGGGCAAACTTCATGACTGTTGGAAATTAAGGGAATTATTAAACCCCAAATGAATTATTTATTTAGATGAATAAATTTCATTTTTTTTTTTTGCTCTGCTCCTCTCCTTCAAAAAGGCTTTCAGAACAGTTTATAAAGATCACTGATATAGCAGCCTCTATGTTCAGACGTAGGCCATTTCCACACTAGCCTGTTATAGCGTGATGATTCCACGTTCAACCTCCTCTGGAATCCTGGGGTTTGCAGTTTCGGGAGGGGCCGGCCGGCCCCTCCCGAAACTGCAAACCCCAGGATTCCAGAGGAGGTTGAACGTGGAATCATCGCGCTATAACAGGCTAGTGCGGAAATGGCCTTAGAATCTAACAAACAGGTGAAGTGGAAGCTGCTAGGCTTCAGGGTGGAGGGAGTACCTTGACTTTGACATTTGGTTTAAGTTTTGACTCTTTAGGGCAGGACAATTAAATCCCAAAGACGTGAGAAAAGACTGTTTGAATAGGAAATTAAGTGAACTTGGGTTTGTTCTTGGAAATTGCAATACCTGTGTGTAGTCTTTGTACTCAGCCTTGGGATATGAAGAAGAACAAAGTGTTTTCTGGGCATACAGAGTTCTGTTTCTACATTGCTGAGTCAGTACAACCATCCCACATCCAAAATAGGAGCAGGACTGATGACAAATTGTCTTAAGCGGTGATAGAAACAGAATATGGAAAAACTGAGAACTCTATGGGTCCCTTTTTTGTGGTGCTTCTTTTTTGCACTTGCTATTCATGTCTGGCTCTGTTGTTCTCAGTATTATCCTTGTTTTTCATATGTATAATTTTTTTGAGCACTGTTTGGGAGTTAGAAGTGGTCCACTGGTGGTAACTGAGGTACTTGTCTCAAGGCAAGGGTTAGAGTAGATTACCTTTTGATGCATTCCAGTTGTGCCATTGATTTATTTCATGTTCATTTGATCAACAGTGCTATCAACATGGAGAGGCACTCACTTCCTTGGCTACAACGATTTGATAAAACCTCTCGTCTCCTTCTGTCTACACTGATGTCTAGGCCTTGTGGGGCCTTAGCTGCCTTCCGAACCCTTCAGCGCTTCCAGTCTGGGGAAGAAGGAAGGCAGAGCTTCAACTGGCAGACATTCACTGAGTGCTTGTGTTCTGAAGAACCTGTGCTCAAAGAACCCGAGAAGACCCTAATCTTGTGAGTTATTTAGATTTCTCATTTTAGAAAAAATGTTGGAAAAGTGTCATCATCCATGTCAGAATTGTTTTCTAATTTTAAGAATGCCTCAGTGACATTATAGTGGGCTGCGGGCATTGCTCAGCATCTGGAAGGATTATTTTGAGATGTGTTGTTCAACCCAGTTGATCTTAATAGACAATCAGTTGTGAAAAATGGTGAAGTTGGCCCTCTATATAGAGATTAATTTTCTGTATTTAAGAATTTGCTGTACACACTGAGGGTTGTAACCAGTATTGTTCCTCCGTAAGCAGAATGGATGTTGCTAATAGGTCAAACATTTCCTTCCGACTGTAGCCCTTACGTATACCCTAGATCTTCTCTAGAGAATTGGAGCACCCTCCAGAGCAAATTTTGGAAAGAAGTGTGGGGGTGGTAACAGGATAGAGGAGCAAAAGGTAAACTTCTGCACTAACAGAAGTCTGTTTGCATCATGATAAATTTAGTTCTGAGTTCTGGTCTCTATAAGAGAACAAATCTTTCTTTCCTTGCTGATAATAGTGTGCTTAATATGCTATGTTGAAATTGGATTTCCCTTCTTGCATTAATGGTTTCTCATCAGTCTGACTTCAAATTAAAATTCTGGATGCAGTATAAACCTGAACACATGTTTGTAAATTCTGCCATGTACAGGTGGCCCTCCATATCCATGGATTCTGCATCCACAAATTCAATCAATCATGGCTTGAAAATATTTTTTTAAAAAATCCCAAAAGCAAATTAATCCTGCCATTTTATATGACGGACACTATTTTGCTACATCATCATCCATAATGGGACTTGAACATCCATGGATTTGAGTATTTGTGTTGGGTCCTGGAATCAAACCCTAGGATACCAAGGGCCCACTGTATCCTGTTGTACAAGGTTGTGTCTAGACTTGAACCCACAGCCATATTTGTTCTTTATGCAGCCAAAAGACCTACAGCTCATCACTGAGAAAAGAACTACATATTACAGAAGACACCAGCATGCTGCTGAAAACAACATTGTCATATCAAATTCTTGCTTGTCTTCTCTTGTGTAACGTGCATTAGTGCTGGGGAGAAGACCTGTTGCTTTATGCTAGACAGGGTATGCATATAGAGAATTCCAGGTTTGTTCCCCATGATCTCCAGAAGCCTAGTGCAAAAGGTCCTGGTAGGCTGTTGGGTTTTTGCAGTAATCTTGTGACTCCTGTAATGTATAGCTCCTGAAGTGTGCTGGACAATGAGTTGCATCATCTGTATGCAAAGTATTTAACTTTGGTGATGACAAAATTAACTTATTCTTGATTGCTTTCTTCCATTTTAGAAAACCATTACTGCTGTTGCTTCCAGTGTTGTGCCAGAGAAATCTCTTTTCCTTGCTGCTTACAGTAGAATCTGCAGTTCCAAAAGACTGCCTCAGATGTCTTCTTCAAGCATCTAGGCAGGATACTAGCCCAGATCTATGGGTGCAGAGACTGAAGGATTTACTACAGATGGGACTGGAAGGGAAGAGCACTTTAACACCAAACCTATTATCAGGTGTCTGTGAACGGCAGCTGAAAAATCTCTGCCAGAAGGTTATGGCCCATCATAACAAACCTATTTTAGAAAGAAAGCTAAGCTGGTATGTTAAACAGGCAGATCCCTGCCTTGTTCCTTCTAGGGATGCTCCTGTTTCTGGGTCTCAGATTAGGAAAAATAAGAAAGCTGCTGAGGAACCTCTGGATCCTGAAGAAGAGAGACAGAGGAAGAGGTTACGACTGGACACTGAAACAAATACAGACTTTTTAAAATTGGATGTTGTACTGCAGGGAGTTGGTGGGCCTGGCGCACAGAATGAGTTCATGATGGAAGCTTCCGGAAATGAAGTTGTTCACAGTGTGAGTGACAGTGTCTGCCAAAGTGCATCTGAGGAGAATGCAATAGAAAGAGGGAGAGCAAATCAGAATCCTCCACAGGATACTGCAGCTGAGGTTCCTGATCATATCAGGGTATGATCAAGCTCTTAGATTCTATCAGATACCTTGTGCAAGCATATAGAACATAGTCCTCCTCACGAGTGAGGCTTTGCAGTTATCTTCTGTACTGATGAACCACTGCTTGGCCAGTGGTTCTCACTATTTGGCCTAGTGGATGTTTTGGACTTTTTAGCCCCTAGAAGACTTTACCATTGGCTGTGCTGACTGGGACTTCTCAAAACTGATGTTCAAAACATCTGGAGGACCAAAGATTTAGTATCCAAAATTGCTGAAAGCCAGGAAGGTGATACAAAAAATAGAAAGGGTATCAACATGCCTTGAAGCAGATTGATAGTATGGCCTACAGTGTTATTGCACTGTGTCTTCTGTAATTTTAGTAAAGACCTGCTTGTCGTGGAAAGTGTGTTTATATACAGTATTACATTTATACCTTGCTTTATAGCTTGAAAGATTCTCATAGCAGCTTACATATCAGTTAAAAAAACAAGATAACTCCCTGCCTTTGATTTAAAAGGGTAAGGCAGTGAGAAGTAGGGAGCTCAGAAGAAGTTAATGGAAAAAATGGATATTTAATTTGTTGGCAAAATGTAATAAAGCACAACATGTCTTTTTGTGTATAAGAGTCAGAGAAAGAGATGGGACCATTAAAGAAGAGAGTTTAATCAGAAGGAAAAAAAGATTCTAGTTTCATAGTTTCAGGGTTTATAGTCAATAATAAGTTACAGAATTAATGTATGCTTATTGTTTAATTCTGCGATGAATATTTACAAACGCCTATCACAAACATAATTAGTAAGTCCAAATCAGAGCCAGCAAAATGAGACAAATGAGTCAAATGGAAGAAGACTATACATTGAGTATCCCTTATCTGAAAATCTGAAACATGGAATGTCCAAAACTTGTAACTTTTGAAAAGCAGATCCTGATCTTCTTCCTATAAGGAACAGGAGGAAATAACAGAGGCTTTCTTTCTTTTAGTTGTATCACTTGCTAAAAAAATCTAGAAAGGGTGAATTCTAACATGTCTTTGGAAGAAGCTGCATCTAGGAAAGCAAAGGTGTGGTTAGAGGAAGAAAAGCAGCAGCAATGTGAAATATCCTGGCCTCTTGCAAGGGTTTAATATAAAATGTCTGCTTTAGCTCCTCTTAGAAGACTTGATACTTGTTGTGGCTTCATTCGCATTCAGTCTGCCCATTGGTGATGGACAACCCCAGCTTAAAATAGGACATGGCTTAATAGGATTCAGTGCATTTCTTATAGGTGTACCCTCTGAACCATGCATCTTTACACTCATTCCCTTTCTGCCTGCTTCCTTTACTAGCAACATAATAGAGTAGATCATAACAAGCATTGCTGTGAAGGGTTTATAAATTTGACTCTTAAGTTAACTTTTGCAGTCAGTTTACTTTCAGGCTGCTTATTTCAGAATAATCTGAAGAATGCAGTCCAGTCCAAAGAGTGATTTAAGTGATTTTTCTCTTGCATTGTAGGTGCATGTACCAAAACTTAAGGAACAGCTACAGATGCAGTTTGATGTAAGTATTAGTGCATTTCCACCTGAGACAGATATCCTCATGGTCTTAAACATCTACTAAAGAAAGTTCTGTGCATTTGAAGTGACTTTCATTGTAAGGGCAGACAAGTTTATTTTATACCTTACTTTTCTACTTTAAATGCTTTAATAATATTTGTAGGCTGGCGTCCTGTTAGTTAGTCCAAACTAGAGTAGACTTATTTAATAAATTGTTATATGTGGGTAAATCTTATTAATTGAATGGATCCACTCTAGTCAAGACTCAAAAGAGGATTTAGGCCATTGTCCTACAACAACCTCACAGAAGCATCAGCTATTCTTTATTCATTTTACCATTACATTTTCTAGTCTTCAGATGTTTTAAATGTTCTTGTTTTTCTTTTTACTTTTAGCATTCTGATGGGAAGGCTCCCTCTGAGTTGCAGATTCTGAATGAATGTACTCCAAGTCAGGTTAGTAGGCTGAAAAGCATATATGAACACTAAGGTGACTTACTGTTCAGTCCTAGGCACAAACAACAAAAACTTCTTTGACAACTTACAGAGTATAGTCACTTTTACCATTAAGAGTGACTGTAATGACCTGCCCATAAGTGAACAGTGGTAGGAGGATGTGCTGAACCTCCATTATGAATGGCTACAGCATGTCGTCACAATAATTCTTCTTAAAAGTAATTTTTCAACTGTTGCCACTTAAAGACTATAAAATATGTTTTAACATGATTCTGCCCCTCTGATGAAGTAGGCTGCAGTCCACAAACGCTTATGCAAAATGAAACTTGTTGGTCTTTAAGATATGATACAGTTATCTTTTTTTCTCCTGCAACAGACTGACAGAGCTACACCTTTTGTAAAAAAAAGAGTCCTAAGCAAGCTTGTTTTAAAATAAGTCCCACTGCATTCATTAGAACTTGCACCTAGGTATAAGCATGTTCCTAGACCACAAGCTGTTATAGAAAGCAACAAATCATAGTTGAACCACATTTGTAGATAGACCAGGTTTTAGTGATACCAGGATAACAGATTACTCATAGTAATATTTGTGTCCTCTTTCTTTTTCTGTAGTTGGAAGGTTTGTGCTCATTACTGCAGCTCTCAGAGTGTCCAGAGAATGAACTTCTGCAATTCTGCACTTGGTTAGTGGCACTCTCACCTGATCTCAGCTATAGCAGTGCAGCAGTACTTGTTGCAAAGCTTTTCCTACCCCGGGTATGTATGGCAATTTATTTGAGGAATCAAAACCTTAATCTTTGGTAGCAGCTTCAATGGATCTGTGATCAGAATGATGTTACTTTATAAATGGTAGGGGTATCTCTACTCTTTCAATGATCTTTCAATAGTAGTGGTCTTTCCAGGACCAGGACCACTAATATTTATGAAAGACAAGCAAATAAAAACAGCTCCTTATTTGTCTGGTTAAAATCCCCACTTCCTCATCTACCTTTACTATCTACTTTAATAGGACCTATCTATTTTATCTGGTCGTATATTTGTGTCTGACCTGTTGTTGTTGTTGTTGTTTCCTGCTGTCAAGTGAACTTTGATTTATGACAACCTTATGGATGAGAAGCTCTCAAGTCATCCTATCATCAATCACCCTGTTCAGATCTAGCAGATTCAGTGACATATCTTCCTTGATTTGAGTCTATCCATCTGTAATGTGGCCTTCCTCTTTTCCTATCACCTTCTACCTTAGCAACCATTACTGTGTTTTCTAGTGAGTCATGTCTTCTCAGGATATGGCCAAAGTATGACAGCCTCAGTTTAGTCATCTTGGCTTCTGGGGAGGGTTCAGGTTTGATTTGCTGTAGGACCTACCCTATCCCCCTTCAACTAAGAAATTACGCTTTTGATAGAGTGCCAAACTAATCGTTACATATATGGAAGAAATCTGTTACATTCCAGAACAACAGTAAAAGGAATTAGAGGAGGGAGAAAAAGAAAACCAGCAGTAGCTGTGGAAATTTTTAACCAGAAACAAAAATATTAGGGGGTTTTCCATCAAATGCTGTTCTGTTCAAAATTGCCCTCCACCATTTTCTGTATGCAAGAAAAGAATGCAAATATCTTTCCTCTCCTGAAGACAAAATAATTTGAGGAGGATTTTGAATGGGAAAACATCTGAGGAAAAAAAACTGAGCTGTCCATTGGTCCCTTTCTTATTCCAAAAGCAGTCTGATTTGTTCCTATTTTGACTCATTTATGTTCATTTATTCCAGTTGTTCTTTACTGCTACTTCTGCATGAAAAAAGAGGAGTCAGCAGAATATTTCAAGTGTCTTTTGTATAATGTCTAGTTTGGCAGTAAAGGTCATTGCATCCCCTTTGTATATTGTCTGTTATCAACTCTCTGCCTGTGTCTTGTTACAAATATGCATATAAGTTTTAATTTAAGCATTACTTTTCCTGCTCAGAGCAATAAATTAGCCAGTTAACTTAAATGCTTGGGCCAGAGTAAACTAAATGAGAAAGTGATATATATTTGAGAAATGAATGCTTAATAAGAAATGCACCTAGAAGCAAATTGCAGATCTCTATGGAAGCAATTTAAGGAGCAGCAAGAAGTCAATGGGAAGTCAGAACATGCATGAGCAAAGCCAGGTAGTCAAATGACGAAGCAGTGCAGCTCTCATAACGACAGCTTTCCCAGATGCCAACATAGGCCATTAAACCCTTGTAATTTGGCTCCAGTGTCATGTTCTATGTTTGAGAAAGAGCAGGTCATTTAATTAATAAATAAATAAAATGTATTGGTCATGTTATAGCAACACTGAAATATTGGTACAATGGTATTTGGATAATTTAATTGGTGGCCATCCACAAACCACCCTGAAATGCAGTTAATTAGATTACTTTGCATCCAGTGGTTTGAACATTGCAGACTGTAATTGTCTTTGGTGCTTTTGAGTGTGAGTTGTAGATGGTATGGTAAAGAGCGCTGCCAGGTAAATAAACTTATATGCTCACTGATTTCCAGTGACACAGCAAAACAACTTGATAACTTTTTTCACTCTTAATTTCTGGCAAACTGAAGCCATATCTTCATATCTAAAGACAGGTTTAGCTGGCATTACTAAAGATAAATGTAGAAACTCTTACCTTGATATGCAAGTTTGTTGGTTGTGTATTAGGTAGTATTCTCTGCACCATTTCTGGTCTATAGGTTCTCTTGCTGACTGGGCCAGCCTCCTGGGCTCTCACAACTGCTCTGATGATGTTCTGCTCCAAGTATGCTCGCCCTGTCTGTTGCAGCTTGATATCTTCTGTTGTACAGGCTCCAGGGAGAGGTAAGCTTATCAAGTATACTAAGAATAAATGCTCATTTGTTTTGTCTGAGATCCAGATTGTAGCAGAGAGATAAATTATTCTAGAAGCAAGCTCAGATGACTGAGCATAGAGAGAATTACAGACAAGATGCCTCTACTGTGCTAGGAGAAGGGGATATATTTGCAGCCTGCCTGGGTGAGCTCTGTGGTAACTGTTACTGGTTGATTGATTGCATTTATATGCTGCCTTTTTCCCAAGATGGGACCCAAGGCAGCTTCCAACAGGCAGAAAAATCAAAAGGGGCCAAACTTCTCAAACATCTGAAAACAGCCCACTGAAGACTGAATAGGTTCAGTAGGTCTTCAGGAGGCATGAAAAGTTGCCTATCAATTGGGAAAAAAAAAAAAAAGGGGGACTATAGTATCCTCAAGGAAGGCATAACTAGAGCCCTGAACAGGAATAGGCCTCGTAAGATTTAAAAAAAAATCTAGAATTTAAATTTCCATTTCTTTATCCTGGTGCATCAGGAGGGGAGAAAAACATAATTGGTGATAAAGATTGCAGTTTCAAGATTAGAATTGAAATGAATTGAAGATGCTCATAAAATTAGAAACTTAATAGCAAATCCATCTGGCAACATAAGAATATGTTTGATGTGAACAACAAATGAATAAAAAGTTTGATGTTTGATGTGAACAACAAATGAATAAAAAGAGTTCAGACTTCAAAACAGTGTAAAATAACAGTACTTCAAAATATGAATAATTTATTTACAAAGGAATAAAATGATATGATTGCCAATGCACATACTGATAAAGTAAAATCATCATAATAATAGCAGTTTAAATGTTTGCAGGACCTTTGCTTTTTTCTTCCTGCCCAGTCTATTCCAAGGATCCTTATTTGTTTTTACTAATTAATGTTTTAGTTTAATAGCTACCATTGGATGAGGAGGGTAAGGGACTGAGGATCCCTCCAATTCCATCCATGTCAGCAAAAGAAGAAAAAAAGGAGAAAAAAAGGGGGAAAGAATAGGGAATCCACATCTTGCCAGTTGTGAAAACAGAGTAGACAAAAGAAAGGAAAGCTACATAGTGAGAAAAAAAAAACCTTCATTCTTTATAGCGGAATGGTGTAGGTTGCTTGTGTAGGTTGCCATGTGGCTATCAATCCTCTTTGGATGACTCCCATGAGTCACAGTCTTCAGCATATTGGCAAACACTCTCCCCACCCACCAATATTCAACCAAAATCATTTCTATGCGGGCAGTTTTACTGTAAGTCCCTGATTTCCCCTCAAATAAACAACCCCAAAACATCAGAAAAGGAGCCAGAACTGACTGGAACATTACTTCCTAGTTTTAAAAAATGCAGCCCGCACGGTGTCAGGAAGACTACCAAAATTCTTTAGCCGTCTGCACTTACCCACGTAAAGCAAAAGCACTCTTGCTTATTATGCACAGGGATAGCACCAGACTTATATTTAATTTTGTAACTGAGCCCAATTGGAACTTAGGTGGAGCTTCTCTGTTGTATGTACATGCCTAGAATTTCCAGAAAACTGTAAAAGCCCTTTAGTAAGCCTTTGCCTTCCTAGGCTGCACCAGTCTGTTTCATATGAACATTTTTCCCAAAACCAAACCAGATATTTTTAAGTCTTTCAGCTTCTGTGCTTCTTATCTGTTTCACACTGGGTGTAACACCTTCAGCAGAAACAGAGCCTGCAGTTTTGTAATGTTATCATCCATTTTATTCCATCATAGTTTCCTTGCTATGTGCTGAATATTAGCATAAATAGATCAAAAGAGGCGTAGATGTTATCACGGTTATGATATGTCGGGTGAGAGTGTGATAATGGGGCTTCCCATTATCTTTACTTAGCTAAAGGGGGAAACTTCCCTCTTCAGGTAAACCAAGGGTTAATAAGGTGTTGGGATTAGATTACATTTTAGTATGTGGTCAGCATCATAGGTCATGTGGGTCAGCATCATAGGTCACAGGGTGAGACTTGACCAATCAAAAAGGAAGGAGGTGAGCATCTTCAGGATGCTTCCAGATGCTTCCAAGGAGAAGTTATAAAACTTCTTGCGAGGCCATGTGGGAGAGAGAGAACAAAGGGATAACAAAGAGACAACAACCCAGGAACCTCCTGGAGGGGGGTTCTGAGCCAGTAGCAGGCTGCAGGCCATAGGCCTCGCCTCCTGGCCTCTTCCTTTAGAACATCTAAGCCTAGGAACAACTGTGAGTAATTAGACTAAAGTTATCTAGTCGCGTTAGGGACTTTTCTGTTATTTTGGAGGCTGGCTGATCTAAAGAATGTATCTGTGCTTTCATATCTGTTCTTTTGTAACTACTTGTAACTAAGTGTGCCTGGGAGGAGGGAGCTTCCCATGTGTGGTAATTTGCCTTGTTTATTTGCCTACCTTTAATAAATACTTTCTGTAAAAGACCCTGTTTCTCTCCTTCCCACGCCAAGCTAGGTAGACTGGGGAAAAAGGAAGATCCTTGAGCTTAGGGATTGACATGTTCTGGATAGAGTCCCATTGTACTTTCCAGGAATTCATAATTCAATGGGTGGTGGCAGTGAAGATTAATAGCTAAAATTCGTAACAGGCTGGAATACATCCCAGCAGCGCATGGTGTCATTTTCCAGCTTCACAGAGAGCACTAGATATCCTTTTGATATCAAATAATTTGACCTTTGCCTGACCTTTCTCTGCCACCCTACTCCATGTGTTTGCAGAGGTCCCCTGGACAAGCACATCTGGGGCGCGGCCGTTAATGGTTGTACGTTCCAAGACCCCATTCAGGCGAGCAACTTAAGCCTCTCCATTGCTTTAGGGAAAAACCTCCCTGCAGACCGGCTCTGCTTGGCTCGGATTCACACAAAGCCACACAGCCAAGAGCCAAGCCACTCTTTTGTATCGGGCTATTTACGCACCGGCCACACTATTGTCATCAAGAACTAAACTGTATCATGCAAAACTTGACCTTTTCCAACTCCTTTGTCCAACTCCAAATTCCCTTTTGTTCTCACCAAGCATAATATAGCCCGTAGGTAAAATCCACCCTATAAAAGGTCCCCACTTTTGGGACGTCTTTGGACTACTTTGGACTTCCATCCTGCCTTGCTGCCGGTTGTCTAAGGAAACTCCCCTCAGCTAACCACACTGAGCTTTCTTCCCCCGGAACCCCGCTTCTCTCCAGGACTACGAGACCAGGTGTTGTATTGCCTTTCCCAAAAAGCTCTCCGTTTCTATTTCTCAGCTAGTTAGTCTATGTCTTGTCTTTCGTGTTTCTTGTCTTTAATAAAATATTGTTTATTACTTTAAAACCTTGTCTAATTGCTGTCTGACCTGACGCTGTAGACATAGGGTTAAAAGATCCTTGCTAAAGTTACCCTGCCTCTCGTTTAGCTGAGAAAGTGCTCATGCTAAATTCCCCCAACTTGTGTTTTATATTTGGTAATTTGGGCGCCCCTCCCGGGACCCCCAACATACAGGGTAACAGAGAGACTTAGCAGCATTTTACTGGGTGTTTTGATTCTATGCTCCATAATTTTTTTTAAACACTTTGCCTCCAGTTTTGAGCTAATTCAGATCACTGCAATTTCTGGTATTTCCTGTGGTTGTTTGCTGTCTTAACTTGTAAAATGATTTTTAAGTCTTTTTTATTCACCTTCACAGTAACACTGATGTAAGAGTATCATACCCCCCATTCTGACCTCCGTATACCTGCACATGTATGCCCCAAGCTGTACTATGTGCATGTGACAAAGATGGGACTTGACGTCAGGTCTTCTAGGTCCAAGTTTGTGCATTTGACTGCATTGGCTTAATTCTGTAACCCTTTTTCCTGGTTGATATTCTATTCAAAAATATGCAAAGTTATACAAAGTGCCTCTGATCTTGTGCAGGATGTATATCCTTCCAAATCATCAGACATCCCCCACACTTGCAGGACTAGCAGGTAGGGTATGGATTGTAGGCCAGCTGGCACCCTAGCATTTTTTTTTAAAAAACAAACTACTGGTTGTAATGAGAAAGTTGTATATGAATCCTGGTTCAAGCCTTGGGTAGAAGTGGATAAGAAATAAATAAATAAATTGTTGTTGTTGTTGTTGTTAAAGAAACGACCAAATTAGAATTTCTTCAAGTGCCTAAGTCATTACTTAACAATGTTCCTTGTACACCCTTTGAACTATATAAAATGCACACTCTAAGTCTTCTACCTTTACTTTTGCAGGCCATGAGCAGATAAAGGTAGTGTGCAAGCTGATTGAAGAATGTTTGGAGCCTGAGTATGTGAGACTGGTATTCAGGTAAGTCTTCCTAATGCAAAATGAAATGTTATATTGGAGCGGCATCAAATAGTGTTTGGCTTCTAGTCTTAAATGGAATGAGTCTAAATTTAATCCATATACTGCTTGTGCATAGCCTGGTTTATTAACCCAGGATTTTTGGCGCAGAGTTACATATGAATGTGGCTGGTGGTATTAACTACTTATGCCTCTTAACATATTCATTGAGCAGAGTATAATATCCATGAATGAAACAAAGTCCATTTGTAATTGTAGTTTCTTTTCTTTTCCTTTCTTTCTTCCCTGTTTCTCTGTTTTTCTCATTTTACTTTTCAGCCATATTATACAGGTCCCATGGTCAGAAGATCTCCTTGCAGTTGTGCATTCTTTGCTGGGACGACAGGTGACTATATGCATTTAAGTCCTGCTGGGCTTCAGTAATTAGAAGGAATGGAACTGAATACATTTGTTCTCTTTAGACAGGTGGATAGCCAGTCTTTTGTTAGCCCCATTTCAGTCCCGTTTCTTTACAACAAGCATGAAGCATGTTGTAAAAGGTGGAACATGTTAAGGCCATCATCTTGATATGCAGGGCGTAAATGGTTATGGTCTGAGCTGGTTTAGTGTTCAAGGAGACTTTGCCTGGGCAACATATTACTGGCTTCATGTTCATCCGATTCTTCACCAGAATGGTTTTTGTCTAAGCAGTTGTAATGAGCTGAGGTGATTAATATTTTTGGTAAGTGTCCTTCCCTTCCTCCACAACCTCATCCCTCTACTTCTCCTTTCAGGTAGAATTGTCCACTGAGCTCTTCAATTTTTTGGTCTTAAATCTTTGTCAGATGGCTCCAGAATTTGCCACATCAATGCATTATGCAAAACTGGTTCTGACCGTTCTGACCAAATACCAAAAAAGTGTGAGTAATTACACCAGGAATTTTGAAAATAGAAAATGGCGACTTATTCTGTTATACACGTTCACTAATCCTTTCCATCCCACTGGTAAAATAGATCTGTTTTATATCTTTGCATATGTACGGGTGACTCCTTCATTTACAGTAGATGTGCACTGCCTTACCAATCCAGATGCCTGCAATTGGTGTTGGCTGTGGGGTGGGAGACAACATACATGCGCCTACACTGTGTTAGATTGAGAAAACAGTAGTTTTGGAAGGGGGAGTGCTGCAGGTGGGAGAGATTAACAGTCTGTGGAAACTCAACCTATTGCATTACCATATTGCTTTCTGTGAAAATTCTGGTCATTTTGTAATATGTGTATTTTTCTAGGTGTATGGGGGAAGAGAGGACATACCTCTTCATTCCTCTTCCCTTTTCACTTTGCTGAATACTAGGGCTGTGAGTCACAAACTTGGTTAAAAGATCTGTAAGACAAAACTGGCAAAGATACTGTTGTGGTTTTAATAAACAGTGGCAATATGTGTTTTCTTCCCAGTTGCCTAACAATATGGTTCTACCTGATGTGATTTTACTCTTGTTATCACACGTTGACGTTTAGGGAAATATACATGTTTTATGTTTGGTTTATTACTATATTTTGAATTTGCAATATTGAGGAAATGATGTATATTTTAATATGCTTTTCGTAGGGGCTTACAAGGAAAAAAAGAGACCTAAGGAATTTTGAGAGTGATAAAATAGTGATGTTCTAGAAAGCAAAGTGTAATTGAATTCTTCAGAGATGTTTCCAACTAAATAGATTTTTACCTCCAGCCTGTGTACATTTAATAGACAAAAGCGGGCAACCTGCAGCCTTTGGGATGTTGCTGGACTGCAGTGGCCATCATCCCCCACTGTTGGCCATCTTGGATACAGAAGATGGGAGCTGTAGGTTAAAAGCACATGAGGGCCAGAGGTTGCCCATCCCCACATTAGACTAACTAGGCAATCAGGTTAGGAGATGATGGCAGAAGCGACTTGAGTAAATTGAAGAGTTAAAGTTCTGCAACAGCGTAAACTAGATGGCTTACATTTTCTTTTCCTGTTTAGATTACGTTGGCCCACCAGCATCGCTTATTCTTTGCTCTTGACCTCAACAAAACAATTTTAAAGAAGTCTCTCCAGGTTGCACTAAAGCGAGTGACTAATGGATGAAAAATTTTCCAGAAAAAAAAAATTGAATGACTTTTATATAGAGGAAATTCAGGAAGACAGCCATATTCTTCTCTGCTGATAACCATGAGATGGGAATGACTGGAGACCAGTTTCAAGGCAGAAGAATCAAAAGGGTCTATGTCCATTGTATCATTAACTCTTTTTCTTGTCTTGCTTGACCTAAGTGATGAAAATGGCAGCTAAAAGATTTGAAGTCAGAGCACTTTCGTGGTTTACATTTGATGTATGCACTTCTTGGATTGCTGTAAAGTAGGATTAATTATTTATATGTTCTAATGTTATATTTTAAAATATATTATTTGTTAAATATAAACAAATAGAGCATATGAACAGTGGGTGTTGCATCTCCTATGGTACTGCCTCTTAGGACACCTGGAGGCAGGACTGAGAAATCTGTTTGACATGGGGCTCCTCCAGACAGGGCAAATGTTGAACCCTTGTCTCTGCAGTCGTAATCCAGTGCTCAAACCACTGCACCATGCTGACAGCCCAGGGGACATGCAATAAATAGAGCATGACAGATGAGACAACTGGGAAGGGCCAGGGAGCACTGTAGTGGGAATGAGACAAAGGAACAATAGAAAGTTTATTACCATCTTTTTCACAGTATAAACTGGAAGGCCCATGGGGAAGATCTAGACATCTGTAGCTCATGACCATGAAGTGACACATGGGTGAGAAAACAGGATTGAATAGGCTCAAACTGAGTTTAGACATTGGTGTATATTCCAGTGCTGTTTATTGGGCTGTCTTTAGTATACAGACATAATGTTTTGGCTACCAAGAATAGAAGATATGCAACATCAGTCCAGCTATATCAGTGCCATTTTTCAGGAGTAATGTACAAAGGGATATCTAGATGTCTAGGTTACATAGCAGTACAAGCAACTATAGAGATCCTTGCCATCTGCAATCTTCATAATTTTTATTTTTGAAGTAGGGACACCTTATTGATTCATTAAGAATATAAAATCGGTCTAAAACACCAAAATTGATTCCAGGGTTTAGCTACGGGGTGGGGGGTGGGGGTGGGGGCAAAATGAGAGCATTGTTCCTCCAAATGAGATTTCTGTTCCCGGAAGAAATTGTTATTCAGTCCACAGATTTTTAGCACAGCAGAGAGTAAGACTTTAAAAATCATTCACAACTAAAACTGTTGATTTGATGTGTTTGCATTCCCTTTGCCACTTTGCCCCTTTTCCAGCTAAACCTTCAGAAAAACTTTTTCACTATAAGAATTGTTCTACAGTGGGAGAGACTGCCTGTGAGGGAGTGGGGCCCACTGAGTTCAACTGGTGTCTGTTTCTTCAAAGTCTTACTCCTCTTCCTGAACTAAGCGCGCATAAACCTTACCACCAACAGCCCAGCCTGCACAAGCCTACTCGTCTGAAGTAAGCCCCCCACCCAAGGTGTGCAAGGGGCTTACTCCTAGGTAAGAGTGTGTATACCATCTTTTCTATCTTGATGGAAGGAACTGGAATGTGTTACTGTGGCTGGATCATGACGTTTACTCTCATTTTTGGATCAGCATAACAGTTCAAAACAATTTGATGATAAGGTTCTTGCTTATCAGAACATCATATCCGTGGGCTGTATCCAAGTAAAACCATTGGTCAACTAAGCTGGTCAACAATTAAGTTTTCCATCACCCGATCCAGCAGATGTCTGTTAACATGCCTTAGTGGGGGAAAGGAATGTGTTTTCCCCCAAAAAACATGAGGCTAAGAAGGTTCATAAGCCCCAAGTCCTCATGATCCTGAAGTGATCCATCCATGGGTCTGCAGGATTTTCTTCTGAGTTAAACTGGTTTAAAATTGCATCTGTGGATGGAAGGCAAAAGGGGAAAACGGGTCTACCAACTTCCACAGAACACTACATCCGGATCAGGACAGGCATTATACCTGCAGTGTTGAGGTACGATGTAGCCCACCTTAGGGCAAAATTGCCTGTTACTACAGCTCCCAGAATTCTCCCATGCTGCCTGGGGGATTCTAGGAGCTGCAGAGAGGAGCTCCGAGGAATGGGGGTGTGGGGCAGGGTACGAGAGAGTTGCTTGGACAGGCTCCCTCCTCGTTGTCATCTAAGCTGGTCAACTTGTTAGCCAGTCAGGAGGGCATAGGAGTACCACTCCTCTCAGCTCCCCGAGTTGCTGGAGTGCCCCCCCCCCAGAGTGGAGATGCCTGGAGCCTGACCGTTCTTCCACTGCCCAGCTGACCTATAAAGGCTGGTCATATTGCGAGGCGACAACAACGGCTCTTTGCTGCCAACACACACTCTAAAGAGCAGATTGCTGAGCCTGCCCTAGAGGGAGGGAAGGAGGGGAGCATGGAGCCCAAACATGGGGGGCAGAGGAGGCTTTGCTAGGGAGGGACTGAGACTCCTCCCTCATAGCCTCCACCATCACCCTCTCCTCTTCCTCCTCCTCTGCTGCAGCTAAATTTTTAGCAGGGTTCTTTTGCGCCCTCCAGCATTGATGCCTAGGGCAGCTGTCCCTTTTGCCCCACCCTAGTTATGCCTCTGACTGCCAGCCCTATGAGCCTGGAGGACACCGAGCATGTCTTAGATATGTTCTTTCAACTTATGTTCACCTGTGAGAAAGCTGCTTCTAGCTTATATTGACTCTTCCTAGGCCTTTTGCTTCCTTAGCTGCCTGGTGGATCCCCTCTTGTGTAGTAGCTCGTCTACAGCCTAGATCCTGCTTTCATCTGCCCCTCTTTAAGATATTTCATTTCTTTAAAGTAATTGCTTGTGTTGCTATCTGAAAAAAATATAATCCTGTGGTGCAACACAGCCTTACTCAAAAGTAAACCGTGAATTTAATGCTTCTTGCTCCCAGGTAAATCTCTGTTCCATCTGCACCTTCTTGCCAATAACCGAATGTACATCCACATATGTGTGAAATTCTGTGGGTGAAATGACTTCTCTCCTGCTCACTAACAGAGAGGAGTGGATGGGGTGAAACTGCTAGAGAAAACTGGGATGTTGGTTATCGCTGTCTTTTTCCTCTTCCGCAAGCTGATACCTAGTTAAAAAGTAAATGTAAATATCTGTGGATGATATGAAACTGAGGATGGTCCTTGTGAAATAAATGAGACTTACCACAGAACTGCTTATAAGAAAGTATTGAACTGCATGAAAGAAAGTATTGGATAGCATCTTTTCTGGTTAGGGATCACCTCACATAAAGGGGAGTGTCAAAACCACATCTGAGTACAGTATTTCTTGCCTAAGAAAACCTTATGAAATTCAAGGGTTTGCCATAATTCAACAGGTGACTTGAAGGTGCACACATGCGTGAGCACACGTGTATACACACAGAGACACGCGGAGACACACATACACAGAGCATAGAACAACTTCAATGTTGACTTTAGCTAGGCCTGCTGCTGCTACAACACACTGATGCTGGGAATGGACTGGAAGATTAAAGCAAGAATGTACCAGGCAATGGCCCATGACAGAAATACTACTTTAAAAATGTGAATGTTTGTTCATGTCTGAGAGTTAAGTTCTTAATGAGAAGGGTTTTAATGTATGTCTTTACCCTAAGAAATGGGATGAGTGGCAACTGGGAAAAGAATCTATTTAGTATTGGTACCTTCCTTAGGGCAGCTTGCTTAGCATCCTCCCATTTTAAATTTAGACTCTAGTGCTTGTGTTTTTCATTTTCTAACTAACTGAGCTAAACATTCACAGAAAATGATCCTGCAAACAATTGAGGAAATAGCACCATTATTTAAAAGTAGTAGTCATTCATCCTGCTACATTCATGGCAATTATTTTTGTAGCTGTTCTTGTGTTCCCATTGTTATGTTTGTTTGACTTGTATGATTTGTAAGTGTACTTTTCAGACTATAGCAGCAAAGTTTCTCATGACACTTTGTGTGAAGCAGTACAGGAAATCTTTCAGGAAAGTCAGGGGAAACCAAGCAAGCATGAACTCTTTGACATCTTTCTGTTTTGTGTCTGTAAAATTCTTTACAAAAGAAATACATGGCACAGCATATTTGATGCAGCCTTTTGGGGTTTTTTCCCAATTCGTGTCTGGTAAAACTTTCTTTCTTGAGATTCGATGAATAAAGTTAAATTTGTCTTTTCTTAGGTTCTTGGAATTGCAGATCAGTTTGAAAAATTATGGCTCACAGAAGGATAAGCATTTTTCTGGCATTGTCAGGTTTGTTATTATTCTCAACCCAGTTTTTAGTTTGTATCCCTCTCAAATTCAGTGTTGCCACTTCCAAGGAACTGAGAGAAATGGAAGTTGGTTGGGGAAATTATGATTAAGATATGTTTGTTTAATGGATTTTTTTAGTTACTGTTGCAAGAGAACAGTCTGCACTTCTGATAGCTGGATGAGGAAAATGTCAGAACACAAGGATAATAAAATAATACCAAAATATTCAATAATGTTATATGATTTTGTAGATGTTTATTTTCAATATCAATTATGGTTGCTAGGAATAAAAGAGGATTTATGATAGCATGTTACAATTAAAAAGAAGCTGACTGGCTTATTGCAACTGGTAATTTGTGAACTGAAACAAATTAGAATATTTCTCAACTGATTTGAAGATGTCAATATTTTAACTGGGGTCAGCAAATTCTAGCTGATTGGACTTCATAGTCACCCATTATTCCATCTAATCAGCTGTAAAGTCCAGTCCTGCCACAATACCACTGTAATCCCAAGAATAAAAATGGAATTGATTTAGAAATCAGATTTTATATGCATTGCTGTGTTAATAAAGAAGAGCTATTTAATTTTTTTGTAGAATAGGAGCTTAGAGTTATTATTATTATACAGTCTAGCAGAAAGAGGTCTTATTGCTACTTCTACAAAAGGATATTACACCTTTAGAACAAGAACTGTAATGTCTCATTTTTTATTACTTAGAGAAGGGGTGGACAACTGCATGGGGTTGTTCCCCCTGTAGCAAGGCCAATTCTGAAGTCTAATTTATAGTAGCTGACTTCAACAGTAATATAAAGCAAAGCTATTCAAAGTAGAAGTCCCTGAGCTGGTGCTAATCCTTGAGCCATTGGCTGTAGGTCCCTGAAATTAGTTTCCAGGAATGAAAGAAGCTGTTGTAGCTAGTGGACACAAATATAGTACCAGTTCCTGTACACTGGAAGAAAATTCCTGGTCCCACACATCAGATTGCCCAAGAAGTACGGACAGAAAAGACCAACTTAGTTCCTGAGGTTAGTACTGAATTGGTCAAGTTTATCTATGTCTTTCGAGTATGTAGACTTGTAGTAAACTCAGTTCAATATTATTGCACATTTTAATTAATTCCATATTGTAAGTTTAATTCTTAGAATTAAGGCCTGTGAGATAGCCTGTTGTTGAGTGGAGTAGCCCCCAGGGTTGTGTTGTTAGTCAGGCAATATGCATAACAGGGTTATGCATAACATAACCCTGGGGGCTCACAGACCAGCCGCATCACTAATGCATCACAAATGCAAATTCCTCCCACCCAGGGATCACACAAGTATATATACTCCATTCCACCTCCATGTCTCAAGATCCTCTGAAGATGGCAGCCACAGATGTAGGTGAAATGTCAGGAGCAAATACTCCTTCAGGCCTCATAGCCTGAAAAACCCACAACAACCCATGGATTCTGGCCGTGAAAGCCTTCTACTTTGGAAACACTCTTTTTAGAATCCCTGCAGCTGGATTTAAAGTTGTATTTGCCTGAAGAAGGCCATAAAAATATTTCCAGGCCAAAATGTGTTGGGCTGTTTTCATGAATAAAATCATTTCCTTTTTCAACAGCTTGAGATGTTGTCTCCTTTCCATATCACATCTGTTGGATGTTAACCAGTCCTTTTTTGTTTTTTAAATCAAATCTTTAACCATCATAGTTGATACCAAAGAGAACTTTGTCTATTTGCATTCGTGTTGGTTTGTAGTTATCACAAAGCTACAGAGCTAGCATGGAGTGGTTGTTTGAGTATTGGACTCCAACCTTGGAGACCAGGGTTCAGTTCCCCACTCAGCCATAGAAACCTACTTGGTGATCTTGGACATGTCACATACTCTCAGCCCCAGAAAACCCTGTGATACGTTTTCCTTAGAGTCATCATAAGTTGGAAATGACTTGAAGGAGCACAACAGTAACAGACTTTCAATATATTTCTCTCCTCAGGTGCTCTGTCTAACTGTGGCTGTTGGTCATGTGAAAATGACAGAAGATTAATTGGCGAACAATTTTCTAGTGTCATTGCTCAAGAAAAACTGGGAAAGTGTATGTGCTTCATATGTCAAGAATGCCATGGGAAAGCCCCAACAGCTTTACTAGTAATGAAAAAGCACAGGATTTGTTTTAAAAATTCTGTGAGTTCTGAGTTTTACTTGTCTAAATCTTTTCCCCATCTCCACTCTCTCTTCCACGTACTCAGAAATGCTTTTAGTATTTTTTGCTGTTTTTCTATCCTCATGTTTCCTATATTTCCTTATATTTTAAAAGGAATGCACTGTAAAGAGTATGCATACCTGCACAAGTTCAATAAGTTAGAACCTCAAAAGTTAAAAAAAAAAATGAGATGGTTCAAAGCCAAATAAGAGCACCAGCTGTTCAAGTCATATCAGATCCTCCCTATTCTAGTAAATTTCTTCATTATGGTAGAGTAATTGCTTTATGGACTTATGGACTGTTTTGATGTGGTTTTGAGTGGTTGCTTCATTCTTTGTAAAGGAATCCTGCCACCTTGAAGGCCAAACTAGGTGGCTGGCATGCTTCCCATCCCAGATTCAAATATATCATACTTTTTTGTGTTTTATATATGGTTTAGGGGGCTTGTAGGTATTTGTGGTTTTTCTAATTTTGTTGAGGCCTGTGCCTCTAACTTCCATGAATGTGGAAGGATGACTATAATATAAGACACATGCTATATGCCAGCCCAAAACATACCATTTCAGGGTGGAAAAGGATGCAATGAAGCCATCACTTTGATATGTTTACTCATTAATTTCCACCAACATAAGACATTTTGAAACAGATGGCATATTGTTTTTTATACATTTACTCTGCAAATATTCCTTGAATGCCAAGCAAGATATCATAGCTGCAGTTCTATATACTTAACCCCACTTAGGTATATAGCCCCAGTTACCAGCGGAGAGTGGTGAGATTTGGTATTGACAACAGAAAGGATATCTGGCTGAGGAAGGCTAAAGTGTCCCTGTGTCTGCTACAGACCTCCCTCCATCCCATTTCTCAAGCTTCTTTTACCTGCCTGAACAAACATTAGATATTGGAGCTCAACTAAGGAGAAAAACAAATCAGGAAGTAAGTTGTGTTTGGGGAGGTATGAATAAATAACTTGCAGTCTTCCCTGAACATCTTTTTTTGCTGTTACACTTGGATAGCTTGTATTTCCAGAGCCTAATCATTAGGGCAGTTGTATATTTAAGCATACAGTGCTTCTGTCCCATTTGTCCTTCAATAGGTACAGCTATAATTGTTGTGTGCCTTCAAGGACTTATGGGACTAAGACTGTGTGATGGCCCAAGGTCACCCAGTGGGTTTTCATAGCAGAGTGGGAAATCAAAACCTGGTCTGCAGGGTTGTAGTCCAATCCTCAAATCACTACACTATAATGCAGTAGCTTGAATATAGTATCTATAGTATTCACTTTTTTTCTCTTTTTCTTTTTCTTTTTAAAAAAAGCTTATTCTATGCATCCATGATACTCATGATATTCTACACATCTATGACACTCAAACTGTGGTAAGAGTGCTTGGCGTCCTATGTAAAGCCTACTTTAGCCATATCCTCCTGTGATTACAGGGTCACGTTTCCCGTGCTAGGATGTTTTGCTGACACAGGCAAAGGACAATATGGTGCTCTGTTCTACATACACAAACTATAGGACTTGAGGACAGTGAACTAATTTAGGGGGTACAGAGCAGGCTTTATGGGGCACATAGTCGTGGCCTTCAACAAGGGTATGGCTGGGGTCTCTGAAGGCAGGAGATCCTGCACACCCCTTCATTTGATATTTTGGGTTTCTTCACTTTGCCTAATGGTGGGGCCAAATTCATATTCAAGGGGCACCACCCAGTAATTGAGCAGTACATTGGTTCTAGATAGTGGACCTACAGGCTTTTAGATTAGCCTACCCGCTCTTAATATAATCAGTACAGCACTGCACAGGAGCCAGGGGAGTATCTTGAATATACCTTTTGGCTCTAAAATAAGCTCTCACCTCACTGGTACATTTCAGGGGACAAACTTTGTAATTTATAAAAGAGGAGAGGGTTAATTAAGCTCAGCCTGTCTTTAGTCCCTGATATGTGGAATTCTTGATCCAAAGATGATGTTTGTATACTCCACAGCTCCTGGAGAGGAAAGCACACAATGTGGTTCACTCTGATGTTTGATGATACTTGACCTCAGTGGAAACTTTGTGTTGACATATGTGATGTCCTCTACCCTTGATTTTGGCTTGTTTGGTATGGCATATACTGCATTCGTTTCTTTGCTTGAAGGATTTTTGGCAGCATTGACGTCATGTATCTGAGAATTGATGGACAGAGACTTTATTTTAGTCATTGATCAATTAATAAATAATAAGTACAGTCAGAAAAACAAGTAGCAAAGTTAACTTCCATATCTAACATCAGCAACTATTAACCATTTGAAGGTGTATCTTACACAAAATGTAGCAAAATTTTGCTACTTTAAGTATAATGATTTGATTCTGATTATCCAACAGATTAAAAAAAATGCTCTTTGCTTTTCTTATCTGAGGATTGTTAAGAAACCCAAATAAAATTAAAAAAAGAAAAGCCGTATTTCACCTGTAAGACCAAATTCCCATTCTGAACATTGTGCAGGTAGTCTTCTGTCTCTATCCATATTAGTTTTAGTGTGTGTTATGAATTTGCGTCTTTTAAAACTCTGTAAATGCACTCTAGTAGTCTTTTTTCTAAAAGGCTGATTTAGGGTACGGAGAACCCCTGATCCCACACCACATGAAGTGACATAGGTTCCCCACTTCCAGGCTAGTTGAGCAGCCAATTGAATGAACGTATCTGCTGTAGGTGGATACATTACAGCCCAACAACACAGGCTTTTAAGCTAGAAACAAATGGGATAAAGCACTTGGCAGAGGAGTGGTATGTGTGGCCAAGGAATGATCAAATTATATAAGTTGGGCAGAAGGTGTTTTTGAAGAGGAGGAGTTTTTATCTTTCTGTGGGAGAAAAATATGTATGCTCACTCCAAACTTTTTGCTGGCTTGAGGAAGGAGGCTCTGAAGATAGTCCCCTTTGCCCTCTCTGCTGTTGGGTGTAGGAGTGACACACCTTTCTGTCACTGTTGTGGGAAGGCATCCAAGAGGAGACCTCTTGCAGAAAGGAACAGCCACTATATTGGATGGTTCCCTGGATATTCCAGGGACTATAGCAGCGGTTCTCAACCTGTGGGTCGTGACCCCTTTGGGGGTCGAACGACCCTTCCACAGGGGTCACCTAAGACTATCGGAAAATACGTATTTCTGATGGTCTTAGGCTCCATTCCCTCCTCGGTGGTGGTGCGCAAGCGCGAGCCACGTGCTCACGTCCTCCTGCCCGCCAAAGGGGGCAGGAGGACGCGATCACGTGGCTTGCGCTTGTGCACCACCACTTCTGGGCCTTTTCTGCACGTTACCTTATCACGGAGGTGGGGGAGCTGTAGGCTGTGCTGGGGGAGGTAGGGGCGGGGCGGTCTCGCAACCAGGAAGCCAGCTGCAGGATGAAGGAGCAGCGAAGAGAGCGCCTCATGCAAGAACCTGCTTGTGCGAATGGCACACCCCACCTCCATGGTAAGGTAACGTGCTGAAAAGGCCCAGGAGTGGTGGTGCGCAAGTGCGAGCCACGCGCTCGCGTCCTACTGCCCCCTTTGGCAGGATCGCGTGCGACCACAGTGTCGCCACAGCAGGAGTGGTGGTGTGCAAGCGCGAGCCACGTGCTCACGTCCTCCTGCCCCCTGTTCAGAAGGGACTGAAATCGCTCCCCTTCTCCGCTACCGGGAGAACCTCCCATCTGATGGGCCAGCTTGGGGGGGGCGACGGCAGCACAGGGAGCAGGCCCCCTCCTCGCCATGGCCCCTGCCCCCACTCGCCATGGAGGGGGGCACTGCGGAAGGACCAGGGGGCCGCAAGGCGGCACTTTTCTGGGGGGACGAGCTGCGCCTGGCGCAAAAGACAGGCGCTGGGATTCCTCTCCCCTGGCCAGAGTCGACACTCTGGAAACTTTTCCCACACTGCCCCCCCAGTGGAAACGAGAGCGAAGCAGAACCCGGGGGGGTGTTCTTGGAGTTTTTTCCCTGGGGAGACACGCGGCTGCTCTTTCCCTCCCTGCCCGCCACCCTTTTGTTCCTGGCCGGTGAGGCGGCCTTTGCCGGAGGGGGGAGGCATTGTAAATAATAAATAAATAATTTTATGGTTGGGGGTCACCACAACATGAGGAACTGTATTAAAGGGTCGTGGCATTAGGAAGGTTGAGAACCACTGGACTATAGGATCACAGCCTCTGGCAATTCTAACAGCTGTTGGTTTCTTTCCTCACAGTCCTGTCAAAACTGACAGTCATAGTACTCTTTTGTCCAGGACTAAATGCAAATCTTATGTGAAACACAGGTTTAAAAAAGGCCACAAATACACACACATTCACATTCCTCTTGTGTTACATTACTGAAAATTTTGTAAATGAGATAATAGACAATGTATGGGAATTTTCAGAGAGATAAATTTATAGGAAGTATAAGTGGATATGAATTAAATTTATATCTTATACTCCACAATAAACCCCTCAGAAAATGAGAATGAATTTCTGGTGAGCATTACTGAATCTGGGCTTTGAACACAGCATTTGCAGTAACCATTAGTGGTCAGTACAAATTAATGCTAGGAACAGGCAGTTGTTTATTTTTTAGAAAATTAAATGAAACACAGAAGCAAGAAGTCGAGTTTTGCTTTCTCAGGAAGAGGCTGCAGTTACTACACATTTAATACTACAAATATAGTCCCTACAATCCCCTCAGATGAAATCAGTGGCGGAGCTTGGAGTATGTGGAGAGGGGGCGGGAGGGGTGGCTACTGTGCGAGGGGTGTGGCCACTGTGTGTGGGAGTGTGGCTGCAGTGTGTGGGGGCATGGCCAGGATGTGCGGGCACTTAGCTATGGGCTGGGATGCCCCAAAAACATTGCCGTCCGGGGTGAACAATGCTTAGTTGGATGTATGTGTCTATGGAAATTGATATTGCTTATATAACTAATTTTCAATATTCTCCTAACTTATGAAAGGGGAACTTACCTGTAATGTTATTACTCTACAGTTTGGGTTATCACCAAAATTCAGGTCATCTGCTGCTATCAAGAAGAGAGTCTCATTTAGTATATGAATGTACCTGTCTATGGCCCATGTAACATGCTACAGTTTTTGCCTAATACCAACAACACAAGGGTATACCTAAATATGTGAATGTGCCAAACACATACCAGATAGATATGTGTCAGGCAGCTGTGATTAGTTGTAGCTCTTATTGAATGCACATTCATTGACCATCCTGGTTTGCTTCTCTATAAAACAAGAAATGATTGTTTGTGTTTACAGATTTCTGAAAGTGAAAGTGAAAATGAAAGTGAAAGCCTAGCATGGCTTTTGCAAGACTTTGAGGAAGGGCAGGTAATAAGTTTGGAAGTCATCCTGTGGGCAGGGCCACCTTATCCATTAAGCACTTTAGGCACAGTGCCTAGGGCTTATGAAAATGGGATTTTAGGGCCTGTGAAAACATCCCTAGTGGTAAGGCAAGGCAAGGAGTTGAGTACAAGAGTGCCTGGGGACTACAAAGACCTTAATGTGGCCCTGACTGTGGGAGATGGAAAAATATTGACCCTGATTCTACAATAGTCACATGCAATAAGATTTTGTACCACATTAATAATCTGAGACAGATTGTAATTCTTCATTAATTTCAATCTTGAAGGAAGCAATGAGTAATTCTAGTTATTTTCTCCCTTCTGCAAGATGATCTTGGAAACTGCAGTTTTTAAAAACTATTTGCAGTCAAAGAGTTATTCTACACAAACTTTGCAGAATCTTTTTTTGCATAGCAAATACAGTTAGCCTTCCTTATCTGCGGATTCTGTATCTACAAATGCAACCAACCACAGCTTGAAAATGCTCCCCCTCCCAAAAAAAAATCCAAAAAGCAAATTTTGATGTTGCCTTTTTGTATACGGGACACTATTTTACTACACCATTGTACATAATGAGACTTGAGCATCCACCAAGTTTGGTACCCATGGGGGGGCCTGGAATGAAACCTTAGCAGATACTGAGGGCCCACTGTAGTATTTTGACACAGAACAGAACGCTGTTTCTTGAGCACAAAAAAAATGCTGTTTTCTGTGCAAAAGAAGTATGTGTGCAAATTTTTGCACACAATAAATCCTAAACTGAAGATTCTTATTGGTCTAGGATTCTCTTTGTCACGGTTTCCCAACACTCAGGAAACATGTATTTTGACTGCTCTTTGAATATTTTTTAAATATTCTTTCCTTCCTTAACAGTAACATGCAACTGCATATTTTTGACAATACAAATGGGAACGAGCATCTTTTCCATACCATGTCTTATAGCTTGAGATGATGTCAGATGTCTCATATCCAGACAAGTATCAGAGATGGACTTGGAAGATGTCTGCCTGAAGGCCTGTATTCTCCAAGGCCAATTCACTTTCTCCTGTAAGCCCCTAGTGAACCTAACTAAATGGGAAACACTAACCAAATCTCAGCCCTAACAGACTAAGAACTTCCTCAGACATTCTGGCTGTTGCTCCTGGGGCTTATGGGCAGCTGTTCCCTCTTGCCAATTTCTCTTAGAGCAGCCTCTTTCCTTCCCAAATCCAACATCGTCCTATTTCTTTAGCAGATCTGCCCATCAGTAGGGACCTGTTTCTGGTCTCTCTCTTTCTGGTCTTAGCATACTCAGATGTTGCACACCTCCTTTAGTAATGGAGGGATGGAATGATTTTCTTTTTAAAAAATGGAAACATTAAATATTATAATCCAGCTAAAAATAAAAAAAAAGATAAAACTAACAAAAACTGCAAAACCCTTGGATCTGTGACTTGAAAAGAAAGTGTTCTAGTTACAAAATTACAGAACCTATTCCAACAACAAAATTTAAGAAGCCAAGGCACCATTTCAGAGGTTGGCATGCTTAGGTCAAATGTTGCCTGGTTTAATAAACTATAAACAAATGCCACAAAAGTTTTCAGTTATTTGTATATTTTTGAATAATTTAGGCTGGGCGGGTAATTTCTTCATCAATGTAAATGTCTATAATCTATCTCTCCAGCGGTCCAGAGATTCCTTTCCACTTTGCAGCTGTTTTTAAACAAGCTGCTACACAGGGCAAATAAACTCCTTGTGCCTCATTTGTTTATTATTAATAAACAATTAAAATAGTCCAAATAGGTGAGGCTCACAACATCTGCCCCATAACAAGTAGAAATGATTATTATCAGTTGATGCAAAAGAACCCTGAGTTCTGTTTCCCTACCACAGAGACCTTCTTTTTACTGTAGTTTAGAAATGAAAATACTGATAAAGAAATGCAAAGCAGACTTGGAATGGTATAGCCTACTTCAATAAAAGTAACTATCTCAGATCAAAGTAAGTCCTTTTTTTGTTTGGAAAAAAAATTATGCTACTCATTACAGTGTTTAAAGGTATTTTTCACTATTTGGAGCACTAAGGGGGGAAAAAGACAACTTGTTGCATTGCTTGATACTTTTATGTTTGTCTTCAATTATCTTTTAAATAGTATTCAGTGGAATCCTATATGACCATTACATAATATGTAGCTCTGTAACTACTGTGCTATCTAGTGGATTCCAGCCGGACCCCCACAGATGCCTCTTCTTGGTAAACTGCCACCGGGATTGACTCGGTACTATTTTCCTGTCACTCAATAAGCAGTTGCTTGACATTCCCACCCTCTCCAGTGAGTGATCTCCAGTGTGACAGATAGAAAAAGGACCCCTGCCACAAATTTTTGATATGCACGGGTGGGGTGGGGATGAGACCATCAAGCAGCCACTTCTTGATCGATGGGGAATGAACCTCCATTGATGCCAGGAGGCACCCACTGCTAAGTAGATTTTCATAATCCTTACATAACCCCTAAACTAAGGATGTTATAGGATCTTGAATGTGTAGTGGTTACAAATGCACAGTTGTGGTTTACATATTGGTAACTGCTCAAAAGGATTCCAGACAGAATTGATAAGAAAGCAGATGAAACTTGAAAAAAAAATCTTGCCAAACCACTTCAGAAATGCCTAAAAATGCCCTGTAAGGGTTACTTTTAATAAATAACTGGCAAACATTACTTGTTACACCAATAAAGTAACTTTATTCTCATTCATTACTTTACTTTTTAAATAAAGTATACTGTCACTACTGAAAAGTAGCTTGTTACCGGTAGCTACATTTCTCCGGCTGGCCCCTCCCAAAACTGCAAACCCCAGGATTCCATAAGAGGTTGAAAGTGGAATCATCGTGCTATAACAGACTCGTGCAGAAATGGCCTATGAATCTGATGTTCTCATGATACCTAATGTTCATATCTATTCATTAACATTCCTATCAGGTGCTAAAAACTGCAATTTTAAAAGCAGAGCAGAGCTACATGAAGACAAAAGAAGCTGAAACTTACCTCTCATTTTCCTCTTGAGGAGCATTGTGACAACTAATGTGAGGGCTGCAATAATTGTTATGCCAACCACAATGGAGCCCAGAACCAAGATAACTTGGTAAACTCTGAAACAAGTCACAATGTATTAATTAAACCTGTCTTAAGCAGAAACAAGTACCTGATAAATTTGGCAGGATACCTTTTGTACCTGTAGTACATAATTACATTTTACCTTGCTTTCAGAAGGGGTTAGAAGCATACAAAGACCTGAGCTTTGCAGCACAATAGTGCACTGGAGAAAAGGTACAGACAGAGATTCCCATGTTAGGTGCAGAGAACAAAAGCACTTCTGGCACAGTTAAAGAGGTCTAGAAGTGCCACAAGTGCCCATCATGGTTGGGGTGGCCTTTACCCACCGGAGGTGATGGGACCAAGGATGGGTCACAAGATGGGCAGGCAAATTTTTACTTCGCTACCCAGCCTCCTGGCTCGCCAGACCTGAGTGCATTTAACTAAATGGAAGATGAAGATCTTACCGTGGTTCAGAAGAGATAGGAATTGTCACAGTTGGTTCTGGGCTGGGAGAAAAGACCACAAAACATTCAGAACTCTAGCTTGAAAAGGCTTGTCCTCTCATTCACATGCATGTAGAGTAACCTACACATACCCTATTCACCATACACACCCTTGGCCACTCCTATGCTTGCATACATATACATATATACACTATCCATATAATCTCTTTCATGGTAAAGAGCCTGCTGTACTTTCTTTATCTGCTAAACTGGGGTGGGAAGAATGTAGCCTGCTCTGAATTCCACTTCATTCAATGGAATGAGCTTTCTATTATTATTATTATTCCCTGCTTTTTTCCCCAGGTTGGGACTCAAAGCAGCTTACAATTAAAAGACATAGTTAAAATTCATAGAATACTAAAAAACATAATTAATTGCAAGAATTAAAACAATGTTAAAGTACATAATTAAAAACTCAAATATTCAGCAGGAACACAATTGCTAGTAAGTAGACACAGTACTGCAGTCCAATCAGTGATAGAAAAGAGAAGACATGTCAAGGAGGATCATAGAAGTGTAGCATTTTGGGCCTGTGAGTAAAGAACTTCATTTCCTCAGATAATTGTTCCTTTCTATCCTTGTACAGTTAAAGCTGGTGCCCATGAGTGTGTTTTTTTACAGGCAGAGCCAGAAACTGGTATGCTGGAACACTGAAAAATGATAGGACAAGAAGGAAAATTTTAACTTTTGGGCAGGTAGAGGTTAAACCTAGAAATGCATTTACTTAAAATAATCAGTATCCCTATTGCAAGACCTCTAAAAAATTATAGCCAAGATTGTGGGTCAGGAGATGTATCACAATGTTCCTCATAGGTGGAAATACAGAATAAAAATGTAACTGGGCACTTCTCTACTTTTCCCTGTTCTCTGCCCCTGCCTCTTTCTTGCTCACACAAAGACCAGGGACATCTAGAAATAACTGAAAGACTAACCTGAACCCAAGGGTGACAGATGAATGCTGATTATTTCTGGGGCAGTTGTTCATCTTCCTCTTATTCTGTAGGTACAGAGGAGCTGATCTTTGTCCAAATAAAGCACAGAAAGAGAGCAGTTCCTCCTACCATCCTCTCAACCTGCCTTCCCAAATCCATGTCTCTTTGCTTTTCTTCTGTGCATGTACGATTAGTGCATATGTGCAGTATAAGATAAACTAGCAAACAAAACACCACATTCGCACACATGCGCTGAAGCCAAGCAGAGTGTTAGAGCTTTGCATACAAAAGAGGAATAGCACAAAAATAAATTACATTGATGAAAAGGGGAAGGTGGTAGGTACTGGATTTTGCAGAGCAGAATCTCCTGTGGGGTACGATAAAAGTTGGCCTTGGACATGGTTTTAATGTTCTGTGAGTTGAAAAGTCAAACTCTGCAGTTGTACTTTTGCTTGCCTAATTTATTTGGGCCAAAGTATAGGGAAACACGGGGAGGCAGAACGAGTAACTTCTGCAACATGCATACCCCCTAATCCTGATGCTTTCTGATTATACATTTAATGTTGGTGGTACCTTTGTTCATCTTCAGCGGTAACTGCCACAGTGCCATTATTTTTCTGTCCTGAAAATGAAATTGTACTGTAAAAGAGAATAAAACTTCAAGTTTTGTCATTTTTATTATTCTTCGTAGAGATAATTGGCTTGAGCTGCCTTTGTTGCTTTGTTACCTTATTTTCAACATTGTTAATTAAAGTGAACAATAGTAGAAATCTTTAGAATGTTCTGTATCTTCCATTTAGTTAAACTGGCAATGTTACTACTTCACACTCTTTACTGAAAATTGCTGCTTTCTGATTCAAGTAATTCAGGTTCTTCTTCGTGGTCTCTGTGCCTTCATACACTAGGAGCTTTAGCGCCTGCGCGGTAGCGTTCGGAAACTTCTAGAGCTTGTTCGCTTGGCGGGAACCCCTCCCCCACGCCGGTACTGCGCATGCTTCTCCCGCCGAGCAACGGTCTCTCCTCAGTTCTTTCTCGTCCGCCGTCGCGTACGGAAGGTTCTTTGGTTTGTTCCTCTCACTTTTGTGCTTGGCTTGCTGTTTTCACGGTTTTACGGACTTTTGGACTGTCTCTGACCTCTCTTTCGGACTCCCGCTTCGGCTTTTGGTCTTTTCGGATTTCGCAGTTTGGCGTTCTTCGTCTTATGTCCGCGCTCTTCAAGAAGTGCGTGTCCTGCGGGCGCAAAGTTGCCCTCAACGACGGCCACAAGGAGTGTCTTTTCTGTTTGGGTGAGTCCCACAACATTCGGACTTGCCCAATTTGCCGGGATTTTACTCCCCAAACTCTCCGCAACCGGTCCGCGAGACTTAAGTCTTATTGTTGGGAACAGTCTCTGCGGGTGATAGACGAGACCTCCACTTCCAAGATGGCCGACAAGAAGACGACCACGCCATCGACGGTATCGGCGGCTGCCGTTCTGTCCACCTCGTCGGTATCGGGCTCGGTACCGGTGAAAACGCCGATCTCGGCGTTACCGAGGATCCCGAAGCTGTCGGTGGCTGCCAAGTCAGCGAAAGGATCCTCGACGGCGAGGAAGGCTGAGGCTCCCCTGACGGAGACGCCTGCTAAAAAGCGCCCTGCTCCGGACGGAGGCAAGGGCAAGGAGAAGGAGAAGAAGAAGAAGAAGAAGAAGAAGGAGAAGAAGCGCTCCCCGGCTGGGGACGTTCAACCTCCTACTCCTCCTCCTACTCAGCAGCCTTCCAAAGGGCGAGGCGAGTCCGTCGATCGCTCGGATGATGAGATCGAGGACGTTCCCCAACAGCGCCCGGACTCGCCTGTGGCAGACCCTCCAACCCTGGTGGAGGAGCGCCACCGCCCTCCTAGCCGTCGCAGGTCGGCCGACCTGCAGCAGAGAGAGCCCTCTGCTTCTCCGGAGCGGCGTTCGACCTCCTTCCGGTCCCGGTCCCGCTCTTCCGAGCGTCCGGTGGCCTCGCTGCCTCCTAGGGAGACAAGAGAGGAACAACCTCGCTCGTCTGCCTCCAGATACACCTCGGCGTCCTACGTGGCCAGGTACGCAAGGGAATCTGAATGGAGAGAGCGCCCGGCCTCTTATCGGTCACATTCGCCATCGTACCGGGATCGGTACCATCGTGGCCCGAGTCGCTGGGAGACCTTCCGGAGGTCCCGGTCACCTCGTCGACAGCGCGAATCGCGCTCGCCTAGAGGGGACGAGGCTCGGTACCGTCGACGCCGAAGCCGATCTCCGTCGGACCGCCGCTCCTTCAGCCGCTCTCCCTCTCCTCGATATCATAGGGCGAGGGAGCCTTCACCTCGGTATCGGGCGATATCGCCACCTCCTAGGGTCACGGCAACGGCGACACGCCCTACGGAGTCAGTGGTGACTGAGCGAGCTACGACGACGTCAGCCTGCCAGACTACCCCTGTCACCACTAAGAAGGTGAAGTCAGTAGTCAGCCAGCCCAAGCGGGATGCTGCTACTACCACCGCCCCGGCTGCAGAGAAGCCTAGGAAGGCAACACCTGTGGCGACTACGAAGGAGCCGGCAAGCGAGCGGCGAGAGGACTCACCGACCTCAGAGTCGTACGACTCGAGTGCGGAATCAGAGGCGTCTGAGGCGGCCTCCCAGGAGTCTCCTCCGCTGGGATTCGGGGACCCGATCCCAGATTCTGCTCCAGAGGACGTCCACCAGTTCTCTGCGATGCTGCTCCGCATGGCTACTACCCTCGGCCTGAAGATCGCCGATGCGGAGCCGGAGGACGACGATCCAGTCTTCTCCGTCTTTGAAGGGAAGCAACCTGCCACGGCCCCGCTGCCTCTCCTGCCCCGGGTATCCAGACTGGTGAAGGCCGCCTGGGATAGGCCGGCCTCGGCTCAGCCGATACCGCAGCGGTTGGAACACCTCTACAGGGTGCAGAAGGATAACGCCGGTTATCTCTTTAATCACCCTGCACCGAACTCTGTGATGGTCGAGTCGGCACAGATGAAAGGCTCCGGCAGGCAACACACCACCCCGCCGGACAAAGAGGGCAGGAAGTTGGACGCCTATGCAAGAAGGTTCTATTCCGCCGCCTCCTTGCAGATCAGGCTGTCCAACACTCAGGCTTGCCTCGCGGCATACCTGAAAAAGGTGCTCGATCGCCTGCAACCGGCGATGGAGGCGGTACCGGAGGACATCCGCCAAGCCTCCTCCGTGATCTTCAACGAGGCCATCTCCATCGCTCGGCAGCAGATGGCCTCCTCCAGGCACGCAGTGGAGATTGCCTCCCGGGTCATGGCGGGATCCATCGGCCTGCGCCGCCATGCTTGGCTGCGACCGGCCGACATCCAGGAGGACACCAGAAGGAGGATTGAAGATCTCCCCTTCGACGGTGAGGGCCTATTCAGTTCGTCCACAGACGAAGCTTTGGGCAATCTCGTTAAGGCGAGGCTGACCGCCAAGAAGATCGGGCTACAGCCGGCCACGCAAGCCCGCAGGGCCTCCACCTTCCGCCCATCCTGGCGACGATCTTCCACCTCGTCGTTCCAGCGTTCGGCCCAGTCTGGACAGTCGAGACCGTCCTCCGGCTCATCGGCCAGACGCACGATTAGACGACGCCCGGCTTCGTCCAAGAAGTCCTCCTCCAAGACAAAGTCTCGGTTTTGACGTGCCTGGCAGGACCTACCAATACCCACTCTTCAGCCTACCATCAGCGCTCGGAGACCGACCGACTCTGGCTCGACATCTCGCGGAGTGGCAATGTGTCACTACGGACTCTTGGGTGCTTTCCATCGTCCGTCTTGGCTACGCCATCGAGTTTCTCGATATTCCTCCTCGAGGCGTTTACTATTCCACGCCGTCGAGTCCGGCCCTCCTGGAAGAGATCCAATCCCTCCTCCAGAAAGGGGCGATCGAGCAGCTCCCGCAAGAGGCCAAGACCACCGGCTTCTTCTCCAGGTACTTCACGGTACCGAAAGCCGACGGTACCCTCCGGCCGATTCTAGACCTCAGAGGGGTGAACTACTACATCCGCCCCAAAAGGTTCAAGATGGTCACGATACCGTCAATCCTGCCCTTCCTACATCGAGGGAACTGGTTCGCCTCCATCGATCTCCGAGACGCATACTTCCATATCGCCATTCGCCCGCAGCACAGACGGTACCTCCGCTTCGCGGTCGACGACACCTGTTACCAGTACAAGGTGCTGCCGTTCGGACTCTCGACTGCCCCAAGGGTCTTCACCAAGTGCATGACCCCGGTGGTATCCTTCCTGCGGACGAAGGGTGCTTCTGTCTTCCCTTACCTCGACGATTGGCTGTTGGTGGCGTCCTGCAAACAGAGACTTTACCACGACGTCCACATGACGTTGTCACTCCTGACCCGCCTTGGTCTACGGGTGAATCCGAAGAAGTCCCACCTCGAGCCGGCGAGGATCTTGGACTTCATCGGGGCGACGCTCGACTCGACCTCCGCCAGGGCGTACCTACCAGAGTCTCGAGCCCAAACCCTGATCCGGGCCGCCGCTCACGCTCGTACGGCCCCGACGTTATCTGCGAGAAGCGTCCAACAGCTCTTGGGCTACATGGCTGCGACCACCGCTGTGACATATCTCGCCAGGCTGAGAGCGAGACCTCTTCAACACTGGTTCGTCCGCATATTCGACCCCCTGCGAGACGAACAGACACTCCGACTGCAGCTGCCGGAAGACGTCCGCTCATCCCTCCGATGGTGGCAGTCGCGACGCAATCTCATGTCAGGGATGCCTTTCCAACAGCCGACACCGAAGGTGACGGTAACGACCGACGCCTCCCTGTATGGATGGGGTGCCCACTGCGGCGATCTCAGAGTCCGCGACAGATGGACCGACGACGAGACCGCTCTCCATATCAACGCGCTGGAGCTGCTCGCCGTCTTGAAAGCGCTACGGGCGTTCCGCCACGTCGTAGCGGGGCGGACGGTCCTGGTTCTGACGGACAATACCACCGCCGTCTGTTACATCAACAGACAAGGAGGGACTCACTCCACAACCCTGCTCAACATTGCACTCGACTTGTGGGAATGGTGCATTTGCCTGCATACGCATCCCGTGGCAGTTCACCTGGCCGGGCAGGAGAACACCACGGCAGACGCCCTCAGCAGGGACACCTCATCCCATCACGAATGGTCTCTCTCCGGAGAGGCGTTCAGACTGATTCGGGACCGCTGGGGCGAACCATCGATCGACCTCTTCGCGACCAGGGAAAACGCGAAGTGTCGCCGATTCTGTTCCAGAGCGGGCCACGATCGTGCCTCCATCGGGGACGCTTTCCAGTTTCCGTGGACCGGGGAACTCCTCTACGCGTTCCCGCCGTTCCCGCTGCTCGGCCGGACGATATCGAAGATCCTCGCCGACCGAGCCGACGCGATCCTGGTAGCCCCGTACTGGCCGAGGCAACATTGGTTCGCACCCCTGCTACAAGCCGCACGAGACGACCTGCTCCGGTTGCCACCGACACCGGACCTGCTCTCCCACTCCGGCGGCCGAGTCCTCCATCCGGACCTGCCACGCCTGGCCCTCCATGCCTGGAGGATATCGCACTAGACGATCCCGTGCTCGGTACCGTCCTCGTCGCGGCCAGGAAGGAATCCACCCGTCGCAACTATCAATACAAGTGGCGACGCTTCCTGACCTTCGCTAACGAGAGGAGTGAGCCGGTATCGCCCGCGGGGCTCTCTACCGTCCTGCATTTCCTCCTGCACCTCCGGCAACAGGGGCTGGCGTTTCCATCCCTGAAGGTGTATCTCTCCGCGATCGTGGCATACCAACCGCCACGGTCGGCTGCCTTGGCCTTCTTCAGGAATGATACCGTTAAGCGGTTCCTGAAAGGACTTCATCATCTCTACCCGCCGGTATCGCCGCCGCTACCGCCGTGGTCCCTCTCGCTGGTGCTCTCGCAGCTGACAAAGCCGCCCTTCGAGCCGATGGCGACCTCGGATGATAGGCTCCTGACCATGAAAACTGCCTTCTTGGTAGCGGTGACCTCAGCGAGGCGAGTGGGTGGGATCACAGCTCTTCGATCCGATGAGCCCTTCACGGTCTTCCACAGAGACAAGGTGGTCCTGAGACCTGACATCTCGTTCCTGCCTAAGGTGGTGTCCAGTTTCCATCTCAACCAGGACATCATCCTGCCTGCCTTCTTCCCGAACCCGACGACACCGTTGGAGCGGTCTCTCCACTCCCTGGACGTGCGTCGGGCTGTGGCCTTCTACATGGACAGGACTGCTTCCTTCCGACAGACGCCGCATCTCTTCGTTTGCTATGGGTGACGTCGGAAGGGCCTCAAAGTGTCCACCCAGCGCTTCTCCAAATGGGTGGTGAGGACTATTCAACTGGTGTATGAGCTCGCGAGGAAGCCTCCGCCAGTCCTGCTTCGAGCCCACTCCACCAGAGCGGTGGCTACTTCTGCGGCCCTCCTGCGAGGAGTTGACCTGCATGAACTCTGCCGTGTGGCGACCTGGTCCCAACCATCGACCTTCATGTGCCACTACAGGCTCGACTGCCGGTCGCGCAGAGATGCCCGGTTTGGACGTGAGGTGTTGGCTTCCGTGCTGTAGGACCTGACCCGCCATCCGACCGGTAAGCTACACAGTCTCCTAGTGTATGAAGGCACAGAGACCACGAAGAAGAAGAACAGGTTGCTTACCTGTAACTGTGGTTCTTCGAGTGGTCATCTGTGCCATCATACACACCCGCCCTTCCTCCCCTCTTTCTCAGGTCCCTGTAGGTTCTACGGCGGACGACAGAACTGAGGAGAGACCGTTGCTCGGCGGGAGGAGCATGCGCAGTACCGGCGTGGGGGAGGGGTTCCCGCCAAGCGAACAAGCTCTAGAAGTTTCCGAACGCTACCGCGCAGGCGCTAAAGCTCCTAGTGTATGATGGCACAGATGACCACTCGAAGAACCACAGTTACAGGTAAGCAACCTGTTCTTTCCCTGGCAGTTCTTATCAACTGTTTTTCTTGTAAAGTTGTCGTTGAGAATGAGTCTGCATATACAGAGGAATCAATGAAACTTTCATGAGACCATGCCATTTCAGGCTACATATGGGAGAGTAATACCACTGGGTGACCTTCAGCATGTGACACACTCTCAGTCCCAGAAAACCCCATGATAGGTTCACCTTAGGATCACCATAAGTCAGAAACAAAGGCACACAACGACACACTTGAATGTTCGACACAGAAATAAAAGTACCTGGACATTTTCTTTAGGGAAAAAAAGGCAAATTTTTGGAAAAGTCTGTCCTAAAACACTTCATAAAGACATGCAACTTATGTTCGTGGTTTTTGTTTTGTTTTGTACAAACGTGCTCAACCATCTGCAGGCTAAAGTACATTTCCAGCAAGGCTGTACCATGGGTTTTTCCCCACTGTATGTATGATTGGGTCTTAGTTACAACAGGAGCTCCCGTTGTATATAGAAAACATCCACCCAAATATCTTCAAGTACTTACTTTTTTGAACTATCACTCTGATTTTTCTTAAAGGGATGGTATGCTGACCCTCAAGAATTCCAAACCAATATATTCCTGAATCTTCTATTTGAAGAGAGGACATGAAAAAGTAAATGCAGCCATTTCTTGAATTTAGCAGTACAACTTTTTGGTTTGGTTCAGGAGTCAGATACTTCCACCCTGTTCCTGAGAGGCTTACAGGTTTGTCAAGATCACATTCTTTTAGTAGATCTCCTTTGCACCAGATTTTCTCTGCTTGTACATCTTTCTGGGAACAGAAAGCTTCCATGATAAGGGATTCTCCTTGTACCTTGATCACCTCTTGTAATTTCATTCCTAATTTGCCATGCCTTTCAAAGGAAGGAGTGATAGATGTTGGAGGTGAGAACATCTTAGTAGGCACTGGAAAACCTGGAAGCATAATAGCAAAACATATGTACAAAGGATTTTTACTTTTCTGATATGCTGTCAAACTAATGCTCATCTTCCCCAGTCTAACAACTTGGGCTCTACAGTTTTGCCATGCGTGGAGTATCAGGAAAAGACTAGAAAGACTAATGAAAATTAATTTTGGATATATGAAATTTCTTTGGTTTGTATATGTGGCATTTATTTGGTGAAAGCATAATGTGAAGGCCTTTTGGCCATTTGTTTTGAGAGACTTATTGTAAAGGGATTTATTTTGGGCATGTTCACCCTGACCAGAATGCTGCAATCACTGAGGGAAGGAAAAGCTTTTGGCTTTTCCCTACCAGAAATCTTCGTCTCTGTGTACTGAGATGTGTATTAATGTGTCATCATCTGGCACTGCATGCAGGACATGAAAGTAAAAATTTGTCCATCTCTAAACAAGGGTGGTGATCATGTGATGGACATGTCCAAAAGCTAGGAAGTATTGGAAGCAAATACATTTGAAGACTGAAAAAATTCTGGGTATACATTTTCACATGTCACCACAAATGTATTTACTGGGTATGCCAGAAGATGAATTGGAAAAGAAATATTGTGAAATCTTATTTTATATGACAGTCTCTGCAAGAATCAATAATGCTAAAAATTGGAAAAATACCAAATGTAGAAGACTGGGAAATAAAATTGTTTGATGGCACTTATGAATAAGATGATAACGTTAATAAGAGGGATCCCTCTTAGAAAGTTTGTTAAGAAATGGGATCCAGTTATACAATTCTTTAAAAGCAAATGGGGAGACTTGAGGATAGCGAGTTTTGTTGATTGAAGAGAAAGCTATGGTTGAATTTTATTGTTCTTCATATGTAATATAAAACTATCTCTAGATAGTATCAATGTTAAGACTTAAAGTTACAAAAGAGGTAATATTAGTAGAGCCCTGATGTATTTAAAGGAAGGAAATGGATCCTCATTTATCTAGTTAATTTATTATCTAGTTAATTTATTATCCTAAGGACAACCTAGATGGGAAGCCAGAGAGAATGAGAAATGATTGAAACAGAAGTTAGTAAGTATGAATGTGTTTTAGGTATGTCTTAGGTACGTATAATTATGTTATATGTTGTGTAATACTACTATACTCCTATGATTATTTTATATCATACTTAGGCTTTGTCTGTAGAGATCTCTCTTATTCTAGTATGTATTTTTTTTTATTTATTCTGTTTCTTTTAAAAATAAAGAAAGAAAAAAACACTAGGGTGATAATAATGTCCATGGAGTGATTCTTTTATTAGGAAAGGATTATGGACCCATCAGTGCTGCAGACTTAAAATGGTTAATAGTAATTTCCCTGCTCAAGAATCATGGCAACTGTTATTTTAGGGGGAGTGGAAAAATATCTAACAAACAAATGTCACCATATTCAGACATTACAATTCCCAAGATTCTTTGAGGAAAGAATTGAGAGTGATATTGGTCCAAAACCAATGTATGCTCCTAGTAGAGAGAAATCTCTGAGTGCTTGATTTTGAAGGTATGTTTAGTTACTGTAGCTCCTCATTTTTTATCCACAAAATCGCTAACTCAATTGCCTGTAAATACGTACTTTTGTGAACCAGCACTTTGATTTTCTTCCAAGAGACCATCTTGAAGCCATCAAGAAGTCCAAACCAGTATGTCCCTGAATCTTCTACTTCAAGAGCTGTCATGAGTAAAGAAAGGCATCCATTTCTTGGGCCCTCCACTGTGAACTTCTGGTTGGATTTACTAGATAGAAACTTCCATCCATCTGGTCCTGAAAGGCTGAAACGTTTGTTAGGATCACATTCTTTCTGCTCTGTTTCCTTGCACCACACTATCTCTCCTTGCAAATATTGATAGGCACAGAAAGCTGTTATTCTGAGGGACATTCCTTGTGCTAACACTACCTCTTCTGAGTTCTTTCCTGCATTGTCTGATCTTGCAAAGCTTCCTGACATTGGAGACGAGTATGCCTCACTAGACACAAAAACGCCTGGAACAAGAACAAGAAAAATATCTGTAAATATAGACAGTTGACAAATATTATTTTCACTTTTTTTGTAAACGAAACCTTGGTTCCAATTTAAAAAGAACTTTCTGGGGGCAGTGAGAGACCTCAAAAAGGACATGAGGGCCATTGTGGTCCACTGTGTGCATGTTGCCCACACCTGAGTTAATGTGATAGAGGAGAAAATGAACATCTCCAGAATCTAGCCTTGGAGATAGAAAATCGTGCATGTGATGGCCCATGCAATTCCCATCTGCGCTGATTTTCAACAATGCCTGCCTCTGGTAACATCTCATATAGGACTGCTGGGGGCTAGGCGATCCCACTGTAGCAACATAGAGCAGTAGTCCTGTTGTGCTGGCTTCTGTTGCCTCTGGTATAGCACTCTGGTACAAGAGCCTGCAGATCTGAGCCAGGTACATTCTGGCTGGCATCGTATTACTGACCTCTGTGTACCTAAGTTTCCCTTAGACCTGCATATATCCTTTTTTCTTGGCTCTGCAGAGGTTTGTATTCCCTTCTTTCCTCCCCAAAGCCCAAAACCTCACCCAACTTACAATGCAGGCTCTGAAGCCACTCCATCCACCTGGACTTTCTGTGCCTTGAGGGGAGGGGGCAGGCTCAGACAAGTGTCTGGCTATGTCCCTGTAGCCAGATGCAAAATTATTTCAGCAGAGCTGAGACAATCAGAGGACATGGCAAATCTCAGCGCTAATGTACTCATTCTGCATCTGGCCACAGAGACACATCCAGAGGCTTCTCCAGTCTAACCTGTTTGCCATGAGGCACGGAATGGTATATGGTGTAAATCCACATGCAGAACTACTGTCTTATACTTAGCCGTACAGGATTGCAGCCCCTATGTGCCATTTTCTTTTTCTGTTTGTGTCAAGTATGACTAGGTTCCGGATAGATTTTCATTTTAATGATCACAGATCTACCTTGTTTTCTGACCCCAAAGGCAATGAAATAGATAGACGAATTGGCAATGTGCTCCATAGCTACCTGCCACTAGATTAGTAGAAATGGAAGATCCAGCCATGTAGGGTCAGCCCAAGACCTTTTGCTGCCTGAAGTATAGCACAAAACAGTACTTTCTCTCAAAATCATAGTAGTCATAGTTCCCAAGGGCAGCTATGTTATTTTGGCACCTGAGGCAAACAAATCCTATAAATAACTTTCTCCATCTCCCTGGCAGTTTGTGTTTACACACACACACACACACACACCATATTTTTAGAAAAATTAAAGTATATTAATAAACCAAGCAGGGAGAAAGACATACAACATCTTTTGAAAGCACACTCACTCCTTCCAGAACACTTTCTGGACTTTTCCTTGTTATTGTGAGCCATCTGTTGATGGCAACCCATTGATATCTGAACAGAGCTGAGCTTGAAAACAAACATAACCATATTGGCCATAAGGGGGAAAAATCCAAAATCTATTAGTGTAATTATTTCATTAGGTGAACCAACAGGTCACAGCAATTTGCAAGCTTTTAAGACCTAGATCCTTTCTTTTGTTTTTTCTCCAAGTTTTTCTTTCTTTCTTCTTCTCTTCTTCTTTTTCTTCTTTTCGTCAGAGGAGATGGTACAAAAAGTAAGAATGGGAAGAAAGGTGGCAGTGAGGTGGGGAAGGAGGAGCCAGACTTCATTTTGTGGCCAAGGGATCTGTGTAATCACAGTATTGAGATGGAAAAAGTAGCCCGCAGTGCAGACCTTGACATCGGGCCATTTCCACGCTAGACTGTTACACTGCTTTTATTCCACTTTCAACATCCTATGGAATCCTGAGGTTTGCAGTTTCAGGAGGGGCCGACGGACTCCTCCCTAAACTGCAAGCCCCAGGATTCCATAGGATGTTGGAAGTGGAATAATAGCGCTATAACAGTCTAGTGCAGAAATGGCTATTAGACTTTAGTAGGTGTTGTGATGGTTTCATCTTTCATCTGCAGCTGTTCCTAGATTGCTTGGAGCAAGAAAATAAAAAAAAAATCCCTCATATTTGAAAATATCTGTTATCGAAGACTATCTCCATTAGCAGAGAATAAGTTTCCGACAATAACAATTAAGCAAATATGCCCAACACAAGGCTAAACAAGTTTTGATCAGTTTTTACAGTTTTTTGAGATCTTTCTTTTACAATCAAGAAATCAGGACTTTGAAAATTATTCCCAAACATTGTTCAACCCAGCCCCAATTCTATGACATTACAAGGCTGCAATCCTATGCACATTGCACTTAATAATAGACCAAGATCCTAGATTTCCACTGTTGCATTTGTGCAGGAAGAGAAGGTGGTGACAACGGCATGGAAAAGAGGGAAGAAGAAGGTGGGATAAGGTGGATAGTTCTGAGATGCTTATTTCATGAATGCCTGGTTTCAAGGGGGTCCTAAGACTTTGGCATTCAAGGAACAGCCATCTCTTCCTGCCATCACTGCTGCTGCTATTTCTACCTTCCTGCATGAGTGTAAACAACATAAAATTGCTCACACTACAATCCATTGCTTGAGCTTTTTGTTACTGTAGGATCCTGGCCACTGAGCTGCAGAGTTGGCAGGTACCCCAAAGGCAATCTCATTCAGCTCAAGGCTGACGCAGGAAATCTGCCAGTAACATGCCTGGAATTAAATCCCATTTAAGTCAAAGGAGTTTATTTCTGAATTGGCATACGTAGGATTGCTTCCTCTCTCTAAAAGAAATAAAACATGGGAACAAAACTCGCTGCCTGTTTGCTGTTAACAAAAAGTACTGATTACAAAAATAAACAAGCAAAGTCTTTAACTGCTTCATTTAATTCAGCACCATGCTACTGTGTTCTATAGTGATGAACATAAAAGCGCAGAATTCTTTGTCATACCTGTTAACATTAACAGCATTAGCAGGAGACCTGAAAATTCCTCCATCCTGTAGTTGAATAGAATTTAGACTCTAAAGTAGTGCACAACACAATTTGCCCTTTTAGGAAGGAAATAATTTCTCTTTGTCATTGTCTGTCACTTATTCTTCCAGATCAGCAGTGCTGGTTTGGAGCTGTGGGAAGAGCTTCTAAAAATATTCTTCATTTTAGTGTTGATGAGTTGCCTGGCTTAGACTGTGGGCAATTTCTTTCCAGATGTACCCTAACAGACAAAGCATTGGGCTGAATAGTGACTGATAAGGCCAGTTCTTCCTGTTGAACATCATATCATCGGATGAGGTGACTGTTGCGTATCCATGTGTATATATCTTTCTCCAGGCATGCACATATATTTTTATGTATATGTGTCTGCATGTACATAGTGCTTGAATATCAGAGCTGTTATGTAGCTCATCATTTAAAGCAAGGTTAGAAACTGTCTGGTCTGTGGTTTCATGACAGGGAGTTGGATTGGATGGCCCTTGTCGTCTCTTCCAACTTTGTGATTTTTTGATTCTATCATTTTAGTTGGGAGGAGGGTCCAGTGGGACTCTTAGAAAACCCACTCACCCACCCACCAAATGCCCCAGCGCACCACTCCTGATTTTTTTCAGTTGCAAAAATTTTGGCTGAAAACATACTCATCTGGGGTAAATTTGACTGAATAAAGCTGTTGGAAGGCACCATGAAACAGCCAACCCCTCCTAAAGTAACTAGGGATAATGCAACATCGCTTCCTAAAACAGCAGCCACAGCAGCATGATGCAGTCTTCTGAGGTCCAGAGCAGGCTATGGCTGGGAGGTAGATCTGAGACCTGAGGGATCTACTTTGACTAAGAAGTTCAAGATCTGCCAATCAGAAGCGTAGAACATATAGTTAGAAATAAAGAATTTGGATACCAAAAATTAGAAAGCCAGCATGGTGTAGTGATTTGGACTTCGGCCCTGAAGATCAAGATTCAATTCCCTGCTTGAACATAGAAAGCCACTGAGTGGCTTTGGGCGCGTCAGGCACTTTCAGAAAATCCTGTGATAGATTTGCCTTAGAGTCACCATAAAGTCAGAAACAGCTTGAAGTCACACGACAAAACCAAAAATGAACAGGGCCCATAGTCCTTCTTTCAGATAAAAATTCACTCCTGTTCTTACACACATACCAGTTTCTTAATATAATCAGTGGAATCGCAAAATATAGTGTGTGTACATGTGTGTATATACGTGTGTGTAACGGTTATTTCGGGCTTCTCCAGATCGACCATATGTGTCAGGAAGCTCTGGTAGTTCTTGCTGTAGTAGCTCTTTTTTTTTTTTAATATTCAAATAATATTTCCATTGTCTTGGACTATTTTCTGACAATTCCCTGTACCAGCTGCAACTTTTTATTCCCATCTTGAGGAGATTTCTCTTTAATTCCAAGAGAACCAGTTTGGAAAAACCTTTTCTTGTTACTATTTTTGTTAACAAACACAAAATCAAAAATCCTAGCTGGTCTAAGGCAAATGATGCAGAGATCTATCAGTAGATCCAGAACTGCCTCCTGCCCACCTTTGATTTAAACAGTTCGTTAAAAGCAACATTATCACCATATTTTTTGTTACTGCCATGGCTGGGCCGCACTTAAGGTGACATAGATATCATTTGATATCAATAATTTGGCTCTCTTCCACCACCCCTCTCCACGTGTTTGTGAGGCCCCGGACAAGCACAGAACTAGGCTCGGCCACTAATTGCTGTAATATTCCAACACAATACAGGCACGCCAGAAATTGCCAGATCGCCGGTTTAGGAGACCTCTCTGCAAACACCCTCATTATGTATGCACACTACTTACAAAGAGATCCCTGCCCTGAGCAGGCAACTTGGCAAGCTGAATACTCAATTGTCAAGCACTCTGTGCATCTGCATACTGGCTACTCTTTTGTCAATTCAGACTTAACTCAATCATGTTAAATTTTGACCTTGCCAAAGCTTTGTCTCACGCCCGAAACTCATTGTTTTCCTCAAATACGGAATAGCCTGTAGCCACATTTCTCCCTATAAAAATCCCTGATTCTGAGACCATCCTCAGATTGCTCCTGAGTTCCATCCCATCTTGCTGCTGCTCTGCTTGGCAAGCCTTCCCCTCAGTCATATTGGCTGAGACTGCGCAACTTCGGACCTTCGCAGTGACCTATCCGGGCTTCAGGATAGGTGTCGTATCACCCAATTCAACAATCTCTCTCAACAATCCCTATATACCACTCCAGCCTTTATTTTCTATAGTTATCTGTGTGTGTGTTGCATACACTGTTTGTCTGTATTTAATAAACATCACAATTATTCTTAAACTTTGGTGTGCTCCTTGACTTGGCCTGACCCCGTAGACATTGGGTAAAAGATTCCGCTGTGTTGCCCTGCCTCTCGCATTGCTAACTTGTGCTCTAGCTAATTTCCCCAAACTTAGTTAATTGAGAGCGCATATAGGTGTCCCTCCCGGGACCCCCAGTAAACAGGGTAACATTTTAAAGGAATTTTATGACCAACCATAAATTTATTAGAGAATCTTTGAGAAGATGCTGTGCTGGTTTGTTGCTCTTAGATTCAAGTCTTATTTCTTGCTTACATAATCCTGAAATTTTATAGTTCATTTTGTAGAACTGGATGTTTCAACAACTATTGGTTGCTGAGGTTTCTTTCTTCCAACACTTGACCAGTTTTTAGATGAGTAAAGCTACTCATTAAGAAAAGTATACATTGTATAGGCCTTGATGCCTGTAAGGATGAATTTGAATGTCCATAACAGTATGTGAGTTGGGTGACATGATTCTCACTTGGGTATCAAAAAGTTACTCTTTGTAGATCAGCTTCAGTATACATAATCTTTAGCCCAGGCTGTCCAAATGGCTTTCCTCATGTTATTCAACTTGCTGTATCAATGGAAAACACAATCAAAATTGTGCTGCAGATTCTCAAACCAGAGGAGATAGACTGTTTTTCTCAAGAACTTGTGATGAGTAAGAGTCACAGGTTAGTAATGATACAGCAAAGGGTGGAGGAAGAATAAACCACAAGGAATAATAGCTGCTGAGTTGCCTAATTTTTGTAGCCTGTTGATTACGTAATTGGGAAATGGACCTTCACAATTTGAAATGTTTGCAGACTCCTCACAAGGCAGCAGCTCTTGTAAACTGTAACTTACTCAGATTTTCTTAGCACTTCATTTTGCTCACCGATCACTAGGAGGATTTGGTGGTACAGAATTGTGACAAAGGACCTTTCCACACTACACTTTACAGTGATATTATTCCATTTTCAACATCCTGTGGAATTCTGGGGTTTGTAGTTTCCTGAGGCAAAAGAGCTCTCTCGCTGAGAATTCAAAATGTCCCTCCCTGAACTGCAAACCCCAGGATTCCATAGGAAGTTTTGAAGTGGAATAATAGCACTATAACAGTGTAATGTGGAAAGGCCCAAAGAGTTTCAACCTTTCTAAAATTACAAGAGATGTTTCTTATTTCTGACACCAGGCCAAGATCCTACATTGCATTTGTAACTACAGAATTGAACCAGGGAGCCGGAATCAACCTTGTATGTCAGGAGTGATGAAGGTCTGGGGTGCAGGCAATTGGATGTCTCAGGATGATGCAGCTAGCTCTTTTTGCCTCCAAGTGGCTGTGCATTGAGCAGAAGCTTCTCTTGTTGCACAACAGGTTGTGATTGAATGTGGAACAGTTACAGATCTATAACTCTTGGTTATGAATCTGTAACTGCAATGCAGGATTCAAGTCCCAGTCCCTAATACATTGCCATCCCTGCTTTTATTAAGAGTTAGCAGTGTTTGCATGCTTATTCTTACTATTTCATAGCTGACATTATGGTGAGTTCCTGTTTGTTTGGTGATTTTTACACACCCATTCTCTTTCTGCATTGCTTTTACTTGTAGCCTTTTCTTCTTTGTGGTCTCTGTGAATCACACAAATGGGTTTATGTACCTGAGCGAAACAGCAATCGGAACCTTCTCAAAACCTAGAGTAGGCATTTTGGCAGTTGACCCCTCCCTCATCCTCCTGGGGAATATAAAGCCCCTTCCTGTATAACAGTCAGTTCCTTTTCTTCCGCCACGGTAGCAACATCAAAGGAGCCTTCCTCTAGCTTTCAGATTGGTTTAAACAAGATTTGACTAAATACTTAGGTTTTTCTTGGCATTTTGGTGGTGGTTTGTAACATTAGCTTCTCTTTTTGCCTCTTTCTCATGATACTATGAGTTCGAGATGAGGCACTGTCAGCGTCCTCTTGGAAGGGGCTGAGAGTAAACATCAACCTCCTACTTTCCAAAAAAAAATAAAAAATAAAAATTGAATGATCCCTCACAGGAGGAATCACTGCTGAAAACATAAAAGGAAGGAGCAAACAAACTTGTTCTTCACCGCGAATGGTGCAGAATCATCTTCTTGTTATAACTGAGGAAGTTATATCTCCTTCTCTACAATCCCTCAGAATTTTTCTGTGGGTGGCCTCAGCAGTGGTCTTTAAACTCTGCTTTTTGTGCGGAGGCAATATCTTGGATATCAACGGATTTGCGTGCCTACCTGCCTCTCAGAGGATTGCATTGCACGATCTTGCTGTCATCACCAACTCCCGCACACGAGGCTTAACAGAGCGGCCACTTCAGGCGTTGCTCTAGTGAAACTGGTGCCTTCGACGCCGCTGTTCTTGCCACGCCCTTCCCCACTGCGTCTGTAATGGTGGTACTTCTAAGGCGATTTATGGAACCGAGGGGCCTTGTTCACTGCTTCTTCAATAGCAGTGCACCCAAGACGATTTCTGGTACCGACAGCAATCCACAGAATGGCTGAGTCTCGAAGGACCATTCACCGTCATCCCCCATACTGGTTGGTACCGTCAGTTTAAGTAGTTGGTTTGCCATCGGTCCCATCCATGGTTTCTACCTTTGATGGTGTTGCCATTCTCATAGAGGCGGTTTCCAGTCAACCCGTCTAATATAATGGTATTGTCGATCTCAAGGAGATTATACCATTGACTCTCAATATCGACGATGATGTATACTACCATGATATCTTGGCTTGATACCTAGACTTGGTACCTAGACTTCATATCTAGCTTTCGTACCTAAGCTTGATGCCTGTGCTTGGTATCTATTCTGAGTGCCTGAGTTTGGTGCATTGTCAACACTACCATACAGTCAATTCTTGGTAGTATGATACTGTACAACCATGATACCTGACATTGGTGCCTAGGACTGGTATCTGGACTTGATGCCTTGACTTGGTGCCTGGCTTTGATATCTAGTCTCGATACTGATGCTTGATGCCTAGGCTGGATACCTGGGCGTGATATCTAGACTGGATACCTATGCTTGGAACTTAGGCTCTGAGCCTAGACCAGTGAATTCGCTCTGAATCTCCATCACATGTTGCTCCTCTAGATGTTGTTGGCAACACCTTCCAACATCAGTATTGAGCACTTAGATTTTGACCTCGGAAAATGAGATTGTTTTTCTGTTTCATCTTGATACCGATGGTGGTTTTTTGCATCCTCCCTTTGGTACGCGGTTGTTTATGTGTCCAGTATAAGTCATCTGTACAGGGAGACAACTCCCTACAGTTAATTGAAGTACTATCTTGGAAAACTGTTGTTCGAGTAACTATAACTTCGGCAGAAGAGCTAGTGAACTGGCAGTTCTAAGACTCTTGATAACTAGGCTAGAGTTGTAATATCTAAGCTGGATACCTAAATTGAATACCTGAGCTCAGTGCCTGGGCTCGGTATCTAAGTTCAATACCTAGGTTTGATACCTAGGCTCAATACCTAGACTGGTGCCTACGCTTGATACCTAGACCTGGTACCTATGCTTGATATCTATGCTTGATTCCTACGCTCTTCTTATCTTTTGATTCAGCTGGACCTGTTCGGTGGTACTACTGATGATAAATTGGAACAGGGAGAGTGTTGAGATGTTGCCTACATGACAACAAAGGTAAACAACTCCTCAACAACACTTCTTGAGAAAATTACCATCTGCAAGTTTAAAAAAAAAAGATATCAGGATCAACCTAAGCATAGAGTTTTTGTCAACCAAAGGATGTTACCTTTTCAAACAGATTGCTATCATTGATTTATTTAGATATCAACATCGAGCATGGTTTTGACATCAAACCACAGGAGATACCGATATTGCTCCTGCTTACAATGTTCTTGACATCCTGGTGTCAAAAACAAAAACAAAAACAGAAACAAAGCAGAGACGGTGGCCCTCACCCTATACTGGGTCTCAGACATGTCAACCATTATATACAGAGGAAACTCTTTTGAATAGTAACATTGATATTGATGATGCCTATATTGAATAAATTTTAGCTTTTTAATAGGATATCAGGCTTATTGACTCAGACTCCTCTCCTTTGGTATGACTACAATACCAGGGATATTCACCAAATGCTTGTCAGTGGTGGTAGCTTTCTTACAACGGAAAAGTATCATCCTGTTTCCATATATTGTTAACTAGTTCATCATAGCATCATCTGGAAAGTAAAGATGATGATGATGATGATGATGATGATGATGATGATGATGATATAATAATAATAATAATAATAATAATAATAATAATAATATAAGAAAAGGTCAGCATACGATGCTTTCCTACAGACTAGCCCTATTGAGTATCCACTTCAATACTGTACTCCATCCTGACATTCAGTCACTATGATTGACAGTATGGAACTGCCAGGATGGCTGAGTGGTCAGGGCCCAATGCCACAGAGCTTTCGGTCACGAGTTCAAGACTTGATCGATTCTTTTCCCCTATTGAAGTAAAGGAATTCATACATCCGATATGGAGAATTCTTTTGGCTGCACCCAAACCTTCAATGTCTAGATCGTATGCATATAGAAGGGAGAAAATTTTGTGCTTATCTATGAGACAATGATATTGACTGATGGACCTGCGGTACCGTGGATATCTTCTTGTTCTTTGCCTTGTTGGTATCTGATGGGCTATCATTCCCATCAATGCTTCATTGTGCGGCAGCAAATTCCTGGCATTTACAACAAGAAGCAAGACCATCCTTGTTTCTGAATCCTATGATTAAGACGCTTTTACAAGGATATAAGCATTTACGCCTTCTAGTTCAACCCCCTGTACGAGGTTGGGGCTTGAACTTCTTGATAATGCGATTCACTGGCAGGCCATTTGAACTTGTGGCAAAGTGTGACATTAACTTGCTGTCATGGAAAACAGTGTTTTTGCTAGCAATAACCTGAGCCAGAAGGATGAGTGAGGGATGTGCACTTAGAGTTCATTCTACATATTCACAATAGTGATATACTATATCAATAAATAAGGAGGGACTTGGTTGTGTGTGTTACTGATGTCAGCAATTCATTTCTGCCTCTCGAAGAAGATTGTCTACTCCGCAGTTCATCTACCAGGGACAGAAAACTTTTTGGCAAGTGCACGCAACAGAACACCTTTGTCTTGCCACAGATGAAGGTTGAATGAGATTGGAATAAGTAACATATTCCTCCAATAGGCGATACTGTGTTGAATCTATTTGAAAACAAAAGAGAACAAGCTGTACTGACAGAAATCAAAAGACAAAGGGAAGAAGAGTAGATTGAAGGACTCTTCACATGAAGGACCATTGAAGAAATCAAAAAGAGTAGAGCAGCCTAGTCTTCCTGCTTCAATTCAATCCCCATCTCCAACGGTACTGAGTACTGCGGCAGGGAATGCACGTTGCATGATTGCCCAAGATGTGAATAGAGACGCGGTACCATCTAGCAAAACTGAAGAAATCTGTGTGGCTTCTGAAGGGGATATCATGAATTCTTCACTTATCTTTTCTGTGGGATCCATAACACGTGGCCAAGAGTCAAGATCCCCTGAGGTTAGACAGTCGAGATCCTGACAATGTGAGTTTGTGGAACTAACTTTTCTCACAAGGTGTCAGCAAAGGACACCACCCTTGCCTCTGAGGTCTCATGGCAGACACTCACGTTCTAGCACAAGTTCGCCTTGACTTTCAAAAAAAAAAGAAGAAGAAAAAAGGGAAAAACAAAACAAAAACAAACAAACAAACAAAATGAAATGCTTTTGGCTGCTCACAAACCTTCTATGTCTAAACGGTTTGCCTACAATGGAGAAGTATTGTTCCTACTTAATGGACATCGGGATCGCTTCGCAATTATGCGGTATTGTGCATATATTGCTTTTCGCAAAAGATCTATCTTGTTGGTAGGTAAAGTGTTATTTCTCAGCATTTTTCTGGTATCTTCAGCAACAAGGAAAACTTTCTAGTTTTAGGGACCCTACAGCTAAGAGTTTTCCTCCCGGTTATAGACATTTACACCTCCCAGTATGACTACCAGTACCAGTGTTACATCCCAGAGTAACTCTAAGAGAGGGCCCCTAAATTGGCATGACTTCCCCCATATTGGATATTGGCTAGCAAAGGTCAGTCGCAGTTAAAACCAACCTTGGCGCTGAATGGGAAATCCTTAACTATACCGTTATTTCGGCCATGGCACCCTCAGTGAGGACCCCCAGATATCCTTTGGATATCATTTAATTTGGACTTAGCTGGACTGGTTAGTGATTACCTCACTTCACATGTTCGCAAAGTTCTCCGGATAAGCATGGACAGAGAAGCGGCCGTTAATGGTTTGCATTCCATTTCTCTTTGTAGCCAGCACCCAAAACTCGCCCGAAGCTTTAGGGAACTTCCCACCACGGACTCCTCAATAGCCATATGGCTCTCAGGCAAACTACTCTTGTAAGTTGGGCCATTAACGTCTCGGCCAAAGGTATTGTTTCTACACGCATACGCCATCATGCGCTACCTGACCTCACCAAATCCTTTTGTCCAGCACCGAAACCTCTTTTGTTCCCTTTGGGACTGCCATAGCCGAAAGGCACGATGTTCCCTATAAAAACTCTTCATTTTTAACTGATCCTCGGATCACCTTCAACTGCCATCCCGCCTTGCCGTCGGTGTGTTTAAAGGACTCCTCTCAGCGCCCCGCGCTGAGCTTTCTTCCCCCGAATTTCCAACCTCTCCCCAGGACTATGGAACAGGTCGTATTGCCTCCCCTACAACTCTCTTTATTTTCTAAGTTAGTTAGTCTGTGTCTGTCTTCTGTGTTTGTTCTTAATAAAGAATTGTTATTGTTTGGAAACACCTTGTTTAGTCACTCTCTAACCCGACGCTGTAGACATAGGGTGAAAGATCTCGCTTAGTTACCCTGCCTCTTGCTAGCAAAACAGTGTTCTAAGTCTAATTTCCCCAAATTTGGCATTTCTAATTGGCAAATTCGGGCGCCCCTCGCGGGACCTCCAGTTTTCAGGGTAACACTGTCTCCCTCTGCTGTATGGGAACGTAGACAACGTCATTTAGGCTAAAAGACTGACCTATTGTTTCGAGTCACGTATCTCTAGGCAGACAATAGACTTGTTCCTGGACACTGTCACACCCCAAGCTATGTTGATAAACTGTGCGTAGCCAAACAAACAACACCTATCAATTTGGAATTTTAAACCTATCAATCCCCTGGACTTTCCTGGGAGAAACAATACCGAGGAGGGGTCTTTAAATCACTGACAAACTGTGATTTCCAATTGTTCTCTTTTGAGTTTTATTTTTCTAGTGGCAAAACCTATGTTAAGGGAGCCAGTGAATTATGTGCATTTAGAATGGGTGCACCATACCTGTGTTTGCCTAAAGGGAAGTTGTTTTTAAGGCTAGATATTACTCTTCGACCTAAGGTGGAGTCATAATTTCATTGAACCAGGACATTGTACTACCTGCATACTGGGAAACTCAGTAATTGATCTGGAGAAAAGATTGCATTGCCTTGATGCTAGACGTGCATTACTGTTTTTTATGGAAAACATAATGCTTCCATTAGTAAAACAAAAGGGTTGCTTGTTTTTTATTATGTTCCAAAGCAGTGAGAATCTGGTTTATCACAGGAAGGAAGGAAGGAAGGAAGGAAGGAAGGAAGAAAGGGAAGGAAGGAAGGAAGGAAGGAAGGAAGGAAGGAAGGAACTTTCCAGTTACGTAAGGGCCCATTTGACAAGCTCTGTGGTGACATCAGTCGTTTTCTTTCCATGGTGTGCAACTACATGACATATGCAAAGTTGATCAATGGTCACAACCAATGACATTTAGTTTTCTTTATAAGGTAGGTAACAGAGCAAGAAATGATGCAACATTTGGGAGAACAGTTTTATTTTCTTCTGTGATGGAAAAAAAAATCAAAATTGAAAATGAATGCAGAAATGAATCCTTGGCATAAATAAAATTTAATTTATTTGGCACGGTGAAGATACTGCTACAGTTTATTGATATATACACACACACATATATATAATGGAGGACAAAAATAATTGAAATGTAATTGTTGATATATATGATGATAATAAAAAGAATTTTAAGCATGACATTCCCTCCTCCAACAGGACAGCTTGCTATTCTCCCATTTGTGTGATTCACAGAGACCACGAAGAAGGACAGATTGCTTACCTGTAACTGTGTTTCTTCGAGTGGTCTTCTGTGAAGTCACACAACCCCAACTGTCCTCCCCACATCATGTCCTGCTGGATGGTTGGTTCCCATGCTGCTACTCTAGTGGCGAGAGAACTGACCATTATACAGGGAAGGGCCTTATATTCCCCAGGAGAATGGGGGAGGAATCAACTGCCAAAATGCCTACTCCTAGGTTTCAAGAAGGTTCTGAATGCTGTTTTGTGCAGGCGCGTAAACCCATTTATGTGACTTCACAGAAGACCACTTGAAGCAACACAGTTACAGGCAAGCAACCTGTCCTTTCCTCTTTTCTCCCTTTCTCCTCCATTAGACCATATATGTCATTGTAAATAAAGTTACATCCATATGTTTTACAAAGAAGAGAAAGATTATTTCTTTTCTTTGCTAGATCCTGTGTGTTTGTGGGTGTCTGTCTGTGGGTGGGCTTGAGACTACTTGTTGTTCAGCTTCTGCCTTGCCAATTGATTACATTGCTTAAGAGATTCACTTGTATCTCTCATGTTTCCTAGCAATTTTTTTTTTCTTTTGGAACTGCTTGTTAATTTATTTTTGAGTTTTTTTGAGTGAATATTTTTCAGTATTCATTTCTTTGCACTGGCCCCCTAGGGTAGCCTTTCCCAAATGCAGCTTACTAGATTTTATTTGGCTGCAGTTCTTGTCATCCCCAGATAGTGTGGCCAATGGGTGTTGTAATTCAACAACATCTAGGGGACCCACAGTTGGGAAATGCTAATCTAGGAATAATATCTGAGACTACAATTCAGTGCACATTTACCTAGATGTAAGTTGGAAGCAGCTTAAAGGCACACAAGAACAACAAAGCTCCAGTGAGCACTGCTGTATTTATTTCTAAGTAAACACAAACTAGTTAGCACTATGAGTGAGGATGGATATATCTTGCCTCAAGGACAGATGTATCTAAATAGCATATGGGTATGAATATATTTGGTAGCACACAAAGACTGCCATCTCTTGCAATATAGTTGCTGAATAATTTGTTTATGTGATTGGATTTTTAAACAATGGAAAGATGTCAGTTACCTTTCTACCAGGATGGTCATTATCTGCATTACGAGCCTCAAGAGTGACACCCTCACTCTTCCACCTTCCTCATAATAGCGTGTGTAAGCTCATGCTGGAACTGGACACTCCTGACAGCAACCAACAGAATGTATTCCTCTGTTATATAAGTGATTAGTTTAAACATCTGGAAAGGAATTTGCCTCTGAGGCAAATTTAAGTGTAAACAGAACTTCTGTACCAAGGTTTAACATTCACTCTAGGTACAGCTTCACTTCGGTCAGGATTACCCGCAGAAAGTCATCTGCATGACTTAAAACTCAGTCAGTTGTCTCTGGAAAGGAACTCTTAACTACTCATAATGAAGTCCATCTTTGTTTAATCATTTTGAGCTATTTCATTTATGTAAATTTCATTACAGTCTTTATTGTATTTATCTACACACGCTTATTGCTGTGCACTCTTTGCAAGTGAAAGGATTGAGAGAAATGCTACATTTATTCTTGCCCTTTATAGATTCTTCCCAACATACAGTATAATGAAAAGTGCCTCTGCATGGTTCATCCATTTGACATTCACTACAGCAAGGCAATTCAAAATTACAGGTAGGGAATAGCTTTATAAAGACCATTTAAAAAAAACAACTTACAAGTTTTTGAGTTTTCCTAAACTCCTCACCAAGGCCAAGTGGTACGGAACAGTCCAAAGCTTATTCTTGATGCTGTGATCTTGAGGAGGACTTGAGTCTAGTGGACTGTCTTTCATCTTATGTTTTTAAATAGAGTTTGGATGGCCATATCTCAGCGTGCTTTAACTGTGGATTCCTGCATGGCAGGAGGTTGAACTAGATGGCCCTTAGGGCTCCTTTGAAATCTACAATTCTATGATTTTAGAGTTAGTTCCTCAAGATGCAAATTGAAATCTAAATTAACTTGTCACTGATAGTCACTTAAGATTACATCTAGTATTCTGTGACAGTGCAGCAAAGCAAGCAAAACCACAGCAGTCCTTGTGGTGGATGCAGAATGCAGGATAGAGCAAACCAGTCTCTTTTGTTCTGTCTGTTGGATCTGCTTCTGCATGTTTACCTGTGAAGTCTTATTTGTTCGTCTCCTTTCTTCCATTGCCTTCAGCTATGCCATCCATTTCCCGTTACACTGGAAACAGGAAAAAGTATATGAGTTATAAAATGAAATGAAGCAGGGAGACAAATAAAGTCCATCATTTTGAAATGGCCACAATTTTCACATGAAGCTCTTTTCTAGACATAGCAAGATTCTGTAGCATTTCTATTTTAGGCTTGTGGAAAGCAAGGTGAAAAATTACATAGTGATGTATCCTAAAAACTAAGGAACAAAAGTCAACTCTTCGCCAAAAATGTAATTTGAAGAACTAGTGATTTGTGAGCCCACAGCATAAATTTAAAGTCCTCAATAATTTTTAGATGTTTGAGGTAATGCTATTTACTGGAGCACGACTGTTAAAGTATGTAGGTCCCTACATTTTCTAAAATTAAATTCCTAGCAGTTTCTCAAAATTACGGTTACTAGGACTGCTTTTGTCAGGGCTGACTCAAATACACGGGTCAAAGAGGCAGGTAGACACAATTCAAGGAAACAAATAATTCTGGATCCTAAAAAGAAGTGTGACTACTGCACTACATAATACATAGTGTCACTTCAGCCTCTTCTCTTTGTACACGTACCTCTGAATTAAGATCACCAAATGGATATGGGAAAGATTTAATTTTCCCCACAACATCTGCTGGTTTTCCTTAATATATCCCACCACCCCTGTATAGGGGCTTTAAAAATGAAAAGAGCCTTCAGTAATGATAGACCAGGGCCCCCACAAAATGTAACTGTTCATGGAAAAGGGATGAACTGCACACTATGAACTAAATCCAATTGCTAGTGTCGACTAAGGTAGACCAAGTGGTCTTTTCACACTGTATAATTGTATTGCTATATTCCCCTTTAACTGCCATAACTGCATCCTATGGCAACCTAGGTTTATAACTCTATTTCTATTAATGCCTATTTCTATTAGTAAGGCACTAGAGATTTCTGGCTGAGAATCAGAAGTACCCTTCATTAAACTGCAAAACTCAGGGTTCCACAGGATGTTGCCTTGGCAGTTAAAATAGAATACAGTATAGGGCTCATGTGAAAGAGCTCATTGAATCAGCTGCGGAATTGTCTTATATAAATCACATTGATTCAGTGGGCCTGCTCTGATTGGCACTTGCAATCTATTTATTTGTTTGTTTGTTTGATTTATATCCTGCTTTTGTCTCCATATGAGACCCAGAGCAATTGAATTTAAGTATACATATTTATCTATGCATTTAACTTCTCAACCCATTTAACTGCGTACTCCTGTACTCTTTCCAGTGTGATCAGCCTTAAACAGTAACTGGACACAGACCTCAGACTCCTGTGATGTTGCTGGATGTTCTGGGCTGCATGATGTGTTCAAGTTTAGAACCCATTCAATGCAATTAGGAAAAAAATAGAAAACAATCCATTACTAAGGAACATATTTAGTAGTAGCCATGTTGGCCATTGAGCAAAATACAATAAAATCCCAAATACCCAAAAAGAGCAATATCTCAATTGACCAACCAAAATGCTCAAAATACATCATACAGTCTTTCATACACAAGTTTAAATATCTAAAATATCAGCATTTAACAGGTCAGCAGAAAACTAAGGTCATTTCTACACTACACTGTTATAGTGCTATTATTCCACTTTCAACATCCTATGGAATCCTGGGATTTACAGTTTAGGGAGGGCCCTTTAGAATTCTCACCCAAAGAGCTTTTTGCCTCAGTAAATTACAAGCCTCAGAATTCCACAGGATGTTAAAATTGGAATAATAGCACTATAACAGTGTAGTGTAGTGCAGAAATGGCCTAAGCCTATTGCCCTCAACTGTAAAATTTCTGGGTTTTGAGGACCTGTTCAAACAGATGGAATTTTTTTTTTTTTTTTTTTGAGAACTAGCTCAGACAGACCAGGTAGCTGTCTAGGACAACATAATTCCAGGAATGGAAGCAGCATACAATTTAAGACTCTCATATTACAATTGTCATCTCCTTGCAAAATCGTATTATGTGGTCCTGAATGGCTTGGGATGCTACAAGGTGATCTGGGAGACAATCTAATTCTGCACAGGAATCCCCTCACCTGAAACCTTGTCCTAGTCTATAGTTGGTACAAAATATCCAGTCAGTGCTGTCCCATACCTCAAAGGCCTCTGCAACAGTCCTGCTTTCAGTCTCACCCAGAGTATAATCCATAGTTGGATTGTGGAAGCTGTCACTGCAGGATGTACTGACAACTGCCAAGGTGGGCTGCTTTGAAAGGCTGTTAGACAAGGACATTGTAGGCTGTTCATCATATGGCTGCTTATCTACCATCACTATCTGAGGCATTACTTTGAATTTGAGTTGGTGTGGAACACAAACAGGCATTGGCTGTTGTCCTCATGGCCTGCTTAGGTTGGTCACTGTAGAAAATGGGATACCAGACTGCCTCACCAGTGTGGTTGCCTCTGGTCGTTTGGGGCTACAGTCCCTACTAATGCTTGCTAAAATGATTAATGGCGAGGGATCAGGTTAGTTGAAGTCCAATATATCTGGAGAGCACTAGACTGGAGAAAGTTAAACTAGGCCTTTGTTCAAATAGGGGTTTTCTCATGTTCTAGTATTCTTATGACATCACCTGTAACTGGGAAGAGCTGATGTTCATTTTCTCTTCTGTTCCTATCTTCTGTTATTCTGTTCTTCAGATTTCGGGCAACAATTAGGATGAGGACAGCAATCAGGAGTTTGAAGCTCAGGAATGCAGACACAACCATGGAGAGTTTGACTTCTGGATCTGACAGGGTGCTTTAGGAAGACACAAATACAATAAATTATGAAGGACATGATTTAGTTATTATAAAGACATTGGGGAATGATTTTCAGTAGTTCTTTATGTCAGTCTTGAGTTTGCTTGACATGGCTAATTTTACTGTGTCTATTTGAATTCTATTTGGACAGCGAGGAAGTCTGGAAAAACTTCTCAAGAATATATCTATGTGGCATTTTCTGGATTCAATTGTGCCTGCCACAGATTATAAATATCAAGGACACCAAGGGGCAAACTGGTGAATTTTGGCCAGCACTGGCTTTATCTCCCTTCCTAGAATTACCAACTGAATTTGTAATTATATTAATTAAATTATATTAAATTAATTTTGATTATAATCCTTTAATTCCTAATTATAATCCTTTAATTTTAATTATAATCCTTCCCTACTCAGAAATGTAGTTCCCTGACTCAGAGGCATGGAGTTGTTTGTGCTGTGCCTACCTCTTAATGGACCAGAGATATAGAGGCTGGGGGTATGAAGTGAACCTCTGTGACTGGCTTTCCACAAACCTGCTGCTTGTTCTGATAATGACCTTGTGAGACAGAAATTGGTCTTCAGTGGCTGGCAGTGGGATAAAGAGGGGTATTAATAGGGAGGCCACATCCAGTGTCATACACGTGCATGTTCCTTTATGGAAGCAGTTGGACATTTTTGTCTGATGCACCATGTTTGCATTTCGTTCATCCCATGGATCCAAAGCTTCATCAGATTCATGCACAACTTATCTTCCAAAATACCCTCCTTATGCCTCTATTGCTGTCAGAGCAGGAAAAGGACTCCAGAGCCCACAAAAGGTATGTGCATGTGAGACGGAGGAATCTGGTTTATCTTGTGGCCTCTGGGATACCCTCCCAGCGCCCATAGGATTGCAACCTTTATTCTTTTGGAAAAGTGTGCAGTTATGGCCTAATTTTTCTTTCTGCTTCTTTGTTCCTTGCAGTAACACATGCTGGAAGCAATGGCAGGCCCCCATCTCCTCCTCCTGAAGTTTAACTTGGCAATAGACGTTAGTTTGTAGAAAGCTACAATTCAAGCAAGTACATACCCAGCCCTACAGAGTACTTTTTAAATAAATACATTTTATGTTTTGAATTCTGTGAGATGTGATTCATTAAAAAGTAAGCCTTTCTTTAAAAATTAATTGCACATCAGCTTTCCTGTTGATTGAATCTCTCAGCCTACCTAATTCCAAAATACTCTATTGTGCAATATTCTGTTGATTATTGGTATTTTTAAAAAAAGAAAAATAAAGGCCATTGCAGCAACCATTACTGGTCTTTTTGCAGTGGAGACACAGTACCAATGTTACAAAATTAGTTACAAACTAAACTGGATATACTTATAATGTAATCTATACACAACCATACTCTGGAATGCAATGCTTGCCCCCTCTTTTGGAATTTTCTGGATTACATTATAGTTCCCTGGAGTTCTAGGGCCCTGGAGTTCTGGTGGGGCAGTTGGAGTTGGCGTTGAATGACATCTCCTCTGTTCTATGGAAACAGAAAACTTACTCCATGTAGATAGGCACAAGGATTTAGTTTGTTCCTCGCCCTTATTGTTAATTAGAGGCAACTGCTGGGTAAGCATTTCCAAAGGTATATAGTTCAGTCTCTTCTATATGATGAATCTGCTTGGCTCTATGTTTTACGTCTGTTTTCAGAGCTTTTAAATAGATGCCCAAATGAAGATATGGGATACATGAAAAATAACAAATGTTAAGACAGCCTCAGACATTTGCTGCCTGAGCAAAAGGACAATAAGGCAGCTCTTTACAATCCCAATTCCATACACATGAATCTCAGGCCTTTTCGCACGGCATTCACCATGCGAAAGGGCCTCTGGAGCATCGCACAATTGTGGGGAGCCATCCACATGACGTCCTCGCAATTGCGCGATGCTGCTGGGGCCAGCAGGTGCCGATCATGCACTATTTCATTTTCGCCTTGTAGTAAAAAATGGTGCACGATTGCGCATTGCTCCAGGGCCCTGAGCGCACTTACCATGTGTGTGTAGCCTCCAGAGCCGCAGAGCTCACACTTCCTGCCCAGCGCAGCCTGGGAAAATCCCAGGTTGCGCTGTGGAAGGAAGAGGAGGAGCCCTCATGCTGCCTGCTCGCTAGCAGGCAGCGGCTGTGGAGGCAAAGCTGTGGGGACATGAGAGCCTCTCGCAAGAGACTGCTCGCACGATCCCCTTGCCCTAGTGCTGAGAACAGGTATGTTGTGGAAAGGGCCTCAGAGATCACAGGTCCAGTGACCACTGAAACTGATTTTTCTATGGGTGACAGGACAATATCCATCTGCAGGCAGTAGATTAGCTTAGACTAGGGTAGATAGCAGCTCACATGGCACCTATTTCTTTTCTGTGACCACCAGCATAGACAAGATGGATCTGACAAGAAAGAGGTGTTCAGGATCTTTAAGTCATGGGTGAACAACCTGAGAGCTGGTCATATTCTTGAGGGGATCACAGTTCCTCTCAAGGAGCAGCTATTTGCCCAGGTCAGAGTATTCTGTGGCCGTCCTTTAGTACTTGAGTATCTTGTGTGGCACTGATAGGGTGTGGTTTTATAAGTAACCAATGAAACCAAGCTTAGCCTAGATTTAGCCTAGAGCATGGTCTAATGATAAAAATATGTGATGTGGTAACCCTGCTGAAGCTAAGCTAAGCTGATGTTAGAGTGGAAAGCATGATGGAATGAGACACCCATTGGGGATTTTAAGCTCCACTGTGGATAGATAGGACAACAAGGTGATGCTGGCTAGGAGCTCTGGAGGATGTAACCCCAAAAGACAATTTTTCTAAACTCTCCGTGCTTACTGCTGAGGCTCTCAAAAATAATTTGAAAGAAAGTAAGTTATGACTTCAGAATCTTGTTGGTTTAATGACATGCCTTTCCTTTCCTTCACAGTTCATTGTGTTTTGAAAATGTTTCTCCTGTGAAAGTTGTATTTGTTTAACATTGCTCTTGGCAAGAATAAAATATATTTCATTGCCAAGAGTTTGCATTCCATATGGAAGCCTAATAGCGGGTGGAAAATCTTCCTATATAGAGAATGGAAACACTCTGCTCTTCAAGAGCCAAGTAGACATGATGGCATTAGACCTGAGGGGGTCAGGATTAGGTTGTTGTGAGCGCCCTACAAAACAGGACAGAGAAGGAAAGAGCTGAACCCACCTCCCACCCACACAAACTCCAAATGATGTTTTCAAAATCTGATGGTGCTCTCTGACTGGAAACTATTACCACAAGTAGAAAAATAGCTTCAAACAATTTTATCAGGAAAGTATAGATGATGACTGCGATCTGCTTTGTCCTTTGACTTGCAAAGCTTGAAGAAGTTACTTGGTGTACTAGAAATTCAAGAATTCCCCAGCCAGCATGACTAATGAGATTCTGAGAATTGCTATCTTTAAAAGGTTACCGGTATTTGTCCAAGCTCTGATTCACATGCTGTGAATCAAAGAATCAGAGTTGAAATGGACTTCAAAAGTTACCATATAGCCACAGCTTTTTAAGAAGGAGAAAACACTGTCTTCCATGGCAAGTTTGCACTTTCAGGAAATTCTTCCCAATATTTACTCAAAATCTACTTTTTGTTTAATTTGATGCAAATGCTTTGGGTTTTACACTTAGAGCAACAGAGAACAAGTTGGCTCTTGTTGGAAGTGTTTGACGTGACAGTTCTTTGAAGGTGGTAGGAGCTGGCTATCTTCAGGCTAAATATACTTTCGACTCTTGCAACATTTTATTCCAAATCTCCAGTCCCTGCATCACCTTTGTTGCACTTTGTTGTGCTCCATATTCTAGTTTAATTTTGCTTGAAGTCTTGTTTGATGGAGATTCAGCAAAGCCCAGCTTCAGTTAGTCTACAGCAGTGGTTCTCAACCTTCCTAATACCGCAACTCTTTAATACAGTTCCTCATGTTGTGGTGACCCCCAACAATAAAATTATTTATTTATTATTTACAATGCCTCCCCTCCCGGCAAAGGCCGCCTCGCTGGCCAGGAACGGGTGGGTGGGTGGGCAGGGAGTGAAAGAGGAGCCGTGCGTCTCCCCAGGGAAAAAACTCCGAGGACCCCCCCAGGCTCTGCTTCTGCTTTGCTCTTATTTCCGCTGGGGGGGGCAGTGTGGGAAAAGTTTCCAGAGTGTCGACCCTGGCCGGGGGGAGAAATCCCAGCACCTTTGTCTTTTGTGCCGGGCTCAGCTCGCCCCCCGGAAAAGCGCCGCCTTGCAGCCCCTCGGCCCTTTGGCCCTTCCACAGCGCCCCCCTCCGTAGCGAGTGGGGCAGGGGCCATGGTGAGGAGGGGGCCTGCCCCCCGTGCTGCTGCTGTCCCCCCAAGCTGTCCTGTCAGACGGGAGGTTCTCCCGGTAGCGGAGAAGGGGAGCGATTTCAGTCCCTTCTGAACAGGGGGCAGGAGGACGCGAGCGCGTGGCTCGTGCTTGCACACCACCACTCCCGGTCCTTTTCCGCACATTACCTTATTGCGGAGATGGGGGGTGCCGTTTGCGTAAGCCGGTTCTTGCACAAGGCGCTCTCTTCGCTGCTCCTTCGTCCCACTGCTGGCTTCCTGGTTGTGTGACCACCCCGCCCCTTCCTCCCCCAGTGCAGCCTACAGCTCCAGGCTGCACTGTGGAAGGAAGGGGCGGTGCGGTCGTGTGACCAGGAAGCCAGATGCGGGACGAAGGAGCAGCAAAAAGAGTGCCTCGTGCAAGAACCAGCGTACGCAAACGGCACCCCCCACCTCCGCAATAAGGTAATGTGCGGAAAAGGACCGGGAGTGGTGGTGCGCAAGTGTGAGCAACGCGCTCATGTCCTCCTGCCCCCTTTGGCCAAAGGGGGCAGGAGGACACGAGCGCATGGCTTGCACTTGCACACCATCACCGAGGAGGGAATGGAGCCTAAGACCATTGGAAATACGAATTTTCCGATGGTCTTAGGCGACCCCTGTGAAAGGGTTGTTCGAGGTCGCGACCCACAGGTTGAGAACTGCTGGTCTACAGTCATTTTATTTATGCCATAAATATGGCAAATACTATTTGCATCCCTGCTAAGATGTCAGGGTTGACATGCACTGTTGCCTTTTTATTTGTTCTCATCTTGTATCATTTGATAAAGAGTGAGAGCTGTAATGAGAACTGGTAATTTCCTGTGTCATAGTAATCTCAAATATCCCTAGTAAGACTGCAGTTAAGAAGAGCAGAGGATGTGTAGAATCAGAATGTCTCCAAGGAGATAACAGGATTCCACAGGCCCTAAAATTCATTTTGTCTTACAACTGTTGCTCGGGGATGAAGGAAGTTCAGAGAAATGAACATGGCCTGCCAAATCCAGAACCTTTTCTATATCAGCATTCTGATTACAAAACTCTCTTCCCAGGGTGATCACCTTACCCTCCTCATTACTCTGTTCTTAATGGGCAATGAAGATGGTTTTATTCCACAAAGCTTTGACTGATGTTTAATGACATTCTGTAATTTTAATCCCATTCTTTTTTTTTTCATATTAATCTTATGGTGCTGAAGGTTTATTATTAAATCTAAGGCAGCCTTGAATCTTGGTTTTGCAGAGAAAGGTGGGATATAAATACAGATAAACGATAACTTTTACAACTTCCGATCCTCTGTATTCTATACTTCTGGGCTACTTCAATTTATAATCCATCTGCTAATTCGATAGGACTGGCACAAGCCAAGCACAAGGAAAACTGTAGCCTACTTTTCTAGATAGCTTCCTGCTTTCCCCCATGTGTGTGTGTTTGATTGCATTCCTTTCCTTGGGATGCTTTTTCCATGCTCTTGAGTTTTCAGAAAACTACTCAGTATCAAAAATGGGGATGTGCTTTGAAGACTCATCTCTTTGCTGGAGATTACACTGCACCATTGCTGCGTCTGGAAATTGTACTACCATGAGTTACCAGTTTGAATCAAATCGCATGACAATGTACTGTGACAACAGTCATTCCGATTCTACTGGATCAGAGGCAGGGTATATCTAGTCCAGCAGCACCTTGATTCCAACAGTCTCCAGTAAGATGCTTCCAGGAAGCTCATAAGCAGGACATGCAGGCAACATTAATCTCCCCAGTCCCCAATTATTTGCCCTTAATAGCTTTTATTCAGATCTTCAGTGCCTTTCAACACAGTTACCATCTCTAATAATTAAATTTGTGGCTATTGTTGGGGGTTTCAGATTACTCTAAATGGTCTTTCAGGAATGCCTTGCTACTTAATGTCTCTGATTGCAAAGAGATGCAGATACCTTCTGTGTATCTGTGTATGTGTGTATTTGCTTGCAAGTCTCCTGTCAAGTTATGACAGTCCCATGAATTTCATAGGGTTTTCTTAGTCAAGGAATACTCAAAGGCAGCTTTGTGAGTTCTTTCCTCTGAAATATAGCCTACAGCAGCAGTTCTTAACTTTTTCTTTATTGTGGACCCCCTTTAAGTATCTTCTGTTCCTGTGGACTGCCAAGACTTAACTCAAGATTTAAAACCATAAAATGCATCACATATTTAAAGTTGCTCATTAAGGATCTTCAGATTCGGAGAGAATGGAGAAATAAGTAAATGCACACACTCCTATTGCAATATTTTTATTAGAATTATTATGTGTCAATTTGTTTTTCCTCCTTCCTTCCTTCCTTCCTATTTTAACTGTAAAAGCTCATAACATTTCTTCAAACTTTTGCAGACCCCCTCATGAGGACATTGTGGACCCCTGGGGGTCCACAGACCACAGATTAAGAACCATTGGCCTACGGTACCTAGTATTAATCGGTAGTCTCCCATCCAAGTACTACCTGCTATTGACCCTGCTTAACTTCCAAGATCAAACAGGATCTGGTGCTTTGACTACAATTCTAGAATCTGAACTTCTTGTCAGTATAAGATGCCTAGAAGAAAAATCTCTCAAAAAATGTTTCGACAGAAGCTGATTCATCTTTCTTCCCCGGAACTAGACAAAGGGAAGGGGCAAGTGAGTCCTTTGTGCACAGCAAGAAGCAATCTCCTGGGAGGAACTGCATCTGCAAAGGGGGCCGAGAGCTCACTTTGCTCTCAGAAGGACATCTCTGGCACTGTGGGTTCCCCTAAATATCTGTTGGTAAGCAGGAATCTGTGACATGCTAATACTGTGGATTCTTATTTTATATTTGACCACAGAAATGCCAAGGCCTCAGCTTGCTCCCTTGAAGAAAACTGAAACCTAGTTAAAATTACTGGCATTTCTTACTCTTCAAAAGTGAGGTACACCTACTTTTAATATGTTTTTCTTAGTATTTTAATTTCATACGTAATAATAAAAGCAAATATCACGTAATAATAAAAGCAAATATCCAGCTTTGTTCCAAGACTGTAAAACCTAGATCCCCTAAAACCTGGCATGGATGCTAATGGCATCCTAGAGGTATGTACCTCATGGTTATTTTGTGTTTAAAATGGACTAATTGACTTTAGCTTATTAAAATATTTCTGTAACCTATAGTATGATCCTCAGTCACTAGCTGGCAGATTTTCTTTTCATTTTTTTAAAATTTTAAATAGTGTATTTATTGCAGTGATTAACAAACAGATATACATACAGAAAATATATACCAGAAATTAATAAAAAACCATTAGTCATATATGACTAACAAATTAATTCTCTCGCTCTCTCTTTGTATATATTTATATAAATATAACATATATAAAAATGCTATATCAAAGTTAATTGGAACAAAGTTAACTGTTATTTAAAACCGATTTCTGTTGATGTGGAGAATTGTATTAATTGCGTCTTTTATAATTTTGTACCCCTCCTCTTCTTTAATTATGTCTATTAGTTTATTCCACTTCCTTTTGCCTGACCCATATACTCCATTCTTCTTTCTAATATAAAATCAAATATTGTATATTCTGAAATATAATATTGCCATAATTTTTGTTCATTTTTCTATCCTAATGCAGTAAAACCACCTGAGCTGCCCTCAGCATTCATTTTAGCAAATACTCCTAACCTCTATCTAACCCCAACTTTTTTACATTTAGTCCTACATTTGTCTTTTAACAAATAGATAAACATATCCAAGGCTATTGTAATGGACCAAGGTATTCACTAAAATTAAGGTATAGATTTACCTGGAGATGCTGTGCACTGCTCTGGGCTCCTCTGGTGCTTCTGTTTCCCATAAGCCTAGTGGCAGAAATGCAAAAATTTAGCTGTCAAAAATGACTATATTAAGGCAATGGCAAAGAACAAACATCATAAAAAAAGAAGCCATTAATACACAGATTAGGATGAGCACTACCAAGTAATGTTTATTCAAAACTAAGCGTCATTGTCTTTAGTGGAATATACTTCCAGACACATGTGTTGCAACCTTAAACACATGGACCCCTGCCCCCGCCCCCAGCATTTGAAAGCATAGCAAGAAGCAATCTCCTGGGAGGAATCCTCCAAATCATATAGTGGGAAAACACTTTAAAATTTTACTTTAAAAATGAAGAATCATGTTCTTGGAAGTCTCCAGGAAATAGTACTTGCCTTCATATCATGGTAGTATAACCTCCAACATTTTACAGATGAAAACAAGGTTGTGTGTGACCAAGTAGTGGTCAAGGTGGCAAAAGCTATTAATGAGGAAAAATACACAAGCTAGGAGAGGCTGCAGCAGTTTGCTTTTGTTTGAACCTGCTGAGGAGGGCAAAATTTTGCTCTTTCTTTTCCTCTCCCCTCATTGAGGGGAGTACAAGCTACTTTTCCACTTTTAAATAAATTTCCATCCATTGAAGTAAACTGAGAACAAAGGGAAAGGTGGGAGGAGCAGATAGAAATTGGGATGTTTTAAAAACTACTGAAAAAGTGAGATGAAAGAACATTCATTGGGACTGTCCCTATCAAACTGGGACAGCTGGAAGGTATGCTGCAGACCCACCAAATGCCTATTAAAAGTGAAAACAATGCCCATGTCCACACGACACTGTTCTAGTGCTATTATTCCACTTTCAACATCCTATGGAATCCTTGCAGTTTAGGAAGGAGCCTTTAGAATTCTCAGCTGGAGAGCTCTTTGGCTTCAGTAAATTACAAACCCTGAATTCCACAGGATGTTGAAAGTGGAATAATAGCACTAGAACAGTATAGTGAGGAAATGGCCAATGTTTTAAAATCTGAAGTGGACTTCTGGCTATTTATAATTTTAACAGGAGGATTCTTTGTGGGTCAAAATTTGCCCTGTCCACTGAAGTTGCCCACCTCACTACATAAGAAGAGAAAAAGAGAGATTTAGGTGTTTTCACTCTATGAAGATACACAATGAGGGTAAGATCTTCACTGATATCATTATGCTGTATCAAAAGCCACAACAGTTTCAAAAGCAGCACTTAGAATATTTCAGCCTAAAAGAGACCTACCTGTCAGGACGTTCACCTTCACCTTCTGAAGGGTATTCACAACCCCCAGGAAGTCTGTCTTACACTCATATAAACCAGCATCCTGCTTCTTGAGTGGGTTGATGGTCACTGTAAGGATCCCTTCACGGATATTGTCAGCAATGGCAGTGGTGCCATTTCTCCTCTTGAGGAATGGCATCCAGAAACGCCGGGCACTGACAACATGCTGACACTCCCTCTCACTGATGTATCTGCACCAACTTTTCTCTCTCCACTGATTCTCCTTGGGGCTATAAGAACAGTTGATGGAGATGGGCTTCCCTTCGATACCGTACACCATAGCAACATCCTCAGTTGTGTGTGCATCTAGGAAGGAAAGAAAGCTTCTGTTTTAGTCTTCCATATTTGAGTTAAGAGGTGATCAAACCATAGTTATCGTGTTTAGCTACTCTGTAGTTCTTTTCCCATGATATTTAATGAGGTACAGGATGCTTAACTTACAATAGTTGCTGGAGTTAATGATTTACAGCACACACTGGGTTATATGGTGGTACATACTTTTACACACACACAACGCCCATTGGTGGATTCTTCAGATTTTTGCCTCTCCCTAACTTCCAGCTTTTCCCAAGGAACTAACTTCCCATACTTTGATCCCAAGCATTTCCACATCTCCTGTGTTATCTTTATTTCAGTTCTCTGGATATCTCACTTAATACTGTCCACACACTTTGAGGCCATTTTTTCCCATTTGATCCCTTTTCACTAGGCTGAGACTCCCAGACCCTTTCCTTTGATATGCAACCCATTGTTAACTGCAGTTCTACCCTAGGTACTCTAAAGGTCATACATAGTAAATCACTTGTTGATTGCTATCACTTCTAAGTAATCAGTGATGACTTGTCAGCTGGGCTACATAACCATTTACAACTACAATAGGGATAGCAACCAATGCCCAACGTTGACCACATGGTTGCTTGTAACACATTATATTGATACAAATCTTATGTTACATTAATAGCATAATCTACCATTATGCATAATTGTGGATGAGCCGTATTACACATATGGCATGGAATACACCTGATATGACATTCTGCCCCCTCAAAAACTCTATTACTTCTGTTTGTGAGGGTATCTATCATGGATTTTTTTTTAACAAGATGAGGGACTTTGGTGTGTTGTACATCCACCCATTCCCTTTCATTGTCAGGCGGGTGTTTCCATTTCACAAAATATTGTAGCTTTCCTCTGCCCCTACCTAGAATCTAATATCTCATGATGGATGGGGGAAGACCAGCATTTTGAAATATCTGAGATACCCAACATGACAATAGTATCTTTTCCTCGCTACAACAATGGAACTCCTCTTCCCATGGATCCATGTGATCTACATGACTTCTTCCTTTGTAGAAGATAATGCTTAATTTGAAAGCCTGTCTAAGTCCAATTTGAAGAACCAGAAGAGGCCTGGAAGCAGCCTATCAACAGTTAGCATTTGGGGATTAGACTGAGTAGACACATGGTTGACCTTGTCACCCATCCTCACTATAGTGAAATGTATTGTCTTCTCATCAAATCAGAGCAATTGATTCTATATTAGCAATTTCAAACTGTATGCAAGTGTGTACCATCTTTTGCTCTCTTTTGGGGACAGGTTGAAGTATTTCTTCTTTTCTGGGCAGTATCTTTTCTAGCATGTTTCTTTTCACACTCATTTAATATGATGTGTATTTTGCACCTACCTCTCCCTCCACAATGTTTTTTTTTTCCCTATATGGAGAAAACTGAGGGAGGTGGTGTACAAAACAGCACTGTGTTCTACCATGGGTGTACTGAATTTCTGTAAATCGAAATTATTAGAGAGCAGAAGAAAGAACTGAATCCTTTCTGCACCCACGCTTTTATCTTTTAAATCACTGTTTTTTTTTTCTCCTGATAAGAGTTCTGGCCCTAGAGCACTGGAGTAAAAAATTATTTGGCAGGCAATGCAAGTGGGGCAAGAGGTCATTGGTTTTGTCCCTTCTCAGCTTTAAATGTCTCCTGCTAATTTATATGAATGGGACAGTGTCCTGACTCTCAGGGTTCTGGGATGGATGTGTGAGAGGTTTCCATTGAAAATCTTTGAAAATTGAAAAAATTCCGTTGAAAATCTGTATGAATGGATGTTCAGCCAGATGCACAGTCTGAAAAGATTAATTTTTGGACTGTAATTCCCAGAAACTCAAGCTAGCATGGCCACAGTGTCCTGCAGGATTCTGGGAATTGTAGTCACAACAAAATTAATTCAAATTGACAGGTAAGGTTGCCAGTTCAGGATTGTTCCAGTCTTTGAGGGGTTTCAGGCTAAAATCTGAGAGCTAAGGAAAGTCCCTGGTGAATTTACTAACCACTACAAATTAAGTACCAACCAAAGTTGCTCATACTTGACATTCAGGCACGCATGCATGCATGCATGCACTTGCACTGTGTTTTTCTTTTTGGACATTAAAATAGAGGGCTTAATTAAAGGGGCTTTTCCCAGTCCAAGGTGCAAAGAGGACATTATTCCTTCTCATTTACTTACTGAGACAGGATTAGCAACATTTAATCTGGCCTATTTGCTTCTAGACAGAAGGTGGATACAGATCAGAGAGAGAGCCCAGACAACACAATGGCTAAGTGAAGGAGAAAACTAGCTAAGCAAATATAGACTTTTGCATGTTGTAGCAACAAATGAAATCCTTGGAAATTGTAGCAAGCTGCTGCTTTGCCAGCTCAGTTGGAGATTTGCACACAGCTCTTCCTCTCAGCTGAAGAAGATTCCACCAAAATTTTAAAATTTGTACTGAAAGAGTTAAATTCAGAGAAGTACTGCATGAGTAGAAAAATAAGTGAATTGGACAGCAGATGTCCCTGCCTTATCTCGGTTTGAAAGTATGATTGGCCTTGTAACACTATGCTTAGGTGCCTGGGAAGTAAAAGGGAGTCAAGCATACTCTTTTGCCTCATCTTTTGTCAGTCATTTGGTGACTGAGGCCTTTGTTCCCTTGTTTTGGGGGTGGTATTAAGCTCCAAATGTAATGGCTGACGTAGACTAGAAATGTGATTGATTGCTGACGCTGTTGACCAAAGGTATAAGAACTAAGTGTTTTAATCAATCGGGGCTGGCAGTTTTGGACATTATATATCCGCTGCTTGCCCTGCGCAGTAAATAAATGGTTTGGAAAATAAAGCTTTCTGTTTTGGAACAACCTGAAGGTCTTCATCTTTTCCTCGCCACAACATTTTGGTGCGTTGGCCGGGAATCGAGAGAAGGGGCTTTTGGGGCCCCCCTTGACAGATGCTTGAGTGTTGGGGTCGCCACCCCCCCTCTTGGCGAAACCCAGGGCGCCCTCGACTGCTTTGGTCGAAGAGGTTTGGCCTTGAGCGGGGTGGTTTCCCTGGCAGCAGCATTTTCTAGTCAACGGACTCTGGTCATGCAGAAAGCATAAGGCCTCCCACGGCTAATTGGTGAAGTTGACTCCCTTGCGTTTTCAAGGGAAAGAGAGAGCTTGATCACCTCTCTAAGTCTCGCCCTAGTAACTCATGGCTAGTGGGGCCGTGAGTGAAGCCGCGAAGACTTTGGTAAAGAGACATCTCTTCAAGTCTGGTAAACGGTGGTGGGAGGCCGTTTGTTGGTGTGAGTGTGGTGTGACTGGTCTGACCAGAGTCAGATTTATGCTTGGTGTCGCATTTCCTGGCTCATGCCATTGACTCCGTCTGGGTGACCAGGTCGACACAGAAAGTCTGTTGTAAAATCCTCTTGTGTGGGCGCACAGGACCCCCTTTTACCTGCGCGTCAAATCCCCTCCCCCTTCTGTGTTTTGTCTAAACAGCGGGAGGATATGGGAGGGGGGTGAGTTGGCAAACCCTCTGGACAATATGCTGAAGAATCTTAAGAAAGGATTCAGTGGAAACGTTACCATTGCTGTGTGCTATTTGTGCTGTAGGAAAATCCCAGGACAGGAGAAAAGCGCTCTGTTTTCCCTCTGCTGGGTGCCATTGCCCAGAGCCCCTCCCTCTCCTGGCTCTGAGTTAACCATGAAGTTGCCTGCAGGGATGGAAGTTATCTGGCCAGGGGCTTGGAAAAAGCAGAAATTAAGTCAGTATGTAAATGATGAGGCAAACCGTAGGTGTTAATGAGAAATAGTGAGGAAACAATAGGGTTTCATTGTTTTCTCCAAATGCACAGGTCGGTGATTCAATCAACTGGAAAGAAAATCACTCTGCAAGAGGCAGAGAGAGTATCCCATGGACTGGCACTTCAAAAGTCAAAGGACTTTCAGGAGAAAAAAAAAAAAAAAGGAAGCAGCAAGCTTTTGAAAAAGGAGTTGAATATAGGAGACTTTTTCTTACCTCGATGTTACTTAGCTCAAGTTTTGGAGCAGGAAGGGGGTTGAGAAGAGCGGCATTCCTTTGCCTGCCTCCCTTTCCCCTCCCTGTAGCCCCTCCCTTCTCCTTTAGATGTTAACTCCATAGTTGCTGGTTTTTGGAGAATGGAAGTTTCTTTAGCCAAATGCTTAAGAATTCTGTGAGTGTGTACATAGGGAGGGCTATGAAGATAGTTTCGATAACTCATTTTCAGCCTGGCAGGCTGAGTGAGGATGTCATAGAAGCAAGGAAAAATAATAATAATAACAAAAAAAAACAGGCTTTCAGGTAAATGAATACAGGATGGCGAAGTTTTGGAAAACATTGCTGAAGACTCTGGTGACAGCTGCCTGTTTCATGTTTTAAACTCTTCAGCCATCAGAATCCCCCCCCCTTTTTGGCTCACATAGAAGGAAAAGAAAAGAAAAAAAAAGAGAACTTTGGAAACTTCTCCTCCAGTACTTTTTGCAACATTTCTAAACAATACAGAGTCCCAATGTTTTCTCTAAGCACAGAGAAAAGCTGCATCTGGAGAAGAAGGGAAAAACAACAAAAACAAAGCAAAAACCCCACCTTGAGAGCCCGTATAGACAAACATGTCATACAAGAGGTGTTAGTTTCGTTTTTCCCTTACAACGAACAATGAACTATTCTTTCTAGTGTGGCAGCAGTTGTGTCTACCTTTTTGATACATTTCTACATCAAAGAGAGAAAACAAGATTACAATGCAGCTTTAGCATAGGGAAGGCTGCTTCTCCAAAAGACATGGCTTTTTTCTCACTCCTTGTGGCCATCGGGCTGAATGCAACCCTCCCCCTCTTGAGACGGAGGGAATGAGGAGCATGAATTTGCAATTCTGGCATTATTACGTTTACAATTTGGGTTTAAAAAAAAAAAAAAAAAGGAAAAAAAGGGGCTGCAAATCTCTATTTGACAATAAGTTTTTTTTAAAAAAAAGCATTTAGCATACGAACTTTGGGACACATGGGAATTGTAGTAACAAGAGAAGTAAAATATTGGATGCCCCCCCTGGGGGAATTAAACACACCAACAGGAAACTGCCTCTCCCCTGAGGAGACAGACAGGGAGGGGGAAGAGCAAAAGAATCAGCATTTGCATGAAAGACCTGCCTGCTTTTGCGTGGAAGAGAAAAAAAGTAGAAATGGCTGCAGCAGTTCTTCCCCACCCCCAACTTGCAATGAGAAGGAGGGGGAGGATGGGAGTAGCGGCAGACCCCACCAGAGAGGCTGCCTGAGGATTCTAAGCAGCAGAACCAGAAGCCATGGTGTCATGATTTTTATTAAAGAAGCTACTCAACAACTTAGGGAAATTGTAAACTCCCCTTAATAGGAAGATTTGTCTGTGGACATTCGAGCTAGGAATGCAGTTGCCTTCTATTGAGGCAGCTAACTCAGATGATGCCAAATCTACAACACCTCCCTACATACCTGTTTATGCATATATGCCCTCCACCACGTCTGATTTGTTGAATTGAAAGATAGTAGAACTGTGTTCTAGCATCATGGCAATGCACATGCCTAACTGGCAAGATTGCCAGTAACTACTGAAGAAAGGAGCCAAATTATCCAGCAGGCAAAGCAGATCATCCAGGAGAGAACTCCCAGGTGTGGATAAGGGGGAGAGTGTCTTTGATGGACCCCTGATGGGATCTGAATACACTGGGAATTCTTCCCAGTGTCAGACTCTGCTAGAAAAAGCCAGTCAATATGTTTAAAGTTGTGGGTGGAGATTCAGGAAACCACAATCCCTGGCTGCCCTTTCCTACCTGAGAGGAGGTGGAGGGGATGCTGTAGAACGGTGGCCAGTAGGAGGTGCCATCTAACATAGTAGGAAAAAGCTGCATGAAACCGAAGGGAGCTGAAAAGGAGAGGCTTAGCTGCCTACGGCCATACCACCCTGAACACGCCCAATCTCGTCTGATCTCGGAAGCTAAGCAGGGTCGGGCCTGGTTAGTACTTGGATGGGAGACCGCCTGGAAATACTGGGAGCTGTGGGCTGTTGTAAAAACCCAAGGCTATCTGAGTGTTTGGAGGAGGCTCCAGGAATCTGAAGGGACTCCTATTGTTAGCAACCTCTCATATGATGCAGCAGAGGAATCTCTTCAGGAAGTCTTTGAAAAGGCTTCAGGATTCAGGATTCCACAGAAGAATTAAGGAAGGTTTAAAGGGCCTGCGATTGTAAGGCTCTATGAAGCAAGATTTATGACTGGCTGTCAAGCGGAGAAAGAAAGAAGATTAACGAATGATGGAGCAGAGGTCAGAAGAGACAAGAGACCCCAGAGGAGGATGAGGGTCTCTGAGAGCCAAAGTGCCCAGTGGGGGCAGGAGAGATATAGGCAAGAGAGCCTGAAGAGAATCAGAGAAGGATGTGGACGTGTGTGGAAGAGGAAAGCAGAAAAGATGGTCCAACTGACAGATGCAGGGACTAATGGAAGTAGAATACTGTCAGTGGCCAGATGTCAAGAGCAGACTGAGGAAAAGGTTTTGTTCCTCATCCCACAGACAGAGAAGGGCAAGGGCTTGGAGTTGTGACATTCTGGAAAAGGAAAGTTGGCAGCAAAAGCATGAAGAATACAGGAAGGGGCAGAGTCCAAGATGAAAGGCAGTCCAAGCAGCAAAGGAGTGCCCCCTCACCAGTCCCCGATAAGGTGGAGATTGGAATGGCTCCCTAAGCGCAGCCTCAGCTGGATGGAGGAGGTGACAGAGCACCCCTACGAGTAAGCTGGGAGGAGAGGTGATGGTGCACCTCTGAGCTGGAAGGGAGAAAATAAGGGGGCACTTCTGAGAGGCGATTGTGTGCCCCTCCAGGCTGGAAGTGGAACTGCAGCTGAAGGACGCTGACTGAAAAGGCAAGGGAGAGAGAAAAGAGAGATGCAAGCTGTGAGACAGCTAAAGGACCAACAACAGCCCTAAAGGCCCACACACCACATATGCTCAAGAGCAACAGACCTGCATCTGTCCACAGGATCACCAAAGGCAAGAACCACCGTTCTAGGAATCACCTGGAAGTCACATTGTACCTGCAGACCTCAGAACTCAGGAAAAGTGGAGGAAATGGGATAAAATCCTGAAGAAACAGTAGTTCAACGTGTATGGCCCAAACAACAGCCCTGGTTATGTCTTTGGACTGGATGCCAACACAGGGCAAGTGATATGATACCACCATCTACCTAGGCCATTTTACAGAGGCTTTCCACTTTTATTCCATGTGCAGCCCACAACAGAAAAACCAGGAGTATTTTTGTTCTTCCCAGAGCCCCATCATAGGATGGCATAGGATGAGGTACACACTTCACAGAACCATAAGACTGTTTGATCCCTTTCAAGCCAAAGCATGAGGCCATTTTGGGTGGATCAAGGAGACGTATAAGGGAGAGTTAGTAGATTAGGGAAAGCTCTGAGTACAACAAGGGAGAAAATGTGGGAATAGAGATTCCCCTTAGAGTGCAACTGGGTCATAGGTGGAGGGGATTGTATTAGGTGTTGCTGGTTGCCCCTACAGCTGTAAAGATAGCAGGGTTGAAGCTTTGGATACTTTATGCCAGGCTAAGAGAGCCTTTACTGATTGGGTTGTAAAATCCTCTGAAACTGAAGATCTCCAGACGAAAAGGGGGGAGAGAAAATTCGGACTAGACTCTGCTGTGGCCAGACCAGGAGAAATTGGTCACTCTAAGCACAGTCAGATCCGCAACTGGTGAATGAAGAAATCTAAGCTAGACCTTATTGCCTGACACACACCTGGAAGCTGTCAGGCTCTACTTACGGTCAGACTTAGCAACTGGAGAGGAAGAAGACGGGGACTAGGCCCTGTTGCAGGTGTGACCTGGGACGTACACACTGCTCTACACACGGCCAGATCCCTGAATGTTGGAGACAATATTATGGGTTGTGGCAGGCATAGGAGGGGCAGGAAGCCTGGCCTGCCTGTTTTATCACTACAGACGGATGTTCTGTGGGGTTGGAAGATATGTGTATATGGTAATTGTTGGTAATGATGGTGATGATGAGAATGCTGGGCAGGAGAGGCTGGGAAGTGAATTGGTTTCACCAACTGGTCAATCAGATCTTGAACACCCTGAATGTCAGTAATGACTGAGTATGTTCTCATGGGCTAAGCTTAGGAGACTATCCCAATTGTTATGTAAAGTTTGAAATCCCTGAATCTCTACAGGCATGCCCAGGAAAGCATCCCAATGTTGACTTTTCCTTTAGTTATAGCAATGGTTTTATTGAGGTTATATGGGAAAAGGGGGGCCTGGTCCTCCATAAATGAGTTCTAGAAAGAAACCAGCTTTTACCATGGTAAATGGGTATATGGTTTGTCTTCTGGGATGAGTTGATGTGGCCACTGAGGGTATCCCCTTTCACCCAGGGCACCAACCAATGAAGGTAGCCCAGCATGAAATTGGTTGAACTGTCTTACTATTGTGTAAATGAATTTGATTGTGAAGAGGGAAAATACATTTAGCAGTATTCAATGTTAGAAAGTCATTCTTGTACTCGGCAGGCATGTGGACATGATTATTTGGTTCCCTAAGTAAGTATGGGTAAAAGACACTGTTTGTAGAATTGCTTTGTGCATAAATAATGGCCTTACTAAATCTGCTTTTCTGTACTCTGCATGTTAAATAGTTTTCAATCTGTAATGATTAGAGTAATAGAGGGAAAGGCTGCAGTATATGCTTTGATTGAAATCTCTCTGTGTTTGAAAGGAATACAATGGTACTCTGTGAGACAGTGTTAGGGAGGATGGAATTGTGCACAATAAATCTTTCCCCTAAAACCGTGGGTCTGAAAGCCCTGTTCACAGGTTTTGTATACCTGACTGCTGGAGGAATCCTACTGCTGCTATGTAACTTTTGCTGCTATGTATCCTTTGTGTTATAAAGGCAATAGGGAAATAGCGCATGCTTCAAATTGCAAGGAATTGAATTTGGCATGAAGGGGGGAATGAAAGAGTTAAATTCAGAGAAGTACTGCATGAGTAGAAAAATAAGTGAATTGGACAGCAGATGTCCCTGCCTTATCTCGGTTTGAAAGTATGATTGGCCTTGTAACACTATGCTTAGGTGCCTGGGAAGTAAAAGGGAGTCAAGCATAGTCTTTTGCCTCATCTTTTGTCAGTCATTTGGTGACTGAGGTCTTTGTTCCCTTGTTTTGGGGGTGGTATTAAGCTCCAAATGTAATGGCTGACGTAGACTAGAAATGTGATTGATTGCTGACGCTGTTGACCAAAGGTATAAGAACTAAGTGTTTTAATCAATCGGGGTTGGCAGTTTTGGACATTATATATCCGCTACTTGCCCTGCGCAGTAAATAAATGGTTTGGAAAATAAAGCTTTCTGTTTTGGAACAACCTGAAGGTCTTCATCTTTTCCTCGCCACAACAGTACCTTTGTCTCCCAGGTGGAGACAATCCACGAAACTAGAGACTCAGGGCCAGGCCGCGAGAGCTGGAAACAAATACTAACGTTAAGCTAGATGCCAGTTCTCTCTGTGGTGTTCATTCTGTGATGGCTCATTAACACATGCAAATCATTTCCTGATGCTCTATTAAACAAAGATTGGGCACGCATTTCTGTCTACCTCCTGGGCAGGGCCATTGCAGTTGGAGCTGAGTAATTTTCTTCCCCACCTGCCCAATCTAGTCCACAGTATCTCTTTAACAAGGAAACATTTAAGCAAGCGATAGCCTACAGAAAACAATGTATCTTTTGCATGACATTTTGCTCCTGTTATTTGCAAGGTAGTATGGTTTATTTTTTGGTTTAAAAGTAGATTTTTGAGTTTAAAATATCAGTATAATTTTAGTCAATCACCGTTCTGCTCTAAACCATCTGTCTTCCTTCTGTTGTGAATGTCCTGGAGACAAGCAAATTAAGGTTCTTAAAAACTAATGCAAGCCACTTTGAAACTATGTAGTCAAGATATAGGTAAAATTAATAACCACAACAAATTTACATGTGAACTGTTACAGAAAACATCATGGATATTACTGTTTCTGCTTTGTTCATTTGATTATCAGGACCTGAGTTTTCATTGTTTTTTTTAATCTTATACAATATACAGAATTTCAGATCTATACAGATGAACCATTAAGGTAATTAAACTTAATCCCCCTGTACTAAATTTTCATATACTAGATCCCAAGGAGATTATTACAGAGTGCCATGAGCAGACAACAGAAGCAAACAAGAAGCACTTGGCAAAGTAAGGGGGAAAAATCCACAATAGGATCACCGGTGTTCTTTCTTCAGCATCATGCATACAGCTAGTCCTTTTCTGACCTCACTCATCCTACATATTGCACCATAATTTATTTAAAGAGCCATTTCATCATCTCTCCGGTCAAGACAGAAGGACTATCGTTCATACCTGACAAGGAGACCAAGCAGACGAGATACATCAACTTCTCCATCTCTCTTTGGCCGATCAAGTGAGAAAAGTTCCCAACTAAAAATGAAAAGATGGTCTTGCACAAGAGCAAATAATCTTTTGTCTCTGTAGGCGCCAAGGACATACAAGAGGAACTTCTGCAGCTGTCTATTGTGGATTAAGCAATGTACCAGCCAACAGTATGACACTTGCTGATATTGTGGACATCAGCACTGTTAGAGGGGTGGCTGCATCAGGAAAGAAATGCATGAAGTTAGACGCTGACTACTAATTCCAGTGCATTCATGGCCAATACTGCTGATATCCACTGAATTCCCATTAACTTCCTGGTTATTTCTAAAGTTAGTTATAGCATTTGCCTATCCCCTCTGAGCCCACTATGGCTCCTGGGGCAATGTATAACAGATTCATACAATTTCCACTTGGCATATACTATTGAGAATGTATACTGCAAAGGATAGTAAATGCAGTCCCAAGAGCACTGGCAAAATTTGTCCTGCTACTACAATAGTGCATTATCTGTTACAACTACATTCTTGCCTTAGTGTTTCATTTTCCATTGCACACCTTGCTCTCACATATGTGGTACAAAGTTTGTGGGGCACAAGTACAGAGGTAGAGACTGTTGCTGGTGATGAAATTCTAAAATGCAGCAATTTATTAGAACATGCAAGGTTTAAGAAGTATACTCTGTATTCTTTTGACTAATCCCAAAATGAGAACAACCTTGTGCTAATGTACTTGTCAGGGACTCGTTGGTCTTTTGATAGATAGATAGATACCGGTAGATAGATAGATAGGCAGGCAGGCAGGCAGGCAGGCAGGCAGGCAGATGGATAGACAAGAGTAAATGAAGAAAGAAAAAAAAAATCTCATATCCATAGTTGACAAATATTAGGAGCAACTGAAATTCCCCTAAAGAATATACAAGCTTCTGACTTCTTTCAAACTCCTCATCCAGGTAGGAGATACAAAAATCCAGAGAGGGGGAAGAAACAAGAGGCAGAGAGTGTTTCAGCTAGGCAATCATGATAGGTAGCAATACTTATGCAAAGGTGTTGCAAAGCACAATGCAAAGATGCTGGCACGATTACACCTGTGTCCTACAACTAATCTAATTGCTTATCTTGCATACTTTAAAGCATTAACTGAATTGTCAATATACTTTTTGCATTTAAATCCCAATAGACCTTACTACTCAATCCCTCCAACCATGTGTATGATGTGTGTTTACACACCTGAAGTTTGGGATAACTTTACATGTATCCAATGAAGAGGAATGTAGCCTATGAAAATTTACAGTGTAATGCCTTCAGTAGCATTGGGGGAAGGGATTCACAGAATGGAGTGAGGATGAAGATATCACCTGCCAACTGTTGCTTCCCATTCCTTCTGAGCTTAGTTGTAATTCTTATTGTAATGGGAGGGAAGATGGATTTCCACAGTGATTATGGTTGTTGGGCTATTGTGTATATACATATGTGCCTTCAAGCTGACATATAAGGACCCCATGAATTCTATAGGGTTTTCTTAGGTGAGGAATGCTCAGAGATCAGTTTGCCAGTTCCTTCCTCTGAAATATAGCCTGCAGCACTTGGTTTTCATTGGTGGTCTCCTATCCAAGTACTAACCAGGGCTGACCCTGCTTACCTTCCAAGATCAGACTGAATTTGGTATCTTTAGGGTATTTAGGCTATTACACTAGCATAATTCCTGGCTATTTTTGGAGGTTTTTAAGCAGAGGCTGGATGGCCATCTGTTGGGAATGCTTTGATGGGTGTTCCTGCATGGCAGGGTTGGACTCGATGGCCCCTGTGGTCTCTTCCAACTCTTTGATTCTATGATTCTATGATTCTATGCCATAACTCCTGGCATAAGTCCTGGCTAACCAGTTGTACTGTTTAGGTTCTTGGAATTTTACACAGGCATTTCCCCTTTTGCCCACAGCACAATAGCCTGTGGGCACTGCTCCACTCAACCTCATCCCAGGACTGGAACAGCAACTGGAATGGCCACTGGAATGGCCAGGAAGCTAGTAATCACTCTGTCTTCCTCTGCTGCTGTTGTTGCTAACAATGTAGCCACTGGTGTAATGAGGCATTACATTACTGGTGTAATGAGGCAACGCATTGGTATGAGCTAACCCACTTGTAATGCAAAGTATTTGGATAGTGGTGGAGGTGGCAGCTTGATCTTAAATGGGCAGATAAAAGCCTTTATCTTTCCAAAAGACCTGCTCTTGGTGCAGGTGTGAACTTCTGTCCCTCTGGAAATTAAAACCAATCTGATTGACACTAGAATACTTTCTTTAGGCTGGCCAGTCTTGAAACAGTATAGTAATCAAGAAAAGCAATGAGTGAGAGACAGCTGTTCACATTTTGAGTGGAACATTTGTTGATACTTTTTGGGAGGTGGATCACAGTAAATATATTTGGGAAGTAAGTTTAATGAGACAGCCCATTCATCCACAGAATGGCTTTCCAGACTCCATCTAGATTCATTTCAGTGGCTGGCATCTTTAAAGAAAAAAAAAAGAAAAAGATAAATTCCATCAGTCTATGGACAGTGCCCTAGGTCACTCAGCATGCCTGTATCCTTGGCAACAGCCGTTTCCTCTGCATATGTTTGGCCTGCCACCTGATCTTGATATCCACGCTGGGTGAGCAGACTGCACTTTTAGTTCCTCTTCTCCCCACAGGCTCTGTTCCCTGCCCTCTGTTTGCTTAGTTTAGCAATTCCTCCTGTCTGCTTCTATCTGCAAATATTTTCTGCCTTCCTACCACAAACTTCTTGGCTGTCTCCTCTCACAGCTGTTCTGTGTGGGTGGCTTTGTGTGGAAAATTTTAACGCCTCACACTTCATGGCACTGGTCTGCAATTCATGCTATTTCTTGCTGGCAAGAAATACCCCATGCCTTAACTCATATTCCCTGGATTTTTTAAATGGCATCCTTGCTTGGAGAGACTAGAGTGGAAGTGGATGGGTAAGCATTATGTGCTCCTCCAGATATTGGTGGATTGCAGCTCCCAGCATTCCTCACCATTGGCTATGCTGGGTAGGGCTGCTGGAACTTGCTGGAACATCTGGAGGGCCACATGGTTCCCATCTCTACACTGGGATCTAGATGGATCAATCCAACAGTTTTGGATTCTTTCATATCTCCTCTTTTTCCACTCCTGCCATACACTGATTTGACAATAAAACTCACAGGAAGAATTTCTTCAGGAGAGTAACCAGAACAAAAGTACCGGTAGCATAAAATACTGACCTGAAATCTGTTCTCCTGAGTCTGAAAAATAAAACAACACTGCTGTTAACAGACCATGAAGTTGTCCTGTACATTAGGCACTGCCCAAGGGAAGAACAGCACCAGATACCTTTCATCACCACTACTGGGATGAAGGAATGCCTGGAGTGAATTCTCTTTTTCATGGCTCTCTCCAAAAACTATGTCTGGGAGAAGCCTGTCCCTGCAGCCCCTGTTAGAATCTAGCTTCCATCAGCCCCTGCCTGCTTGATTAATGGTGATGGATGATAGGAGTGGTAGTTCATCAATATCTAGAAGGCCACAGGTTCACTAGCCTGTAGATACAATTACCTCCTCACAGCTACCATGTGTTCTATGTGTGCTAACTCAAGTTATAATAATGGTCATGGATCTAAACCACAAATATTAATTATTTACTCAAAAAAATCTTCTAGCCCGGTGTGGGGATCTGAAGAATACTTGTCAATATTCACATTGTTGATAAAGAATGTTTCCATAATAGCAGCTGAGACACCCTGATGAAGAAGGGAGACAAGCCACAAGGTTATTTGCAATTTAGAACTTCATTAGGGAAAATGCATTTGTGAAAAAAATATGCTTGTGGAGAAAACATGTTTTTGGGCAGAAAATTTCCATGCAGAACTATTGGGTTTTGCACAGAAAGCACATGCAGGAAAACTATATATAGTTTTTCTGCACAAGAATCTACATGTTTATGCACACTGTGTAACTTTTAAGCTAATTTTTTAAAGAAGCAATTTATACAAACACAAGGATTCTAGCACAGAAAAAAGTAGTTGTCCTGCATGTATTTTTTGTGCAAAAGCCAGTATATTTGTGCAGGATTTGGTGTATTTTGCACAAAACATGTTTTCTGCCTCTAAATTCTTTTTCTGCGCAGGAAAATCATGGAGATTTTTGCACAAATGATTTTTTTACAACTAAGTCCTGATGCCTGAGTAATGCTTCCTAAAATTCAGATTCAGAAAATTATTCAGAACCCCTTGTGTTTTTGTGGAGGAGGATGAAAATTGCTGACATTTTTCAATGCTGCATGTGGTAATGAAATAAGCAAAGTTTTATGTATTTATTCTGGTGTGTAATGGCAACAATTTATAAAGACTGGTATAAGGAGGAGAGTTTTGAGATCTGCTGTATACATTAATTTTACATAATAATATTTAGTCTATCAGCTTCCTACTCTTGTTTTTCATCCATTTAGTTACCCTGGAATGTGCATTCAGGAAGTTACAAATGTAAATTACGTTAGTGGTTTTCAATTTTTATTTCATTTTAATTTTTTGCAAAGCACTTGAAAATTGCTGAGAATTCTCTTCTTCCTCCTTAGCTGGCATCATCAAAACCAGAGCCATGTCACAGAAACCATGGTGTCTCATCTGGTCAACAAGTTCATGCTCCCAACACTCATAGACCAAAACCAGGGCACATGAAACCAAGTAACATCAGAGTGTCATCAAAATGGCAAAAGTTATTAATCAGGAAGAACACACAAGCTGGGAGAGGCAGTTACTGTTTGCTCCTGCCTTGCGTTCACACAGAAGGGCAAGATTCAGTCTCCTTCCCTCTGCTGATTTAATTGAGTACAAACTGCTTTTGCACTTTGAACTCAGTTTGCAGCAACTGAAGTAAGGTGTGGACAAGGGAGGAAAATGGGAAGAGGTGAGGAAACAGGGACCTTTTAAAATCAGCCGAAAAGGTGGAATGTCAGAGAATTCATCAGGATTACCCTTGCCAAATCAGGATAATTGGAGGGTGTGCAAGTTGGACTGTGGTCAAAATTGCCTCAGTTGCCTTTGTCAGTGATAAAATCAAATAAAATCAAAGTATAGGCCATGTCAAAACTTAGTGTCCTTTGTCAGCAGTAAAAGCACATGACCATTTTAACTGCTCTGGAGCCTGCAGTGGACTTTTGAAAATAGAACCTGTGGACTACAGCTTGGGAGTTTCTGAGTTATGTGTGTTAACATGGGACCTTCTCAACATAATAGTCAAGGGAACTGAACTGCCCTGGCCTACAGAATACAATGGTCACCCACTCTAACTTCACTTGCTTCGCCTGCTCATAGGCCCCAAACAGATAGAAATTTAGCAGCCAAAGATTTTTCTGTTGAGATGAAGTGATAAAAAATACTTTTATCTTCTGCTTTTTGCTTGTATATTGTGAAACTTAGTTAAAAGCATTCAAAGAAGGGCAATTTTAAAAGTGTGAGGCTTACTGGAGAGAAAATCTAACCAACCCTCCAAAGTTTCTTGCACTCAATACTTAAACAGGGTGGAGAGAAGGCTGGGTGGATTGAAGGTTGCAAGTCAGTTTGAACCAGTGGCATAACTTGGCATGAATGGAGTAGGGGTGGAGGTGGACGGGGCAGAGGTGGGGTGACGGCACACAGGTCAGGGTGATGGTGCATGGGGATGGTACAATAGAATGTGGGAGCAGGGCAACAGTGCATGGGGGCAGGCAAGGATTGGCAGTACCATCTAAAAAAAAGTGTCACCCAGGGTGCACTGCCCGCTCAACTCCCCCCTGTCCCTACGCCACTAGTCTGAACCCTGCAGAGGTGTCTGATGAAAGGTTTTGGTTTATCTCCCACAAAGACCAGATTGCTCAGATGCTATGATGATGACATTTGGTTAGACAGAGGCCATTTCCTCACAATGATGCCCTTCCGTGTCATCTCACTGCAGTCCCAGGTCCAGAAGGGAGCGCATCAGCAACGTTCCCTTCTGTATTCGCTCAGTCCCTGCGGAAGAGAACGCAATGGTGCCACATCTTCCTTCCGCAGCACAGCTGGGCTTTCCCCATTGCTGTGCTACATAAGAAAGCATCGCCAATGCACTTCAGCAGTTTCCACATGGCCAGAAGTGACAGGAGCACTGTGAGATTGCAGATGCAAAACAGATTTTTTCCATTTCGCGAAAACTGCACAAGCGCGATGCTCCATGACAGAATGGCAGCAGGACAGCAACGATGTCATGCAGAAGCGCGACTTGCCAACCGCTGCCATCCTGTGGCAGAAACAAGACAGTGACATTGTGTGGAAAGGGCCAGAGGCAAAACAGGAAAGACCTTCCTTCTTTCAGATCAACTTCCACTCAGGTTTTCATATCTTGCTGGGACACTTCTCTTGGAGGATTCTGAAAGGAAGCTGAAAGGCCCTTTGCAGCTTTCACATTCACTGCTTGCATTAAAATTATATTTTATTAAACCATTAATGCAAATCTAAGAGTATGATACCCAATGGATGCCATGAGGTCAGTGAACAGAACAGATCCGGCTTAGTATCATGGAGGAAAATCTCCTTTACTTTACATTGTGATATAAACACTGGTATCAATGACCAATACAAGTTCCTTTCCCTTAGGGGTTTTGTGTATGCCAGAATAAAAACAAGCCTTCATACCTGCCCATCCCTGTTCTAAGGTAGATATAAATTCTACCTTAGCATTGACTATTTCCACACTAGACTGTTGTAGTACTATTATTCCACTTTCAATATTCTATAGAATCCTGGGATTTGCAAACCCCAGGATTCCATAGGATGTTGAAAGTAGAATAATTGCACTATAACAGTCTAGTGCCCCAAAAGGCCATTGACTGAATGACCATGTGCTCCATGTTCATTCTTCCTGTCTCTTCACACTTAGGAAAGCATTTTGTAATATGCTGCATTGCTTTGCTGACTACATGCTTTTGCAGATGGTACCCACTCCAAGATCCTGGAAAGGGGAAAAAGAAAAACCAGAAACAAGGAAGAGGGGAAGCAGGAGCAATGTTACACCACTCTGAAAAATGACTTTCTTTGTCATTCACCAAACTACAAATCCCAGCAAACATAGTCTTCCGCCAGAATAAAAGATATTATGAGGTTGACTAAAGCAAAACAAAAGCAAAAAACAGATCTCTGAAAGTATCTTAAACTGTCATCCCAAGCATACCTACTGGGGAGTAAGAATCATGTAACACAGTGAGGCTTCTTCTGATCAAACATATACACTGCATAAGCAAAGCCTAAAACAAAATTCTTCAGTTTCTTAGTTTGAAGGCAGTCACAGAGAGTGACTGCAATTTCTCAATCTAAGCAATGCCTTACTACGAATTTTTGTATACAGTAGGGCTTCCCCCTCCTCCAGTGCTCTTCCAGCGCACTTCTATAAAGCCAACAAGTATAGCCTGCCAGTTTGTGGAAGCACTGCATTATTGAATGTTTGCCTGTTAAAAATCTGTAGGCTTTTCTTACAAATGCAGTGGTAACCATATCTCTAGCTTTCTCTTCAGATTATATTTCTAAAGATGTGTGTGTGTGTTTGTGCCTTCAACTCATCAACAGGTTATGGCAACCCCATGAATTTCAGAGAGTCTTAGGCAAGGAATACTTAGTTGTGGTTTTGCCAGTTTTTTTCTGCAATGTAGGCTACACTATCTGATATTAATTCGCAGTCTCCCATCAGAGTACAAACCAGGGCTGACTCTGCCTAGCTTCCAAGATCACATGGGATCACATATGTATGCTTTACTATGTTGATGGCACATCTATATACAGATTTCCTCCCCAATTGTGACTCCACATAGATTACACCTGTACTATATAGTTATGTCAGTTTGACTTTCAAGACTCCATCATGTAGAATCTTGAGATCTGTAGTCTGGTGAAATACTGAAATTTCTGTTTTAGAGAGCTCCAGTGTACTTCCTTGAACTCAGAAGTAGAAGGGTACTAGAAAGGAGTTAATAATTAATAAGCCTTGTGTTTATGCCAAATTGCCATTAAATTTAAACTAGATTTATGCTTATCATAATGACATTGGCATGCAAGAGTTTACACTCCCTACCCGCTCCATGTTTTCAGTTTTGGAGAGAAACAGTTGAACTAGTTTTTGAAAATCCCCTTTCTCAAGAAAAGCTTCTACTCCTTTTCCCTTTTTCCTTCTTCACAGTCTCATCTCTTTTCCTTCCTCTCTAGAAAGTTCTCCAGGTTTTATCAAATGTCTAGTTTCAATAACATGGATCCTTCATTATTTTCAGAAGTGCAGTGGGGAAGGATCAGCAACTGAAACTGCTAGCATCAAAAGCCCTTAACATGATTCTTTCCACTAGAACTACTCTTGAGTATGTGCTTTGAGCCGTATGGCTGAAATTATGTGATTCCCCAGCCCCGGGGGACTAACAAAAAGCAAGAAGTAGATTTCAGAAATCAAAGAGAACTAGGCTTTGGGTAAAGTATCCCTTGGGAAATGTAAAATTTGTTGGCTCTTTAGCAGTCTCTCTCATTTAATTAATTTATAAGTTTATTAAGAACTTAATGGTGGAATTAAGCTAATACTCAAATTCCAACTTAAGTCAATCACTTTAGTTGAAAAATAATTAAGTTGCCTCTTTTAGTTAGAAAATCTCTAACTTAATTGACTTTAATCACTGCTTGAACTACTTTTTCCCAAGATACCCTGAGAAGAAAGAATAAGGATTAAATCAGGTCTGACAGTTAAAGCAGTAGCAGATTGTTGTACCTGGTTAGTGTAGGTACATACATGGCCTCTGTTGTGCCCCATTCTGGACCTATATTCTGCTCCTTCACTGAAGTCATATAAGTGTAGAGCCAGTGTTACAACCACAGAGTATCCCTTTCCAGGGACAGTGTCACTGGCATGGATTCAACTATGTTCATAAAGTCCTTATTTCAAAAGCTGTTCTTTTTTTGGAGGGAGGGGTGTCAGTCCTTAAACCTAGAGAAGCCATATGAAAAAGAAGACAGGGCTCATAGGTCTGTCATAGCTTTGTGGAAGAGGCAATTTCAGCAGGGACGGGTTGCTAAAATAATTGACTTTACTACTCAATTATTACAAGAACAAGAAGAGCTCAGTCTTCTTTTCTAATGGTTACTGGGGACTCTGGTGCACTTTTTATGGTGGGGAGACTCAAGACTGGCTCACGGTCTTCATGAATTTCACTTACCTATAGGTGCATTTTTACTAAACAGTGAAAATATAGAATATGTTCTAATAAAATAATAGCGACAACAGCACAAAAAAAGCAAGAGGCCAAATCAGTTAATTATGTGGTTATCATGAACACTATGATAAAATATAAAATTAATGTTTCCAAATTGATTAAAGCCTAAAATTAGTACATCAATCAAGGAGGAAAATTTATGAGACCACATTAAGTGAATACAAAAATGATTACAAAGACTTCTAACAAATCTTCACCTCCAGCACACAATTTTAAAAGCAAAGCTGTGGAAATATGATGCCATGTACAGGCTCTGAGACAACAGACTTTCAAAATACAAAGTTAAACATTGTCTACCCACCAAGCTTGAGATGCAAGAATTCCATAGAATCAGAGTTGGAAGAGACCCCAGCAGCCATCCAGCCCCAACAAATGGCCATCCAGCCTCTGCTTAAAAACTTCCGAAGAAGGAGACTCTGACACACTTCAAGGCAGCATATTCCACTGCCAGACAGCTCTGACCATCAGGAAGTTCTTCCTGAGGTTCAGGTGGAATCTCCTTTCCTGCAGCTTGAATCCATTGCTCCTTGTCCTAGTCTCTGGAGCAGCAGAAAACAGGCCTGCTCCCTCCTCGACATGACATCCCTTCAAATATTTAAACATGGCTATCATGTCCCCTCTTAACCTTCTCTTCTGCAGACTAAACATACCCAGTTCCCTAAGGTGTTCTTCATATGGCTTCCAGACCCTTCACCATTTTGGTCGCCTTCCTCTGGACATATTCCAGCTTGTTCATATCCTTCTTGAATTGAGGTGCCCAGAACTGAACACAGTATTCCAAATGAGGCCTAACCAATGCAGAATAGAGTGGTATTTCCTGCTAGAAGACCTGTTCTAGAGTTAAGGGTGGACAGTGAGATGGGCATATTTGCTGATCAACTTTGAGCAATTATGCAGGGTGCTGAGAATACAAATGTATTGGGAAGAGCTCCAAATACAGAGGGAGGGCAAATTATTTCTCCTATTCCATTACCATCCAGTCAGCCTTGTCTATAAACAGTTTTACCAGGACAACCTCTTCTTAGAAATCTCCTCCATGTATTGTGCAGCTTACTCCCAAGGAAGTAAGCAGAAGATACACTGCATGCATAGAATCACAGAATCATAGGATCTTAGAGTTGGAAGGGACCACAAGGGCCATCTGATCCAACTCCTTACCATGCACATATACAGAACTAAAGCACTCCTGAAAGATGCCCATCCAATCTCTATTTAAAAGACCTCCACCCTCTGAGGCAGTCTATTTTGTTGTTGAACAGCTCTTCCTAAGAGTGCTTTCTGGTAGTTGCTTGTGTTCCCTTTTTTGCCCTTTTTGAAGATGAGAACAACATTTGCCCTCCTCCAATCTCCTGGGACCTCTCTTGATCTCTAAAAATTCACAAAGATTATTGATAGTGGCTCTGAGATTACATCTGCATATTCCTTTAGTACTCTTTAGATACAGTTCATCTGTCCTGGAGATTTGAATTCATTTGGAGTTAGTAGGTGTTTCTTTACTACCTCTTTACCATTTGGGGCTGTAGTCTTCTTATTGAATGATTTATTCTATTTTCACCAATTTTGGGAGAAGACTGAGGCAAAGAAAGTATTTTCTCTGTCCCCTGTTAACATTTCAATAGCCTTAGTCTTGGGCAGACTCACTTACTATAGCAGGGCACTGTGCTTGATCATTTAGTATATTTATGATTGAAAATTCGCAAGAGGACTGAAGGACATAGCACTCTTAGTGGTCCAGTTCGACCTGATCATAGGCCGTGGGAGGGGGAATGTCAGACTACCCCTATGAGGTTAACTCAGGGGTGGCCAAAATATAGCATAGCCATTGCTAAGGAATACTGGGAACTTGCTGTTTGGCAACATCTGGAGGGACAAATTTTGCCTACTCAGTCATAACTAAATCTTAGATAGTCCCTTACTCTGATCTGTTCAGGTTCATCTAACAATGTTTTAATTGAAAATATGCAGTCTGGGACAGACTGGAAACATATGCACAGGAAATCAGTAGGCAATTTGCCCTTTAAAAAAAATCTATTCAAGTGTCCTGATCCTGGCTTCATTTCCAGACACTTGAATATGTACATGAAGAATCTTTCCCTGCAATAAGTTTCTTATATGTTTTAACAGAAGAAGGAGATCTATGACTCAAGTCAGTGGTGGGTGAAATATGACTCTCCAGATGTTGGTTGGACTGTAACTCCCACATTCTTCCCACTGACTATATAGACTTGGGGTGACTGGAATTGCAATCCAGCAAAATCTGGAAGGCTGCAGTTTGCCCATCTCTGACCAAAATCTTACTACTAGTCTCAGCTAGGGTAGTCCCTTTTAATCAACACTTATGCAAGTTCCACTAAATTTATTTGGTGTCCTCCACTGAACTGATTAGGGCAAACTCCACAAGCCAGTCTATGGATTCATAAAAGAATTCAGAATTCTAGATCAGGAAAGCATATTTCCTATATTCACAATGGTTTCCAGATCACTCATGGTGGCTAAACTTTAGTATATCTTTGATGCCATTGGACAATTTTTGCTCAACTTTTGGTCACTGAATATTTTAGAGAAGAACATTACTCAATTCCAATTGAAACATAAGGCCAATGCATGGAGGAGAAGTATGTTGCAAGAACCAAGAGTTCATGGACACTTTCCTGCTGCATTTTCTATGACTCAGGGCCCTTTCATGTTACACAACTATAGCACTATGACTCTGTTTTAAATGCTGTGGCTGCATCCTGTGGAATCCTGAGGTTTGCCCCTCCTTAAACTTGATGTTGGCATCACAGTTAAAGTCAAATCATTTAGTGCTATAATTCTACAGTGTGGAAAGGTCCTGAGTGGCCCTTTTTGCAGTTGCTGTCATGGCAGATGTTTCAATAAGACTGCAGCTGTGAGTTTAGGATTGCAAAATGAACATATGAAGCCTCTTAGGTTCATTTTCTACTTTCAATGATGTTTTCCAACCTCTAGAGGGCAGGCAAGGATCAGAAATACACAATTATCTACCAAAATTTTACCAAGGTTGACATTCTCAGAAAGCCAGGATTTGTCCTTCCATTGACAAATGAAAATATTCCTATTCTGACAGGCTTTTAAGAATTGACATCAGTGAGCTTTTAATGATATGCTGTTTTGCTGATTTTTATAGTCTGCCTTTTAATGAATATTTATATGATTTTAATTTTTATAACTTGCTTAATTGCTTTAAAAAAATAACTTACAAGTATATATTTTGCTGATGATTTTGAACATTTGTTATCTCTATGGGGTTAACATCTTGTAAACCATGATGAGTTACAGTACTGGGAAAGAGCTGGGATATAGACGAATAACAAAGAAAACATGGTTTTGGTTAGGGCAGTAAGTGATGGCTGTTCAGCCTTGCTTGGCTTTCATTTTATTTTTTTTTATATAAACATTTTTATCACACCCTAAATCTGAAGGGCCCAGGGATGGGCTTTCTCAGCAGCAGCACCTCAATTTTGGAATTCTCTCCCAAAGGAAGTTGGTCTGGTTTCATTCTTTCGAGACTCCAGAAGGCATCCTAAATCATATTATTTTGTATAGCCTTTGTTCTTTTAAAAACAAACTTTTAAAGTCCTTTTAAATGGTGCTAGGAATGTTCTTCATGTTTTATGTTGTTTTGGGATCCCTGGTGGGCAGAAAGGCAGTATATAAATGTGGTAAAACAAAAGTAATAAAATAAAATGAAATAAACTTAAATCAATGTAAACAATTTATAACAATTCAGCAAAAGAAATAAAGTTATTGATGTAATAAGTCAAAATCAAGCTATGGGGACTGAGTTCCAAAAGCTTAGGTGAAAAAAAAAATAAGGACAATGGTTTTCTAAAGGGATCCCTCAAGGTCCCAGAGGGGAAGGTATTACTCAACTAGGATGTCAGCCCTGAAAGATTCTCTTTCACATTTCTTGCTTAACTTTCTTTTACATCTGGAATTCTTCCTTATTTTATTTTTATGCACAAGTAGTTGTGCTCACTCTCAGTAGATACTCAGAATATCACAACTTCATATGATTTGTCCCTAGGGTTGCCAAGTGTCCTTTATTGTAAGTGATGTTCCTTATTTAAAGATTGGAAAGGCTGTCCCTTTAGGGATAGCAGGTGTCCCTTAATACAAGCAAGGTCCCCTATTTGAGGGTCAGAGAGCATTTCGTTTTATATAAACTGAGTAAGATGCTCCCCCTTCACATCTTGAATATTTTGGGTGTGGTGCTTTCATAAAGACAGAACTGTGTGCATCATGTAATTAATGAATGTGTACAATATGTTAATTTTACAGAGAAACAAATGACTAAGTTAAATCAGTACTTTCATTTTGTATTTAGGTAGAACACAAACTTGTTAATAACTACTTCCAGATTGTCAACCCTGATATAATGGATTTTGACTGTCCAATGACTGTTATTTTGAAAACTTGGTGACACTATTTGCATCTGTTATATCATGTGAAAGACATGAACAGGGTCTTCTTCCTAGTTTGAGAAGCCTGCAATACACATGATGACAGTAGATGGCAGTCTGTGACCATATTTCTACCAATGTCTGATAGTTATTGATATCATCATCATCATCATCATCATCATCATCATCATCATCATCCCTTAATTCCACTTCATTGACATGGGGAGTAGAAGTGGCCAGTGTCTGGTGTGATGGGACATACTTCAGATATAAAATGGTTTCACACAGGTTTGTCTGTGATTCTTTCCATCCCATAAGCCAGACAATGACTTTTTAGGGAAGTGGTGAGAGTTGATATGTATTTCCAAAAGAACATATAAAAATCCTTCAACTTAGAGGCATGAAAGCATGTACTTCTAACTAAAACATAACTAAAACATTTTTGTGAAATGCAATAAGATTACATTGTGGACAGATAAGAAATAGAAAAGAACCATGCTAGACTGACCAAATCTTGCAGCGGCTGTTCATAATGGTGTACCTGGGGAGTTCTGAGATTTTAATCCACAAAAGGTAGTTTTTCTAAGATCTGATGAAATAGTAAGCAATGTGAAAGGCCCTCCTAAGGTAGAAAACACTGGGCTAGATAGACACAGCAGTATATCACTTGGTATAAGACAGTTTCCCAGGTTTTTGTTGTCTTGTTCTCTGCCTTCAAGTAATTTCTGACTTAGGCAAACCTTTTCTCAGCAATATTTGTTCAGAGGGGGCTTTCCCTTGGCTTCATCTGAGGCTGGGAGAGTGTGACTTGCCCCAGGTCACCTAGTGGGTTTCTATGGCCAAGTGGGCATTCAAACCCTGACCTCCCAGTATCTTAGGCCATTTGTGCACTACACTGCTATAGCACTATTATTCCACTTTCAACATCCTATGGAATCCTCGGGGTAGCAGTTTAGGGAGGAACATTTTGAGGGCCTCAGTAAACTACAAACCCCAGAATTCCACAGGATGTTGAAAGTGGAGTAATAGCACTATAACAGTGTAGTGAGGAAATGGCCTTAGGTCCAACGCTCAAACCACTCCAGCACGCTGACTCTATTATGTTTTTACTATGGCCCTATGTTTGTGCTGACCCTATTCTGTTTTTATGAAAAATTCCAAAGGAAAAAGCACTTTTCAAACAGTGGGATGTGTTTTGACGATGCCATTTGGAGGTACTTAGTCCCAAACTGAAAAGCAGATTTGGTGGGACTGCAGTGGTGTAGTTCAGGCAGGCATTACAGGGTTGCAGTCCTGGGACTTTTGGTAAGAATGAGGGCATCATCTGTTCCTCTGCCCTAGACCTTACTCTTCCTTCTAAGTTTAACTGCAGTCCCTACCATTGGACTGAGGTGCCTGATCAGCTTCTAGAGTATGCTCAAAATCATACTTTAAATCATGGCCATCCCTACCATTAGGCAGAAGCAGCAGATCCTGGGTGCTAGGAAGGGGAAGTATAGAGTTCTTTAATTGCTGTGACTGTATTTTTACTTCCATGAGAGTCAGTGTGGTACAGTGGTTTGAGCAGTGAACTATGATTCTGGAGACCAGAGGAATGCAAAGGCAAGCCCCCTCTGAACAAATCTTGCCAAGAAAACTCCCATGATAGGTTTGCCTTAGGTTTGCCTTAGGGTTGCTAAAGATGGGTAGAAGTTCTGGAGAGATTTTCTTCTTCCTGTGCTGAACTAATATGCCTGGCTTTGGGGACTGTGCACCTTGACATATCATTTCCACACTAGCCTGTTACAGTACTATTATTCCACTTTCAACATCCTATGGAATCCTGGGGTTTGCAGTTTAGGGAGGGGCCTTTGGCTTTTGGGCCCTTCTCTAAATTGCAAACCCCAGGATTCCATAGGATATTGAAAGTGGAATAATAGCACTGTAACCGGCTAGTGTGGAAATGGCCTATGACTCGGAGTGCACTTGACTCCTCTGCCTCAGGCTTCAACATTTCTTGGGGCTAGTTATGCTTCTAGTATTTCTTTCTTTTTGTGTTTCTGGTTCTGTAAGGTTTATCTGTGTGGGTTCTTCTATACCCAGGGCAAAAACAGACCATATTAAATAGAGCAAATTGTTAAGACATCACAAACTAGATTTTTGATGATTGGTTTGATTGTTATCTTACCTTTCTTTCAAGTTTGGAATTCCAGGTAAACTTTAAAAGATACATATAAATACACTCTGAAAATTATAATGTTGACACCATAATTAAATATATTATAATATGGAAATACAACTGATTTAGTGCAATTAAAAGCACAGCAGTGTTTTTAAAGAGGAAGGCAGTGTTCACTATTTAAATCTCTCTTTAATGGTTGATTTTGATTCCTGGTTGATCTGAAGGGCAAGAAGTTTGTCACAGAGAACAGGTAGCTGTAGCAGTAAACAAGGGAGGTAAGGAAAATAATTCCACGTAGGATGTTTGAGAGGAAAAGGGGAAGATGCTTTGCAGAGTCGCTGTGACTTCGGCAAGCTATTGGAAGAGATCAGGGTGCAGATACTGAAGGATTATGTGGCTGGAAAGCAAAAGACATAGAATGGGCCCCTCTGAATTGGGGAGGAGGGAAAGCAAACTGCGTGGGCTTTGGGGCTGTGACTGGGAGGTGGCTGCGACACAGGCTGGATGTGTGCTGGCGCTGTGGGTATATCGGGCTGTATGAGGATGCCGAAAGATGTGAGCAATGTTCCTGGTTGCATTGTAAAGCAGGAGAGGCCCCACAGCAGCAGCAACAGCAGCAGCAACAGCAGCAGCTTAGTGAGAGGCCTGGTGTTTGGTCTGTTCCACATCAATGGGGCGTCCAGCTGTGGCTGAGGATGAAAGAGAAAGAGGGGATTAAAGGCTCCCAGGGTCGTCTCTAACCCGCCTAAGAATCACCGACAGGGCAGTGTGTAGCTTCAGGAAGCCTTCTTCATATGGAAAATATTAGGAGGGGGGAGAATGGGGGGGACTTCTACCTAAACAGGGTAGATGTTTACTCTGCAGAGCTCTTGAATCTCAGAGTCATGTCTAAAAGGCATGAGCTGAGACCCAATTCCCACTGCCCCATGAGTGAAGGATTTCCAATTCAGTTGGCTTACATTCCACCCACCACGTTTACTGGGGAGTAAGGGTGGATTCACAGCCTGAGGCTTACATCAGCTTTTCTTTAAGATGATCTGGAACATGAATGTAAAAATCAATATCGAAGCACTATATATTTGGTTTCTCTTCTAGTTCTTAAAAAATTCACTGGTGGTACCAAAAGCATCTCACAAGAAGAAATCTGAGCTCCACATTCTTTATCCATGTCTCACTGGTTTCTGTGGGACTTACCTCCAAAAGAGGGCACTTAGTTTGAGCTCATAGTCTTAAAAGTTTGGGGTGGATAACAAGACTTGAATGAAAATGTCACCAGGGACCGGAACTGGTATGGTGAGAGAAGTAACCAGACACAAAAATTCCTTGTGATAATGACTGGCAAAGGAACATTCAGAGAAAAAAAATGGAATGAAGGAGAGAAAGATATAACTAGAAGAGGAGTGGGAGGGGCAGTGAATCAGGGAACAAAGTGATGAGAGAGAGAGAGAGAGAGAGAAGATGGGAGAAGCTGAGGTGGTGGAAGGACCTCCGGCTGTTCCACTGTGCTATTAACCAGGTCGCCAGGTGGGAGCGCCCTGCCTGTAGGAATTGTGGAGGAAGAGGCTCTTAACTCTGCTTGCTGATGCGCTCCAGTGCTAGATGTTTGTTACTGGCAACAAATTGCTAACAGAAGTGAGAATTGTTGCTTTCTAATCAAGGGAGGGCAAGGTTGGCTATGGCGGGCCAAGTTGGGAGGGTGTGGAGCAGCCTTCCCTGGTTACAGAGCCAGCATGTAGCTCATAGGTTAGAATTTAGGATAAATAATCCCCAAACTGAGGGTTTCCTGTCTCCTGTTTTGGCTGCAGCAATCTGGCTGGTTTCGTTCAAAGTTATTTTTTTTTTCTTTTTCTTTTCTTCTTTCTTTCTTTGGCCTTCATGTAGCTATTTTCAGAGCTTGAGAAAATTATTTTTTGGGCCACAACTCCCAGAATGCCCCAGCAAGCATGGCCATTAGAAATTCAGGGATCTATACTTTTTTTAAAAAGTCACTTTCCTGAGCTCTGGCAATTTCCATTTTGTTAGAAGATCTCCTTTCTTCCACATTTCACCACTTCTCACCTATCTACTCGTGAACTATCTGGAGGATTCTTTGCCCCTTGAGCTCTCCCCCTTAACTTGATTTATAGCACAGAGTAGAGTGACCCTATTCTGACCTCATTCTCAAGAAGCAAGAGCACGTATGTATAATGGCAAGGAGGATATTTATACACTCACCACACACACACACACACACACACACAACATCTCCCCCCTGCCTCATGTGTTTCGTTGGCCATCTCTGCACTAGCCTGTTATAGCGCTATTATTCCACTTTCAACATCCTATGGAATCCTGGGGTTTGCAGTGTAGGGAACAGCTGCCTGGCCCCTCCCTACACTGCAAACCCCAGGATTCCATAGGATGTTGAAAGTGGAATAATCGCGTCATAAGAGTGTGGTGCGGAAATGGCCTATGTCATGTGAAATGGCCACTGGGTTGCTAGAAATGCCTTCATGCTGTGGCACATTTATCCAGGAAATCATGTCAAGAGATCCCACTCAACCCGCAGGTGTAGCATTTCAGACATGGCATTCTGGACTTGATTCTTTCTGCACTAAAAGCCAGTGTTGTATAGTGGTTGGATGTGGGACTGGAGAACAGGATTTGAATCCCCCTGTAGTCATGAAAACCCACTGGGTGACTGTGGACAAGTCACACTCTCTCAACCTCAGAGGAGGGCAAAGGCAAACCCCCTCTGAACAAATCTTGCCAAGATAATCTTGTGATAGGTTCACCTTAGGGCTCTATGTCAGAAATGACACAAAGGCACATAACCACACCAATAATGAAAGGATCACCTATTAATCAGTCAGCACTGAGGCATTAGTGCCCACGTATGCAGAAAGTATTTAAATCCTCATAGGTGCATTGACTGCAAATAACAACAAAAAAACAACACTGTATTTTTTAGGTATGAGCAAAAGAACTACTTTTCTGTACATGAGTGGGAGAAACTATAAAACCAAGAATGCTTTGTGTAGAGATGTTACTTACATAAAATCAAGAACACCCCCAAGCACAGAGAAGTATGGTAATAAGGGAATTCAGTAGGTACAGACAAATGGTAAAGAGGCTGAGCACTAAACTTGGAAATCTCTGGTTGGTATCTTCCTCCCTAGGTGGTCCTAGACATTTTTCATTTCTCTCTCTGTCTTCATATTCCATCTGTAATAATGGGGATCATATTGATGATCTACCTTTACAGGGTTGTTGTGAAGATTACTCAGAGACTGTACAGTTGCAAACATGTTTTTCCAGAAGTATATCCCTTCATGATCAACGAGGGAGGCTGCTACCCACTCAATTCTACCTGACAATAAGCCCCATTTAACACAATAGAACTAAGTTCTGAGTAGGTGTGTAGGACTGTGGCCTTTCCGCACGAGACTGTATAGCGTATTATTCCACTTTCAATCCTATGGACCTGGGGTTTGCAGTTTAGGGAGGGGCTGTCTGGCCCCTCCCTAAACTGCAAACCCCAGGATTCCATAGGATGTTGAAAGTGGAATAATAGCGCTTTAACAGTCTCGTGCGGAAATGGCCTGCATTTTATTGCTTTTGAATATGTTTGGTAATCACAGCTTAATTGTAAATGCTGGGTGATATTGTACCTAATATTATTTCTCTGTGTCACAGAGGGGGCACCTGTGGCCCTCAAGTATTCTTAGGCTGCAGCTTCCATGGTCCTTCATCAGTGGCTGCTATCTAGGGCTGATGGGAGTGGCAGTCCAATGATAATTGGAGGGCAATATGTTCCCTGTCAATCTCTGGGGACAACTTGATAAGGTTAGTAACTGTGCTTGTATTACTGTGTGCAGGCATGCATGGAAAGAGAAGAACAAGGAGAAATTTAATCAGGATATACAAGGACTATGAAGGGAACCAGATTAGAGTGAATAGATTTATCCTTTCCCATTGTACATAATTTCTCAAAATTCCACAATAAAGGTATGCTGATGTAAAAAAAACAAAACAAACAAACAAAACAAGGGCCATAGTGGCAGTGGAATTTAAGGAGTTGTAGTCCAAAAAGTAACTAGTCTAAACTATGTGTCCCTTGCTATGAACCTTTTAAAGCCAATACTCTTATAGGGATTTTTTTTTTAAAAAGAGGACATTAAAAGGACATATTGGCAATGCTTTTTCACATCTGGAGTGCAAGGCTTCCTTTCATCCACCTTCCCTGGAAAGCATTTTATGGAACCTTTGCCCCCACCTCCACCCCGCTCCTCAGGTACAGTCATACAGAAATCCCTTTGTGCCCCCAACTTGGAAAACTGCCTCCTTTCTGATCCCCTCCCTGGGAAGCCGATGTGGATGTGGTGGGCCTGCCAGGCTGCCTGTCTGAGTTGCTGAGTTAAGAACAATAAACAAACTCCTCAATGGAAGGATATTCGTTTAAACCTGACTTTCTGCTGCCTGCCAGGGAAATGCAAACAGCCCAGCAGAGTCCACCTCCTGTCCCCTTGGCTTCTTCATGCGTCTCTCTTGAAACCTGATCTCTTGCGCTTTGGAGCAGCCGAGAGAGAGCTCCGTGGCCTCTGTGTGCACCTTAGCCCTTGACCCTGTCTGGGCCTTCCTCTCCTCTGCCTGACACATGCCAGCACAGCGTACTCACCCCAGCAAGGCACTTACTAGTTGTCTGTTCTCCAGTAAATTTGCCTCATCACACCTTGTAGAGATGGTTGTGAACATGACTCACATTGCAGATGAACAGGGCACACTGCCCTTTCTTACAGACACATATCCTTAGCATACACAATCACTAAGTGTCTTCCAACTAGTTCAGGAGAGGCAAATCTTGTTGACTGCTATCACTACTGATCAAACCACACTTCTGTACTACCTATGAATCCCGAAAACCATTCTGTGTTCACTAACCCCAGTAGCTACCACCTCCCTCCCAGTTTTGTAGTGACAAAGTGCTTATACCCTCCAACACATCACTGATGAAAACCATGATGCATATGGCAAAGCAACAGCAAAATGTGGTCAAGATGGCAAACATTATTGACAAGGAAGAACACACAAGCTAGGAGAAGCTGCAGCAGCTTGCTTTTGCCTCACCTTACTGGGAAGAGCAAGATTCTACTCCTTCCTTGCCTCCCCCTTGCTAAGTTAATTGAGTGCAAACTACTTTAGAGCATTTAACTCAGTCTGCAACAATTGAAGTAAGCCAAGGACAAAGAAGGAAAGTGAGAGGAGAAGAGAAAAACTGGGACATTTTAAAAGTAGATGAAAAAGTGGGATGGCAGCAGATTTATCTCTATCAAACTGGTACAGTTGGAGGCTTTGAGTGCTTCTCTGGATTACTGACTCTATCACCTGTGAGCATGGACTTGAAAGAACAGGATGGAGGTGGAGTGGAGATGGAATCCAGCTGGATGTTAAGGAGAATTGTCCCTTTCTAAATAGGGGAACTAAACAACCCTCAGTGTAATCTTTCCCATGTGCTTGTCGGGCTCCTGCACTCTGATATCCTAACAGGCTGTAAAGAAGCACAGTGTGAGTGTGTGGCAGGTGGTACATGCACATGCAGGCATCACATCTACATATGGCCAATGATTCCACGTGTGGTGTACATTAAATAGGTGGTCATGGGGATGCACCTGTGGTCACTACAGTTCTGCTTATCCATATGAGCTAGTAATAATCAGAATGCAAAGTGTGGTGTACATTAAATAGGTGGTCATGGGGATGCACATGGATCACACCAGATAAAGTCATCCAGAAACCCATAATTTCTGATTGCCAGTCATTGTAAAATCTATTCATTGGGGTTTCATCCACATTAAACTATCTGGTCTAGCCTTACCTTAGGCAGAGTGGAGTGGCAGCCTTAGGTAGAAAAAAAATGGGTGTCATAACAAAGCAGTATCAGTTAATTTATCATTATTATATCTTTTTTGCCTGAGAGAATTGCTTCAGAGATTTCTCTCTTATGGACCTTTTTTAAAAGCTATTTTTGTAAAATATGCTGTTTCAGTTTGGTGATTGAGGGGCATCATTTGCTACTTTGCCTCAAGAAGCAATATATCTCGCCCTGACCCGGTAAACCAGGGGGTGGCAAAGTGTGGCCAGCAGATCACATGGAGCCCTTGAAACCCCCTTAGTGTGGTCTCCAAAGAGTCCCAAAGCCCTCAATCATCCAAACATTTCTTCATTTTGGGGACAGATTTTGAGTGATTTTTTTCTTTTTTTTTGACCAGAAAATTGGACCCTACTCCCCCCAAAAGTGCCCACAAATGCATCAGTTCATTTCCACTAATACTCCCAGAAGCCCCCCAAGCCCTCAGACCCCCAAACTTTGTTTAAAGATTCTTTTCAGACCAATTTTCAGGTGATGTTTCCTCTGAAAACTGGCCCAAAGTTCCCAGCCTCCTATCTCTCCCCAAAAGAAAGAGAACTAGCAGGAGGGCAATCAAAATGACAGCCTGAAGTGACATTACATGACTTCTGTTACACCTGAAACATGCCAGTGCAGCATGCCAGGCCAGTGGGAAGGAGGGAAATGGACTCTGTCCCTTAGTTGCCCACACATCCTGTAAGCTATCTTACAAGTTTTGTGGGGCAGGGTTCAGCTATTGTAGCCCAGAAGTCTAACTTTTTTGAAAGTGGTATACTGGTTTTGCACTATTTTGTTTTATTTATATCCAGCCTTTCTTCCAATATGGGAACCAAGGCAGTTAACAATATAAGGTTAGCTAGAGTTAGTTATCTCATTGGAAGAAAGTCTGGAATTAAGAGTATATAGTCCTCTCCCCACATTCGTGTGGTTTGACCTTTGCACGTTTGATTATTCATGAGGCATGCATTTGCCTCCCCCCACTCTCCTCCTCCCATTCCTTTGCCAGGTGTGGAGAAGGAAGATAAGTGCCCAGGCAAAAGGCAAGGAAATGTGGGGGGAGGCATATGAGCACCTTCCTTCTCCCCTCCAGAACTTTCCCTCCTATTTCCTTGCCTTAGGCCCCAGTGCTGAGAACTTGCACTTAGGCAATGGGCAAGGGAATGGTGGGGAAAGGCTCATGTGAGCTTTCCTTCTTCCCTCTGGAGCTCCCCTTCCCATTCCCTTGCTTCTGCCCCACCCACGCCTGAGAATTTGCACCAGGCAATAGGCAAGGGAATGGGGGGGCGGAGGCTTGCGCAAGCCTTCCTTCTCCCCTCTGGAGCTCCCCCCTCCCATTCCTTTGCTTCTGGCCCTGGTGCTGAGAACTAGCACCAAGGCAATAGACAAGGAAATGCTGGGGGAAGGCTTGCATGAGCCCTCCTTCTCCCCTCCAGAGCTCCCCCCAGCATGTAAAAGGCAAAGGAACAGGAGAGGGAAGCCCTGGAAGGAAATGGGAAGGTGATCATGGGGAGAGGAGATATTTCTGGTCTTTCCACTTTTGCAAGGGTTCTGATGCTTGAATCTTTGTGAAAATGGAGGTGCCACTGTATTAGTCTTCCCTAGGCTGCCAGCCTGGGATTGGGAGCCAGCTGCTCCCCTTATATACAAAATACATCCCAGTATTCCTATCATGGGTTGATTCTACATTTGTTCTGCTAATATTTGAAAGATATTTGTGCGCCCAAAAACACACACTGAGCACAGCACTAGCATACATATCATTTTCTGAGTCTTCTATGCACTTGTTAATCTTGTTGAGTGGCCATGCTGTTAGACTAGGGCCATTTCTGTATGGGGCAAGGGAATTGCGTCGCGCTGCTACTTACCGGATTTTCTGGCTCCCTGGTCTGATCCAGGCTGCTCCAGAGCAGTGCATGGTCGTCGATCCGCTCTGCTCTGGCGTCCAAAATGGCGGCTTCCGGTTGGTCGTGGGTCTCGACCAACCACTGAAGCTCGCCAGCCTAAAGCCCGCCCTCGGCAGATCGCAGGCTCACATTGGTGCGAGCCTGCAAATCTGCACAAGGGAGCAGGCTCACAGTGGTGCGCTCCATGCTTTTGAAAGACCAGAAAAATCAGGTCTTTCGAAAGCATGCTGGAGGACCACTTGGGGTCGTTCTGGAGCGGACTGAGGTGTGGATCTACAGTAAGTAGTCCGAATCCAGTCCGCTCCAAGGTGCAGATGTCCTCCATGGAGGACACACTGCACTGTTTTTATTACCCCATGTGGAAATGGCCTAGGACTTGGGTGTTTGGTTTTCATCCCCACTGAAGAATCAAACTTGCTGGCCTCTCTTGGGCCAGTCTCTTCTTGTCAGCCTGACCTTGTGAGTGGACAGTGGGGAAGAAGAGGGACAGGTGTGCCGGCTTTAGCTCATTGGATGAAAGGTGGGATGGCAACTGCCTCATATGTTTCGATAGACATAAATACAAATGATGCAGAAAATACATGTTTGTCCCACAGTAAAAGCACAGGGAGGCAGATGTATCTTTATTTACAGCACATATATCTATATCTGACTTTCCTTGCCAGGTATCTGCCATTTTTTAAATTGATTTATTTGCTGTAATGTGTATAGTAGCCCTTAGGAGGAGTTCTGACTCTCAGACAGTTTCATGTATTACAGAAAAAGCAGCTCTGTCTGTTCTGTAACCACTGTAGTGCATTCGTAAGTCTGAAAGCATGTGTCTGGTAAACACATATCTGGGAGCTTCAGCCAATCATGGCTCCCAGTGGGAAGTTTATTGCATTTTTATGTATTTTATTCTTTCTTTATTTAAAATATTTTTATACTGCCCTTCATCAGTTCAGATTCCAGGGTGATGTACAGATATAGATCTACATTACCAATATATATCTGTATGTATGTGTGCATGTGTATATATATTTCTATCTGTCTATATGTGTGTGTATATAAAACTGTGTTTAACAACAACGAACATTAACAACTGTGATAAAAGGCAGCCTGAGAATTACACAAATTAAAATGCCTGTGGATATAACATTGTTCTAACTGGCTACTGAAAAGATTGTAAAGTAGGCACCTGGCGTACTTCTTTTAGGGAGAGCACTGTAAAGCCAGGACGTTCCAAGGCTTTCTCCTTTGGAGTTACCTGACAGCTTTCCAATAACTTGAAAACTTGTTGTAGGGTAGGGGTGGCAAACGTATCCTCTAGATGTTGTTGGATTCCATCTCACGTAAAGCAGCAGCTAGCATTGCTAATGATTAGGGACAATGGGATCTGTCACCCAGAAAACCAGTATTGAAAGCCACAGATTTCCCATCCCTTGTGTAAGACCTTAATATATCCTCCAACTGTCCCAGTTTGGCAGAGATTGTCTCATTTAATCCTCTGCTGTCTCACTTTTTCATCTGCATTTAAAATGTCCTGGTTTCTCTGTCTTCCTCCCACTTTCCTGCTTTGCTCGCAGTTGCTGTAAACTGAGTCCCAAGTATAAAAGTAGTTGAAATTACTCAGTGTGTGTGTGTGTGTGTGTGTGTAAGGAGGGGTAGAATCTTGCCTTTCCAATTGGCTCAAGACAAAAGCAAACTGTGTTCTTTCTCATTAATAACTTTTTCCATCTTAACTGAAATCTCCACTGGCCAAACATGCTCCAGATTTCGACTGTGAAATGGTGAAGGGTATGCCTGAGTTCATTTATTATTTGTTTAGAGTATTTATATGCCTTGGTTGTGTATCTTCAGACACAGGCAGGTACTCCTTCTGTGTGTTTCCAACCGTCCTAGTGCTCTTCAAATGTTACAGGAAAGAGAAATGGTTGACTTGTGATGGAAATACAAAAAGCCATCTTTTCCATAATTTGTTAAGTGACTATCAGCTGCATGTTAGAGGCTTGATCAGCATGCTTGTCAAAACCAATCCAGAAAACTCTTCCAGTATCATGGGGTATAGTTTGCTGTTGATGTTGAAATGAGGCAAGTAATGAACCATGATGAAGCTTCACTACACACTGCATTTTTTGGCGTATCTACAATTGTTGTTATAATTGTTGTCATAATTGTGTGCCTTCAAGTTGTTTCTGACTTATGGCAACCCTATCACCAGGGTTTTTGGGTAAGATTTCTTCAGAGAAGGTTTGCCTTTGCTTTCTTCTGAGGCTGAAAGAGTTTGACTTGCCCAAGGTCACACTGTGGGTTTCTATGGCTAAGTAGGACTTTGAACCCTAGTCTCCAGAGTTGTTGTCCAATGCTCTGACTACTATTCCACATTTAGGTTATGCAAAATGTGTTGTGCTAAAGATACATATGTAAAGCCAGAGGGGAAGGGATCATATGGAGAACTATGAACAATGTATGGCTGTGGAATTACTTCAGTTGTATCCATGGACTGTGGGTGGTTCTTACACATAGTATCATTCAAAGTGTTTTGTCTATTTGTCTGTCTGCTAATTTATACAAATCCATGTACCTGATAACCAAACTTTCGTTATTTACTGGGATCAATCTGAAGACCACAGTAAAGTTTTGGACCTGATCGGAAAACTATTTTGGGAACCTACTAAACACACACTTCAGAATTCTCTCGCTTTTCCTCTCTCAGACAACAACAATAACAACTCCAGAATGAATATTGCTGAACCAATTTGGATCCTACTTAATGTTTCCATGCAAGTTTGGCCTGATTGGCAAACTGCAAGGTTTTTTTTTTCTCATTTGCCACTGCTGGTAGGGTGTGTATGGGGGAGTGTTAGTGTTCTGTGAGTTATAGTTTCAAAAAGTAACTTGTCTTAATTGGCAGGGGAACATTTCATGCAAACTACTTTTAGCTTTGAAATAATCTTCATTGTATAAAGACAAGGAAGTCTGTAGATATGTTTATGTTTTCAGGATTTGGAGACAGCGTGAGAAATGTGTTCCAATACTTTCCCCAAAACATTGCAAATCCACCTACCCTTTCTCTTGGCTCTCTGTATCAAATAGTTCTCCATAAAGCAGTGTCGTGTTTTATGCAAAACTGTTTGCCATATGTCACTGCTAAATATAAGGCAAAGGTTTTATTTAAGCCACTAATGAGCAGTAATAATTTTATACATTGCTTGACTGGAATAATAAAAGAAAGTCTAACTGTTCACTGAAGATTAATCAGTGTATGCCCAATAAGTATATTTAGCTGTGCAAACCTTATTATAATCAACATTAAGGCACATTCTATTTTCTGAAGATCAGTTATCATAAAGCTCACCAGAAACCTATAGCCCATGCTTAGTCATACTTAGAGCAGACCCACTGAAATCACTGGAGCTTTAGTTAGTCATGACTAATCATAGTTCCTATGTGCCAGAATCCTGTTGGTGACATATGTGGGCATAAGTTGCACTACATACATGGAGTGACATTTTGGACAATGTGGAACAGATGTACCCAGCTGATGGATATAAGAGCAGAGTTTGGCATGTAAAACTATTCCAGTTGCCTGCTAGTGGCCTTAGAGTAGTATGTCAATGTGCATTTCATACTGTACATTGTGTACTGTCTGTGTTTATTGCACATTGCTCATTGTACAAGGAGGTGACAACTATGCCCATTCACAGTTTCTCATACATACATTGTACTGTGATGGTAGTCAGTGTAGGGATTGCATACTGTTAGTGCTTAACTCCACCAGCAGATATTTAAGCTATGCTGAAATAATGAAGGATCTTGGCCACCGATTCCAATGTCTACTTGTTGACTAAGTGTAGAATAAATCAATGGTGTCAGTGCCATTGACTACTGGCAAACCTGAGCTGTGGACCTTGGAGATCTTGACTCAAGTGCTTATTTCTTGAATCATTACATTCTCGTGAAAAACCGTAAGCCTTCTGTGCTCTGCTTTATGGAAGGAAATCCTATGTTTGAAGGCAATCTCTCAAAGGTTTTCCAGTCTAGTATAAGTCTAGTATAAAAATAAAGAACCACAAGAAGGGAAAGCAGAGAGCTCAAAGTTGCCCATCAACAGTACTTGATGGCAGACTAAGCAGACAAAGAGGTTACTTGACCCAAAGCAATACTGACTGATAATGATGGGACATCTGGCCCAAAAATATCTGGAGGCAGCAGGTTGAGAATAATGCTTTGGAATAGAATATGTGTAGAAGGTTCAGGCAGCTGGACGTCGGCAGAGGCACCTGTGGATACAGTATCGTTCCTCAATACACCCATTCATTTATATCTGGCTTATCTTCCAAAAATGAAATTTTGTTTTACAAAAAAGCACTTAGCTGTGTTCTGATCACAGGTTTTGCTCCTACGCCTGATTCCTATGGCATTAAATCTTGACTTGTGCCATTCTTGCACTCAAGAATGGAACATATCAAAATGTTTTTCCTGATTGGAAGAGATTATAAAAATTCTTGAACCTTTTTAGATGAGTTCCTACATTTTGTGGGTTTTTTCCCACTGAAAATGTTTTTAAGAATTTTTTTTTAAGAATTTTTTTTAAAGAAAAACAATGCAGCAAAAATTGATACAGGCTTGAGATCCTACATCAAGTAGGCAGAGTGTAACACCCTAAACATTCAGTTCTGTATCTTCCTCCCACCTCAGGAGGTATCAAGTCTCAGGAAGACCCAGTGCTGCTGTTTACTGGTGTGGAGGTGATTCAGAGAAAGAAGATGCAGTGGGTCTCAGCTCTGAGGGGAAAGAAAAGAAGATGCGTTCCCAGATTTCCTTCCAGTGGTAGAGCTTGGAGTGTGGGGAGGGGGGCAAGAGAGGGTGGGGCTATAGCACAAGGGGCATGGCCACGACATGCAGGGGTGTGGCTACAGGCTGGGACGCCCCCAAAACATTGCTGCCTGGGGTCAATTGCCTCCTCCGCCCCCCCTCCCTATGTGACTGTTTCCTTCCCTCCCCTCTCCACCAGTATGTAGCATCTGTGACCTTCTAGGGCCTGACAGCTGCCTGAAGGGAGGTTTTGGATGTGTCCCAAGGTTTAGAGAATAATCTTCTGTGCTCCATCCCAAAAGAGCCATATGCATCTGTTATATTTACATGCATGCGTATGACTAAGAGGATACTGGCCACATTTTTTTTTTTTGGCCACAAAACCCTTAATGAATTTTTTTGCCAACAGTCCTGAAATGGAAAAAAAATCCTGTTGACAGTCAAATGTTCTTTATGTCCTCACTCTGTCCTTACTTGTTCCTTTGCTCCCTGACACTGGAAGCCTTTACTTTATTCCCATTGTTCCTTCTAAATGCATGTTCCCCTTTACCTGATTCCTTTTCCTGGGCTTGTCCCACTAAACTATATTTCCTGAGATACTTGGACTAGATTTCATTCCCTGGAAAAGTCTCACCATGTGAAGCTGGAGATCCTTTTAGTCTCCATGAAAGGTCCTGAACTTACCAAGTTTCTAGATGGATGAGTGGAAACAACACAGAAAAGCCTGAGGACAAAGCCAGACAGTATGATGCCACTCAAACAGCAGTCTCATATAGTTATTGCATTTCTTATGTGACACCATTGTAGTTGCATATTTTGTAGGAAGCTATTCTTTGTTATTGCTGTTGTCAACTGCTATCAAGTTGACTTTGATTTATGACAAATCCACAAATGAAAGACCTGTAATAACCCTGTGAGCCATGGCTTCCTTGATTGAGTCTATCCACCTACAGTGTGGTTCTCCTCTCTTTCTATTGCCCTTTATCTTGTCAAGCACCATTTCTAATGTCATGTCTTCTCATGATATGTCCAAAGCTTAGTTATTTTGGCTTTTAGGGAGAATTCAGGCTTGATTGGATCTAGAACTGCCAAAAAGACAAATAAATGGGTCCTATAGGCTGTTCTACATCAGTGCTATTCAAAGTGGTGATCCAGGGACCAGTGGCAGTCCATGAATCATCAGCTATTGGTCTATGGAGAGTTTCCAGGAGTGAAAGAAATAATTGTAGCCAGAAGGAAGAAACACAGTACTAGTGTTTAGCACACTGGGGGGAAAATGCTGGTCTTCTCATCAGAGAGCAGCATGGTGTAGTGGTTTGAGTGTAAGATTAGGGGTCCAGGATGCTCACATTCAAATTTCTACTCAGCCACGAAAATCCACTGTGTGATCTTGAACAAATACAGTGTATGAGGAAGCTAATGGCAAGCCTCTTCTGAACAAATTTCACTAAGAAAATCCCATGATAGGTTCACCTTAGGGTCCCCATTAGTTGGAAACAGCTTGAAGTCACACATCAACAACAACTTCTACATCAAATAGCTTAAGAAGCACTGTTTTAGATTATGTTAGCAGGAAGATAAGCTTGAGAAAGTTACATGGGATGTTCTTTTGCCCTAATGTCTTCAGAGAGCAAGATGTGCCCCTGGCTTTTTTTTAATAGCCACAAGAACATCCAAAATCATGCTTCAGCATTCCAGCAGAGGGACAGCAGATGTGTTCTCATGACAGGTTCGGGGGGGGGCTTAGTGTTTAACCCACCAAAGTTGCAGACTGCTGCTCAGTGGGGTTCAAGCTTCACTGTGCCATAGTCCAATAATGTTTTCCCAACAATGGCAGGGACAGCATCCAGACTATCTTGAAGGCATAGCACTGAGAAGTGATTTGGAGTAAAACTATGGCATTAGAGGCAGTGTCTACACATTTAACCAGAGATTTGCATAGAGCTTAGGAGTTCTGGGAACTATAGTCTAAAACAGAGTAGATCAGTGTCTCAATGAGAACTGTAATTGAACACAGCAACTTTTCCAAATTCTGGCTATGTGGATGGTAACTCTGGATCCATTGGTTGATCACTGGATTGTCTGCAGTAGATAAGCCAGAATTTCCAATGTACAATTATTTAATAAGAGCTGCATTAAACAAGAGCAGCACCTGGCCTATGCTACACTGCCTAAAATGAAAAAAAAAGGGGGGGTTAATAGAACTGAGGGTTTTGAGCGACAAGGCTGTGACATGTTTTCTGGTTTAGTATTCAAAATTCTGAGGTCAAAATCCTTTTATCGAATGTCTCTTATTTCATCCCACTGTATATCTTTTGGTAT